>QDHC01004785.1:277249-345967 GCA_013186455.1 Papilio dardanus tibullus | reverse complement strand
AACAACTTTATATTGAAAGTGAATTTTCAATTTATTTTCATTGATAACTCTTACATTATTATTTACGATTTGATGAATCAATTTCTATTACTTTAACTGCCATGTTCCTCAAAAAGTCAACTGAGATTAAAGCCTTGTACGCACTAGTATAGTATTTTTGGCCAGTAGCAAGTAGCAAGTATCCGAACAAAGGATTTACTAATGTATTCTACTAAAATGTTGCTGTTCGGACACGTTTAGCTTTAGGCTTAAACGATAGTAGTAAATCCTTTGTTCGGATAAATGCTACTTGGTACTCGACTAAACTACTATCCAGGTGCGAACAAGGCTTTAGTGTAGTTATAATACTAGAAATCAATACTAAATGGTTGCTTAAACGACCATGCAAGTGAGGCATCATTAGGACTTTGTTATGCCATAAATAATAAAACCAAATCTTTAAAATATCGATATCCCTGGTACGCGTATTAAACTCGATTACCATCACCCTGTCGGATAATTTGTGTGTATTTAATTAAATGTATTTAATTAAATATCCAATAAAGCGTTTACCGACGCCTACACCGACACGAGAATGTCGACATTTCATTAAACGAGAGCCAACGTACGTGGAATGTGTCATATAATGTATATTACATAGAAATACAAAGAAATGTAACAATATGGCGAGCAGTAAAATAAAATGTTTTGAAATGGAATTTATGAAATGAACTTTGGTTAAGATCCCAGGACTGAAATCGTTCTGCTTCCCATCATTTAATGATAAAAAACTAAGTATATTTGACAGGGAAGCGTTTGGTAGGAAAAGGTAATTTTGCTGTGTATCTTCTTCTCTGTCTAAGTATCGCATTATTTACTTATTTATCTTTAATTATCATTAAGTAACTTGTGCCCTGCCGTATTCTTGCCGTATGTCTTGCGTATACCGAAAGTTGCATTGGAACACCGTCTTATTTTTAATTATATTATCGATTCTGTTATTTGAAGTGAAAACGTAAATGAGTGTTACGAATAAAAACACGAAGGCAAGTTCAAACAGTCGGCTCCTGGCTGAATGGAGCCGGGACATAAATCTCCGTGTCTCGCCAGCTGATGTGCGAGCCGAGCGGGATATAAGGGTAAATACACACTATCGCATTTTAAAAGTATATCTACACATATGTGTACGTGTTAATTAGTATTTTTTATATCATATGTATCCTTTCTGATGCTACAACTTTTTAATCCAAAGATATCCACATACATGGTAAGTAGGTCTTAATATTTAAGATTAGTAGATTTTAATTCAACACAGAACCTAACTAAAGAATAAATATAAAAAACTAGCTCTTGTTCGCGACTTCGTCCCCGAAGAATTCAAAAATGTAGCTTATGTTACTCGGGGATAATGTAGCTTTCTATGAGTGAAAGATTTTTTGAAATCGATCCAGTAGTTCTTGAGTTATTACAATACAAACAAAAATACTCTTTATAATATTAGTATAGATTGGTTAACATATAAAATACAGCAAGACAACTGCAATATACAAGTTAATGGCAATTTCAAGCTACCTTAGTGAACATTTTGTTAAATTGGTACCAGTTTACCGCGGGAGCCGGGCCACAACTTCATGCACCTGCTGACCTTTGGCAAATTATAATAGATTACTACTAGTACGTGGCAATTATTTCACTTAACGTTTTAACTGACTGATAATGTTGTTTATGTTTAAAGATACGATACGATAATGTCAATTAATGTTATAGAAACTATAAATAAATGTAATATGCAGAACTATTTGATCAAGAAGTCGTTTTCATAGATATATAGTTTGCATATCCGAATATCTAATCATAAATAAACCAACAGTAAATCTTTTGTAACTAATTGATAGTTTTGCAAATTATTAAATTTTTGTATTTTTTTTAAATAATTGAAATTTAAAATATTGAATAGCTAGTGTGTAAATACCCTTATACGGAACAGAGCGTGCACAGCGGAGATAAAATAAATGGAGGCGCTGTGAAAAATGAGAAAACGCCGGCGGTGTGGAAAGACCTTGCGATGTGAAAGGGGTCCGTGCCGTGTCGGGTCAAATACTATTGTGTTCCCGTACCCTGCCACTGCCAGGGTAACTACCATTATACCAACATTGGAAAGTAAAACTAGGCAGAATGACCTATAGTTCTAATAACTTCTTTAATCGTCTTTAAAACTTTTCTTTTTACGTCATATTTGTAACAATTCAATTGTACTAATATTATAAAGAAACTTATTACTATACATATTTTTGTATATATTAAAATAACTCAAAAACTACTGAACCGATTACAAAAATTCTTTCAATGTTACAAAGCTACGTTCTTCGTGCCGGCTATATGCTATATTTTTTTATTCTGCGTGGTCAAAGTCGGGAGCAACATCTAGTTTCCAATAAAGCATTAAACACTCTAGGTCATGTTTCTTCAAGATTTTTATGCACAAAGTTGATCTCCTTTAAGTATTGAACGACATTTTATAGCACACTTCGCACAGTAACTTACAGCACATTTGGCGCTGCTTGTGGGCCCTTTCGCACTTAAAGTTGAGGCGTCCGAGACCCTTCGGCCTTTAGCAGCTCCTCACAGGGTTTATGCCGCCCCCGCGAACCCCGCGAGCCCATAACCCGCCTCGTAAAGGCCGCGAGAGGGCCTTTGACACGACGTTTAAGGGACCCGATTAACTAACTATAAACTGCCGGGTTTACTCACTATCCATTCACTGTAACGGTTGGACTTGCGAATAAAAGTATACTCACGACTGTCAAATAAACCAAGGTAAGCAGAAGTAATAATTAAGTGTCATATTTTAAACTATGTTATCAATTTTATTCTGTTAATAATGATTTCCCTATCTTCTGTTCCACTTAAACAGTTATCTAAATAATATAAATGAATATTTTCTCTTGTTAAAACAGTAAGATACTCACGGACGTCTATCGTGCGGAAGAACAACGAAAGTCACTTACCTGGAACAAAAGAGGGAGAGAAAAAATTTAATTAAAATTACAATGAAAAAATACCCAGATCGCAATTTATTTTGTAGAGAGCCCTTTTAATCATAATTAATATTTACAAGACGAGAAAAATTGCTAAGGGAGCAGCGAAAAGATCCGTCGAGATATACCCTGTCACAGGGTTTTATCCTGTCCCTTAATGAACAAATGAAGTTAATAATATAAGCATGTAATCTTAATATAGGCTATTCATACCAAATCTTTGCTTGAAAGAAAAAAAGAAAACTTTCAGTTCCAGATATCCATTTCTTTCTACGAGTATCAATTTATTTTTGTAAACATTACATTGAATTTAAAAGAGAAAGACAAATGATCATAGCCATAGTCGGGTAGAAATTACTAAAACAATTAAAATTAACCACAATTATACTACAACGCGTTCCAGTAACTGTCCAATCCTGTCTTCCTTTCCATATCAAGATGTCTAAAATTATACTAAAACATCCTGTTCATATAAGCAATTAATAAAGGCTTACACATCCGAGAAACACGGCAAAGCGCCGCACTGTCTGCCACGTCTGAGGCCGGGGAGGAACGAGGGGAGGGACGTAGACGGGAAAAGGGTCCGGAATAAGAGCCTTTAAGGGAGTCCCCGAGTTATCTCCGACGCTCGCGTCGTAAAATAAAGGTTTACTAGCCAGTAAAGAAAATTAAAATGAATTATTTTGACGAGTGTTGGGAGGGTTTTTTGAGGCTTAGCCCCCGTTTACTGCTCGGAGGTGAATTGTTATTGCGCTATAAGGGGTAATTGTTTTTCTCGGGGATTGAGGCGCAGCTTGTTGGACTTGTAATTACAACGGTAACCTGTTGTGTTGACGCGTTCAACGGACTAATTCGACACTTTCAATTGCGAGTAATTGCATACTACAATTTTACTACTGTCGTTAGTTTTGGATAATTGATATCCTTTTATTTACTTCTGACGGTCATTTTAAATCGAACCAACTTATTAAACCAACATTTTAAAATATAACTACGAGTAGGTATTCATTTTAACAGTATTTATCGCAAATTATTGCTCGAATAATTAAATGCAAATTATTTCTAGAAAATAGACCCTTAACACAATGTCTTTCACGTTCAAAAAGTATGAAAATAATATCGATTCCTAAACAAAATCATAAGGATTACCTCAAAATACTCTTAAAACAATCTAGGTCTCGTCATCATCGCTGTAAAGACATCAAATTGTAGATAATCAGTACAAGTAAAGCTGACAGACTAATTCGAACAGCTATAAATGCGTGAAAGTGTACATTACGTTGAAGAAATGGTATCCGATGGTGAGAGTCAACACATAGCGTGTGGCTCTTTGTGCCCCACGCCCCACGCTCCGCACGCCGCACGCCGCACGCCCCACGCAGATACGCATCTCGAGTAAAAATTCAGGCTGCGATTACAGCGGGGAAATGGCTGTTTTATCACACACACCGCAAAATACTCACGGGAAGAAATTTTGCTACCGAATGTCGTACTATTGAAGACTATTGGTTTCAATAGGCAATATTGGGGCTTTCTTTTCTACTTACTTTCATTAAGATATGAGTAATTACTTTCATTTTTAATTGTTGTTTTTATAAATTAAATAGGCCCTTAATGCTTTCTCGTATTTTTACGTTTAAGCTTTGTTCGGAGTAGGACAGTATTTTAGTGAAGTAGCAAGTATTGTATTTTAGTAAACAACGTGTTCGAACAGCAACATTTTAGTAGAGTAGATTTGTAACAGTTGTTCACGCCAGATTGTAATTTAGTAGAGTAGCAAGTAAAACGTGTGCGAACAGCAACATTTTAGTGAAGTAGGCTAGAAAAGCGTTTTAGTCAAGCCAATCCATTAGAGACTTCCTTAGTATCCTTTGAATTACCTCTAAATAAAATACTACAAGACGATTGAAATATTTTAAACGGGTGAAACAAATTTTCGTAAACAAACAATGGGTATTTACTCGTCCGTACGTTCTCTTGTAGGGGAAAATCCTTTCCGCGGTATCGGAGGTGTTGTAAAGGCGAAATAGTGTTTTTTTACGGTATGGAGATCACGGCTTTGTGATTCCATTGTCTCTGAAAATGGATTCCTATTGCTCGGTAACTGCCGATGTTACCCGCAAATCGTTTACGCTGACAATTTGTAATTTGCCTAGGCAAAAAAGTAGATGCCGAATGAAATTATTCACAAATTGACGCGTTATATTTGCCGTCACTTTGTCACGTTTTGAAAAGATGCTAATGATTGTGCAAATTACGAGTTAGGAATTACTCAAGAAGGCCGGTATTAAGAGTACGCGTAACCGTCGTGTATGCGTAGATGTATGAATGTAGAAGAAGATAGAAAGGTGTGTCAGGATCTAGCCAAATGGAGGTCCGTTGTCTCTGCCTATCCCTCTGGGTTACGGGCGTGAGTTTTGTTGTTGACAGTGCCACTACCAATGACCTTTATAATTTCCTTTGCGAATTAATTCGATATGCTGTTTGCAGTCTTTACGATTTGTTTAGGCAAATCACTAACAGTCAGAATTCACAATTTGCTTGTAACACATATGTCTAAGCAATACGTCTCTCGTTTAACTCTGCTCCCGTTTTGTTTTATGTGAATTAGACGGGTAATCGAAAACGCGGAGGAATTTTTATGTGATACGAATGTTTTACAGCGTCTGATTTTTATGTATTCCAAGACAATTATTTATCGTGTACGTGAATTGGCGTGTTTTTTGTTGTTTTGTGATTCTTTTGATGTGATATTAATGTTTTTAAATCTAACTATATACATATTTGTTTTTTATAATTAAATCTTAGACGTTTTAGAAAATTCGAGCTTGTTTAAAAGTAAACAGAAATCCGTGAGCATTAAAGCGAAGTGTTTGCAAGTTGTTTTACGGTTCCTGGGTCGTAAAGGTCGGCTGACAGTGATTCTTGATGGACAATTTGAGAGTCCGCCTCAGCCCGGGGTCCGGGGCCTGGGGGACTTACAACTTTACAATCCTCTCAGTATCTCGCTTTACGACCGCTGATGGCCCATTTTATATTTTACACCGCTGTTTTATTTTTACGCGCAGTGTATTTTTATTGTAAAATATTTATTTTAACGTAAAATGCATTAACTAAAATTTTGACATTCTTTTGTTATTTAAAACTAAAAAAACAAGTACCAGGCTAGCATAACTAGGGCCAGCTTCACTCTCCACCAGGGGTGTAGCAACACACATGAAACTCCTGCAGGAACATGTCGCCCTGGTATTTTCATTTCGCGTCACAGGTGAGCTGAGCGCGTAAATTACCCGAATAGTCGGGCGTTTTATTGCGTGCCGGGCTGTCGGACCCACGAGTAGAGTCCGTCCACTTAGCGTAGATGGGGAAAAGGGTACAGCCGAATAAATATATCCAAACACGTTTACTGCTGACGTTTACTTAGCTGACGATGGGAAAAGTGCGTAAATAAATTACGACATAATTAACTAACAAATACATGAAAAACTGCGTTCCTAACCGAACCTTTTCAGCTACTAAAAATAAATGAAAGCAACAACTATTTAAGATTTTTAGGGCTGTCTCTCCTGTGTCAAACCTTTATCGTTAGATTTCACGATAGATTGATTGAAAGTTACCAGGCTATCATAACGGCATGGATATGCCATTAGCAATCTATAGTCAACTAATCAGCGGTAATCCCGGTAAGCGCACTAATCTACAGTGTCGCGGGAATGCAGCCCGACACAGCCTGGACTTAGCCAATGGGCGCCCCTCACTAGCCATTGTTTGAATTGTTACGTAACTACCTGCATAATAATTTTTACTCACTTTTAACTGTACTGTTTGACTGCGCAGTTCAAATTGACCTGCGTACGTCACTTTTAAGAAATTTGACGTCTGTTAAATATTATAAAAATCTCTGGAAATTGTTATTGCTTAATAAAAATAAAATAAATAATTAACTAACTTGAAAAGAGAACAAGCAAGTTTAAAAGATTCCACTTCCGTCCCGGGAGGTTTGAATGGAAAATAAAATTAGAAATTCAAATCCAGCGACTCCTTATCAATTACATGTACTAGGAGACCAACAATAAGAGATAGCTGGCTCCCATTCTTCGTTGAATTTGCATCTTCATACAATGGCAATTAGGGGAGCGCTCATTAATTCGACAGGGTCCCAGAGGCGAGGCGGTTTCAATTTGACGGAGCGGGTATACAACCTTGTACCAGTAACGTGATTACGGGACATTTGCATGAATTTTATGTGCTCTCGGTGCGTAACGAGCCGTTAACTTCAATATCGAATTTGAATACACTGTCTGTCTTATTGTTTATCGTGTTTTCCGGAGAGCCCTTTACGGGAGGGCGCCGAGATGTTCGACTCTTGTTGTTCGGAAAATCTTTTATTTTATTGGGTATTATTTGTGATTTTCACATTATTACGATGAAAGACATGATTATGTAAAATCACTACTTTTCTCTACTTTATATTATGCGCAATAAAGTGATTGACTTTAATTTCAAAACCAACTGTATTTAAAACAACGACGACATAATCTTTTACGGCCTACGAAGTCAAAAGCGGGTCCATAAAATATTTACAGGAGGCATTTGTCCTAATACGCCATAGAGAGCAATCAACGGGGATCTAGACACCTGTTTACACGAGGGGACCACTCAACCCTTCCTGGGGTTACCCCTACCACGAAATACTATAGTATCGCTTACACTATACATTGCTCGTTACGTATGCATCGAGCTGTTTCCGAAAGACGTTCGAGAGGTAATGGATAGGCATTTGGATATTATGTCGTATTTAGCGTAATGCGAAAAGGATGATGGGTTTATTGGGTAGGAGATCTCGAGTGTGCGAGAGCGATTAGGAATGAATTTTTAATTAGTTAATCGTCTTTGTTTAAGTTGCTTGACCAATTAACTTGTAATAGGATGAGCGGGGCCGGGGCATTGTGCGTGCTGGGAACAAAACGGATATTGCTTGGGGCAGAGTTTGAATAACGAACTCATTGAAATAAAACGGGTAAACGATATTTATGTAATTATCGAAGTATTTTTATTAAAACTTCTTCGAACTAGCTTTTAATTAGTAGTTAGCCGTTTTTTGCGTGTCACCGGTCTAATGAAGCCTTAAGCCTTGTACGCAGCAGGATAGCATTTTAGTTGAGTAGAAAGTAGCAAGTAACCGAACAAAGGATTTACTAAACTACTCTAGTAAAATGTTGCTGTTCAGACATTTTTAGATACTAAATTATTATCCGAGTCCGAACAGTAGTAAATCCTTTGTTCGGATAAAAGCTGCTTGCTACTCGACTCAAATACTATCCTGGTGCGAACAAGGCCTTAGGGTAAGTAACTGTTCACACGAAGCACCTCTCGACTCTTGAACCGGGAAGACAGATTAGTTCGATAGCAGCACTTATTATAATCAATGTTTTTTAATACCTAACGTCAATCAAAGCTATTTAAATAACAATTGGAAACGCGTGAGCTGTCAAACGGAATCATATTTTAATAGCATATAATTGTATATTAATACCGCGTCGCTTTCTTAAAATATATCTCGATTGCCTTCAATTATCTAAGATAAGAGAAAAAACATCGCATTATAATGGTTTACTGTAGGGTGACCATAATTCCACAACAACGTATGGACTGTAGGATCATATTGGACATGTTCTGTTAATTCTCTGTAACAACTGTGTTATAAAATTTGTCGTAAATATGAAAAGACAGTCAAACTTAGATTAGAGAGAAACCTCTATAAGCGAAGCTAATATCGCGGTCCTTTGACTTATCCAGGTTTGACTGTAGTTAGTTATTTATTTTGTCACAAAGTACTTTTTTAGTGCGAATTGATTTTAGTTCTATTGTCCCTGGTGTTTCGAAACGCATGGTGTTAGTGGTGTAGCGGCACTCAGGCGAGAATTGTGAGCCTCTGGACCTCTGACCCCCGCGCGACCTCTGAGAGCCTGGTAAATGTTAATAATATGTACGCGGCGTTACTTTGCGGTTAACATCCCGTTTTCTCTTGTTTCTTCAATTCCACATCGCCTGTCAGTTAACATGAAGATAATGCATCCAATAATTACTTTTAAATTAGTGTTTTTTTAATTTTAATTAATTTATTTAAATGTAAAACACAATTCTAATCATTTATTGTAAAATAACAAAAGTATTACTAACGTGTGACTGGCACCGCACTTATATTCTCTGTTCAATTGAGAGGCACTCAGTGGTTCATTTGGTCAATTGGACTTTGAGAGCTTATCACAATATTATGGCTTAATCATTAAGGTATTTTGTCGTATGCTTACCTCTTGTGAAATCTAGCAGTTAACAGCGTGGGAAACTTTCACATAGATAAATAATTTGAAATGTACACAATTTTGTACGTTGGTACATTATTGAATCATTATTTAACTAAAAGTTGATATTCGTTTGTTTTTGATGTCTTTATGAGAATCTAAATAGTGTATCAATACTAATATTATAAAGAGAAAAACTTTGTATTTTTGTTTGTATTGAAATAACTCAAGAACTACTGGGCCGATTTCAAAAATTCTTTCACCATTAGAAAGCTACATTATCCCCGAGTAACATAGACTATATTATTTAATTCCACGCGGACGAAGTCGCGCACAATAGCCAGTGCTCAATAAATCGATAGGTAAATGAATTCTAATTTAGTTCTTGTATACTTTAATTTTAGAGAAGATTTCAATTCTTATAAATTGCGTAAAGGCAGAGAAACATGAAAATTTAACGTAAACAGGATGCATAAATATGTTGAAAGGTTAATGTTATCTTGGAATCACAGTATAACGTAAAGATGCACTTTACAATATGGACAAGGGACAAGCTGTATGCATTAGCATGCGGCAGTGAAAGGGTTGCCAGTTGCCACATTAAGGACACCTAAATCCGCCATATATAAACCTCAAACTAGAATTATAAATAAACTGGCTGTTTTGCGCGACTTCGTCCGCGTAGAAATAAATAATATAGCCTATGTTACTCGAGGGTAATGTAGCTTTCTAATAGTAAAAGAATTTTTGAAATTGGCCCAGTAGTTCTTGAGTTATTTCAATACAAACAAAAATACAAAGTTTCTCTCTTAATAATATTAGTATAGATATAGATTGAATTGCAAAACAAGCAAGGATGTTTCGTTCGCCATTTGCGGAGACGATGGCCATACGCAGTATGTCGCGCGTTTTATTATCGCGCGTCAAATACACGCCTACGCGGAGTGCGTGTGCGTCGATGTAAGCCTTATTAGGGCAACAGGAAGATTCGATTGACATTTATAAATGTCATAAATAAGTTTGAAAAAAAGATTTGTACGACGACCTATTTAGAAAGTTTTACTCTTGGATTTTCAGTTTTTTACTTTAAGAAAGTAATTACAGCATTTATGTTTTCAGTGGGGTTACAATTTACAGAGCTACAACGCGATTCGATAGAGAACATCAAAAATGTTGGAACTGACAATGACGTTATCCCGCACCTGACAAGCACACGACTTAACGAATGTCAATGTCGGGTTTATAAATTTCTGTCGATTCCATCGATATCGCCAATCGAAAATAATTACTAAAAAAAAACTTAAAAGTAAATATTTCGCGTGCGCGCAAAGTATGCGCCTTCTACCCGGATCATGCGCAGGCGCAGGCAAAATACTATTTTCATTAGACTCATTAAAATGTTGCGACGCGAACGAGTGTCGTAAAATGTTTAATTTTATTACGTCGCCTGTTAACATAATCATGCAATTCCCATACCAGGCTAGCATAGCTGGAGGTGTGCGGACAGTTTCTCTCGGCTTGCGAAAGTTAAGGATGGTAATTGATATGACTAGATATGATAAGCGAAATAGAAACTTAATTTTAGAATAGTCATTCTCAAACCAAGTTCGAGCTTACCAACTTACTAACTAGTAACTTATTAGCGAAAATTTGGATGCATTTTTGTAACCAGGCTTCATTAGACTGATGCTACGCAAAAAACGGTTTTACGCCTAAGCAAAATCTACTTTTTTCCCCTAGGGCCTCATTAGACAGAGTTCGCGGTAAATACGGAGACTTTGCTTCGTCATATGGCCGTTTTTTCCGTGACATCGGTCTCATGAACCCCTAGGGTGACCACGTAACTCCAGGTTGAGTGAAATTTGGATAAGTCTGGGTGGCAAAGGAAGTCGCGGGCTATATCTAGTTTCCTATAGTATTAAATGTACTCACCAATTATTTACTTGTAGTATCGTTAACCCTGTGTCCTGTGCTAATTGCTTTTTCTGGTCCTCCGAGGGGTACGGGTGCTGGAAGAAAAATAATCTCATTAGATATATTAGATCAATTTACAATAAACTTAATAGCATTTTTTGTGAATTAGTAATAGTAATACGAAAGGACAATGTTTTTTAAAAATAACTAAAAATAAATTAAACATTTAGAATACGTTCAGTTTTTTTGTAAAAACAAAGGAAAAATCGTATTTATTATTGATTTGTTTTTATTTAATCAATCAATTCTTTTAACGATAAATATCTATAAAATGTCAAAAGAAAGTAGATTGAAGATTTCTTTTATTCAAAGGGGATATCATTTTTATCGGGTCCCAAGGACAGGTAACCACCAGGGCGGCATGACTCACGTGTATGTAATGTTATTGGTTTTGTAGCGACGCGGGCCCCCGGGAGACCTGCGCTATTTCATCTCGCCCTGGTAGCCGCAGGTAGCGTACGTGTGTGTAAATTATTAACCTGCCCCGGTTCGGTCCCCGGTCGATACCGGCTGTTCGTGGTTACGTGACTAACTTTAACTGAATAAGCTTCACTTTAATTTATTTTCAGTCGTGTTCTAACTTTAAACTAGTCATGGTTACTCTTTTGCGTCTGTCAAAAACGATCAATGTTAAGTTCTAAGATCTAAGTTACCTGTTCATATATCCATTTATCCCTTGATGTTGAAGACCTTTAAAGATTTCTAGTCGTCAAAATTTCAGCGACGGGTTGTGGTTTAACAGCGTAGGACTAATTTAGTGTCTGTTTTATTTATTTACGTTATAAAGCACACGAAAGTATGTTAATATTGCACTAAACATAACCCCTAGAGATTCTGTTCAAAATCTATAAAGCAATAAACGGGTTATAAAAACCATTATAAATATTCAGCCGACGACTGGCTAGATGAGCTATTTGTCATTTCTTACGTAAACATTTTACGGACGGGTTTTTTTTAAAAGATATGTTTATTTAAAGAGACATGATTTAACATGTCCGAGACGCGGCGCCGCGTTCGGAGTAAATCACTGAAAAATATCGGCCGGTGCCGGTGCGTTGCCAACAAAAACAAAAGGAGGGAAAAGGCGCGAGATGACGCGATAGCGCACCTCCCAGGGAAATTGATACGTCGCGCGACGCCCGCGCACCGCCCCGCGCCCCCGCCCCGCGCACCACACCGCCATTGTCCGCGCGCCTCTTATGATTTATGATACCCTGGTCACCTGCACGCACAACATTCTAAACACTAAATTGACTTATGACGTACTTGTTGAAATCCAACTTAGTCCAAAATACTATGTGATTAACGTAGATTTTAAACACACACAAATCATTGATTTCAAAGTATATGGGCTCAAGCGCCAACAGTAATATCGGTAGGGTCCCACCGATTAGGGAATATGACAAATTGAGCTGACCAACGAAATCATGATTCATAATCGTGTCACCGCACTTAGCGGTCGAACTAATGATACCTTGAAATATGTATTCAGCACCGCCCATTATTTGATGTGGTAGGAAACTAACGCCTAAGGTCGGACCTACATATTTAAGTGTAATTATTTTAATGAAGTATATTTTACAATCTTTATTAAGAGATCGCTGTCTTAAAGCCTAGCTTTCTAGACGATATCTTAATTATGCAAACCAGATAACGTTATTAAATCGCCACTAAAACACCGCAATTCGAGCCCGAGCGTCGTTCCCCCGTGTCGAACTATAAACGCGTGTAATTTAGTGCAAATCAAACATAAAGGAGGTAATGTTTACCGCGCTAAAAGTCACCTGAAAGCCTTCCCAGGAATCGTTAAACATCGACCCCGTAAATCCGAATGCGCCCAAGCCTCTCGTAAAATCTTCGTAATAAAAATAAAAGCGTATGGCGCATTACACCAATTCCCCGATGCGCTGGAGTGTCTAAATAATGTATTCATAGTGAGAATTACACGGGAAGCGTCTGCGAGGCCGCGGCACGGCGCGGCTCCGTGCGGCTCCGTGCGGCTCCGTGCGGCACGGTGCGGCACGGTGCGGCCGCGGCAGGGGGAAGCTTATGGGGCGAATTACTTCGCTCTCACTTGACGCGCGGATCGTAAAACAATGATGTTTTCGTCGTTTTAAACTCGAGCGGCCATAAAATTTTATAATAAACAGTTTGCGGTAGAACGCGGACGATCTCGCGCTTCTCCGAGCATCGTTAAATGATTATTGAATTAAGATGACCAGTTTTACAACGTGTCAATTATAACCAAAGATAAAATTATCCTTACAACGTTAATTTAATGCTTCTTTAATTGAAAATTTTATTTTGTCGGACGATATCGGAGAGATTGCTTCTGACCTAGATTTTTGTTTAAATGTACTTTGGCTTAGCGATCGCTGCTTTTATGGGTTCAATTAAAAAGTTTCTTGTAATAATTTTAAAACATTGTTCATAATTATTTTCAAATGTCGTCTTAAAGTAGACTTGGGCGTGTCAGCTATAATGTTAGTGATTTTAAATTCTGTTTAAAAATACGGAATTGTTAAAAACCTATAAGTAAAACGCTTTTATTTTTTACTTTTTTAAAGTTTTTGGCTATTGATAAGCATTTCTTTTGTGCACGAACAATCAAATAAGTGTAGAAGTTTATGACGAAAGGATGTAGACTACCAATATAACATCCCTAGTGGGGGAATTATAAACAAAATGCAATAGAGATCTTAGTCTGAGAATAGCGGGCGCGCCGCGCCGGTGGTCCCCGCTCTTTGTTTACAATTATCCAAGCAATCGATCCGGCATCGGCAACGCTAATGCACTATGATATTTGTTATGATCAGGATGTTTTGTTTGTCTGTACGCGCTATCTTCGCTCGGCTTAATGCAATCTCTGACTTGTGTGTTCCCGCCACCTACGACAATCGGATGGTTTTAATTGTATTGAGCGTCGGTGGCTCAGAGGTTTAGCTCTTGAATTGTAAACTGCAGGTCCCGAGTTCGAATCCCGACGTTTACCAACGTGTTTTTCGATTTTCGAATTTTATAAGTGCATATTTACCTGATGCTCTTAGGGTGAAGAAAAACACCGTGATGCAAACTGCACATATCGGCGAAGTAATTCAAAGATATGTGTGAAATAACGCAAAATATGCGCTTGTCGTGGAGTTGCGGAAAATGGAGCCCAACATGAGTCGAACTAACTACTACAATTGTATATGCTCAATATCTTGGTTAGTGTCATTTATTAGATAAAATATATCTAGAGATTTTAATATCGTATTTCTGTACGTTAACTACGGTAATGTTATGAATGGAATAAATAACATTAATTTTGGAAAGCAAAAGTCGAGGGAGGTCTCGTACTTTATTTAGGAAATTATAAATAATCGTATCACTCGGCGGCGGCATCCGGCCGCATCTGATTATATTCGATCGTGTTGTATAAAGATATTATCTAAGTACAGCGATACGGCCGTGTGTCTCCGCTGACCGAAGTTTCTGGAGCGGCGCACGCTACATGTCTCCAAAATCGAAAAAACATTATCAGAAATTTATGAAGCCTATTACGGTGTACAAAAACCGGAAAATGATAAACTCTCGGCCGCCTCCGGCCGGCTAACGGGATTTGTCAAAATTATACCGGGGGCTGAGGTTTTTTGCCGACTCGGTGCCCACCAATTATTTTTAACTAGCGATCGACCGCGACTTGCCGAATATAAACAGACACGAAAATTGACCCCCGTCCGAAATGATTTATTAGCGATTGTTTTTTAATTCAGACTGGCCTCGTAGACGGAGTGGATGCGACGGCGGGGTCGATGCCCTTTGTTCGTTTTTGACATGAAATAAACAATAGATTGAAGAGCGGAAAAAAATACAACAAAGTTGACTGAACTTCATTTTAGATTATTTCGTTGCCATACATAGCATCATTTTTTTTCTAATACTTGCTTACCATAATTTTCAAAAAGATTAACGACCGTACACACAAACGGGTGTGAGTTTATATAACTTGCGAGACGAGGCGAGGCGAGGTGGGACGCAACGAGCCGTCATAAACTCTATTGAGATATCAAATTTCGAAAAGCAATCCCGGGTCGCTCTCATCCGGCCAGTAAATCACCGGCGCGCATTAAAATCAAGATTATATCGGGCATAAGTTTGCAATAAATCGGGCATCGGGAGTGAAAAACCCGCGCCCTCGTGACGCGCACGAGGAAATTTCGCCTCGCGGACTATAAATTTTGTTTCGCAGCGTCGAAGAGAAACAATCCATTTGTTGGCACCTAAATCCATGGGGCGGTGGGGAATATGTAAATACAACGAAGGCAGCCGAGCGTGCCGCTGCGTCGAGCTGATGAACACAACTAACACCAATTTCTTTGCGGCATTTTTTGTTTATTTTGAACATCCATTATGTAGAATATGGCGGTGGAAGGGACGTATAGGATGAGGAATTATCCTCTTTCTGTGCGTCTCCTCCGTAGACAAAGGGTAGGCAACGCATCTGCAATTGCAGATGTCAATGGGCAGCGGTCGCTTCGCTATTTCAGCAAATCCAGGTGACCGAGAATTTTCTGCGAAGTTGCTATTCTGCTTCATCGTTTTTGTTGTCTCAAGCTATAATAGAACTAAACGAAACCAGTAACCCAGGTTTTAAATCATTATTTAATCATTTAACTCGTGTCTTATCCGGAAATTTCCCCGCGGAGCTAAACGTGTATTTCCATTAATAAACAGAACGTGTGTGAACACAAAACACAATGTCTCACACGAAAAAAATAATCTTCAGAGACGTTGAAAAATTCATTCGCGGCCCGAGATCCGAAAGCCGAAATTCCCTAATGATATGCGCCGATGCGATGTTGTATATCACAATTTCGCCCTGTGTTGCCATTACGATGATAATATATTCAAGGGTATGGTCACACTTGCCTGTATCACCGTAACTGTTTTAGTAAAAGTTAAGCAAACCAATTACTTTCACGCCAATATAAGGAAATGTAAACTGTTCTGATATCTTGAATAATTGCGGCATATCCTACATAACCAAATCAGTGAGACTTAATGTATTGAAAGTATTTCATAGAAGTTCCTGCTATGCTTGATCGTCATTTGTTTAGAGGACAAGCGGAGGAGCGCAAGGATGGCCCTGGCCGTCCCTGCACCAGCTGAGCTGGCCACCTTTTGCCGCACTCTTTTCTTTTATATTTAAGGAACTTTTTTTGTACATGTTTTGTGTGGCAATAAACGTTTATTCTATTCTATTCTATTCTAATTATGGAGATATTAAAAACACACATGTATTGTGATTGTTATTAGCGTGTTTAGTTTATAAACATCTAAATACGTCAGCGTGACGCAGCGTGTTGATGGATTAAATTTTTTCCCGGCGAGACGCGCCGGGGATTGAGTGCTAAATTATGCACGACTCACTTTAGCCCGTTACCGACGTGACGCAAAACTAAACTCTTGCAAGATATTTGTTTCCCTTTGTACTTGGCCAAGAGCGTGCCAAAACACGTACTTTCCTAAAAATGGAGACCAAAAGTATACCAATACAAGGAATTAATTATATTAGCTAATGTTTAATATTTCCCTGAATTGATTCATGACTAAATTTAATTTGGCATTTCAAATCTTTATTCAATTAGTACTCCAAAGTAATTTTAAAGTACTATCAAGTGTTAATTACATCAATTTTGAATTGCAAATTCAAATCTTATTTCTGTAACGCAGCGAGAGGACCTCGGGAGCCGTTAAGGGCCAAAGGGCGACCACAAATAGATGTCAAAAAACTGGGGTCTCTAGTTTTGGGGCCGTTATGTGCGACCAGGGACGCATAAAGGTACGGAGGTGGCCCTAACCCTATCGAAGAGTCTCGCCTGATGGATGGCTCCATCTCAACCCTTCGCGACACCGCCGCGCCGCGCCGCGCATGCCTCACTCTTTGTTTATTCATTCTGCCTTTGTTTATGTGCGAACCACTTTTATTTATATGGACAAAAGTTAATTTGTGGCCTGGATATTTGGATTGTCTCACTGAATTAGGGCCAACTGTTTGTAGATATTCTTGGCAAATTAATAATTACTCGAATATTTATTGTAATCTATATCTATACTAATATTATAAAGAGGAAAACTTTTAATTTTTGTATTGAAATAACTCAAGAACTACTGGGCCGATTTCAAAAATTCTTTCACCATTAGAAAGGTATATTATCCCACAGTAACATAGGCTATATTTATTAATTCCACGCGGACGAAGTCGCGAACAACAGCTAGTATTTAATAAGTCTGGAAAGTAATCATCATGATGATATTGCGAGCTTCAAGTGTTTTCAAGTCTGAGTATTTTATTCTAATTATACCTAACTTTTGCTCATTTTCTACACATGATAAAAAAAACTATAGTTTCTATTCTAAACTGAAATACCTAATGAATATTTGAAGCTACAATGTGTAGTGGTATCACGGATCGAAGCTTCCACTTTAAAAAAGCTAGCTTTAATGGAAGGCCTGTCGATAGATGTCGTGCATTTTTATCGCGAGGGCGGCATAAAGTATTCAACCGGTGACCGCACAGGACTGACTAAATTATGCAAAGCGGTAATGGACACGACCGCTGAACGTCCGCACATCGACTCCGAAACTCCAAATAGTTTTTGTAACAATCCGCAATGTATTATATCAATCAGTGACAATCGCTTTTTTACGTGCTTTGAATAAAGGCTTGGTGTTGATATTTCGAAGTTTGCTTTAGTTAACTTAACATAATTGAGGGACAGACCAAAACAGTACGGACTTTCAAGTTCGAAACACTATGAACAAAGTATGTATGTATTATTTTATTATGAATTAGCTGTTGTTCGAGACTTTATCCGCATTGAATTAAATAATATAGCCTATGTTACTCGGGGATAATGTAGCTTTCCAATGGTGAAAGATTTTTTGAAATCGGCCCAGTAGTTCTTGAGTTATTTCAATACAAATATACAAAGTTTTCCTCTTTATAATATTATTTTATTATTATAAATAAGCTTAAAATATCTCCGATATATCAATATTGTAGCGAAGTAAAGCAGAATAATATTAGAATTTCGACTCAGCAGCACAAAGCGCTGTAGCCATGAATCGAGCGCTGGAACAATGTCTGTATGAGACATTATGGCGTCGATACTAATCTATGGAGCCGGATGTTGCGCGCTGACGGCTTCCGCTGCCGCTGAGCTAGGAAATGAGATAGGTCCACAACTCCACCGGTGTTCTGTTACCCTGGTACTCGACATTCATTGGTATTGGGCTGACTAACATTGTTCAGGAAATGACCCGAATTGGTGGGGACTAGGTAACAAGTTAGCTATCAATTAATCAACTGTGATTTAAGTAGGTTTTCCTTAATTGTAAGAGGTTAATTAAAAATAATACTTGAGATCATAATTACGAAAGAGAGACGACACATTAGTGACTTTGAAAAAATATAAAAGAGTATCCTAGTCTCGTTTTAGACAGCCGCTAAATTCAGACAAACTAAAAAGTATGTAACCGTTTTTTAGATGACGAAAAGAGCGTAAATATAAGCGTATCGCAAAAGGAGGAGAGCGAGAACTTTTTGCGCGGCGCAACAAAGTCTGATGAATATGTAGCGGACATGAAACTTTGCATATCGGAAGAGACATCAAAGGAGGCGGTCTCCTTTGCCGCGGGAACAAAAGAGTTGCGCGGCGTGCGCGGGCGCCGCACACGAGATACATGGAAAATTATAAATAAAGAATAATACAGTTTTTTCAATCGATTTAAATAATATTGAGATAGATTTGATTACCATTTTTTTTAAATGAGTTCATTAGTTTTAGGATGTTGATATCCAAGTACTACAACAATGCATAACAATCGATGGCTCAGGGGTTTACCTCTTGATTTGTAATCTGCAGGTCCCGAGTTCGAATACCGCCATGTACCAATGTGTTATTCGATTTTCGAATATCATATGAACATATTTACCCGACGCTCTTACGGTGAAAAACATCGTAACCTGCACATATCGGCGAAGAAAATATGTGTGAAGTCAAGCAACCCGCACTAGGCCAGCGTGCTTGACTATGGTCGACCTTGGTGGGGATAAATAGTGACTTGGTGATGAAGTAAATTATTATTTTAAAACGTTGGACAAATTGTGTAGAAGTAATGTCGAATGATTTATGTACAATGTAACATTTGCAGCATAACTGAAGTTGTGATACAAACAAAACTATTGAAAATCAATACTAAAACGTTGCACCGACGAGCGGTCGAATGGAGGACATAAATTAAAACGCATGTCGCTCATTGATTAGCGCCGCGGGCGAGTAAATAGCGATTCCAGTTCAACTCCGGTCACAAATAAAGTCGCGTTTTGTTGTTTTTATGAATAACTGTCACGTTACACGAAGCTAGTCGAATATCGTTTTTTTAAATTTAGTTTTTAAACAAAATGAAGATTAAGAATCGACTCTCGGTCCGTGGCGTCTGGTAGTTCTGAGGGGTCACCCAACCCACGTTAAGAAGCAATTCGATAGCGAACATAAAAAATGTATAGAACTGACAATGACGTTCGATATCTCACACGCGACAAGGACATGTCTTATCGAATGTCATTGTCAGTTTCATACATTTTTGTCGATTCCATCAGCGATATCGGTAATTGAAAAATACTTTATGAAGCCTGACAATGACAATAGGATAATATTTTTCAGTTTGACAATGACGTAAAAATGTTTCAGGAAATAACTTGGAATAATTCCAAACAAATGACGTTAAATGCGTAAAACTGGTTGTTTTCAGTGTCACTAGATATCCGTATTGTCAGTTTCCTCGGAAGTTTCCACTAAACACCGTCATTTAATTGTTAGTTTATTAAACAGAAGAGAAAGTCGAATCAATTTTGTGTAGGATGACTTAGCGTCATTAAAACACTTTTACTATCCGGGCGATAATTTGATAAGTCGTATGCATGTAACGAGTACGCCGGCCATAAAGTACGCGGTGATATCGCGACATAAAGGCGGGCGCACACCGAGCGATGATTTACGCCGCATCGATATCGGTTAGATGTGAAATTTGTCAGCGCTGGGTGTTTATGCGCGCCCGCGTCTCGTCCCCGTCCCGCCCCCGTCAGTGCCTAAGCGCGCCTGATTTAGGGCCTTATGTTATGACGTATTTGTTAAATGATAATATCCACGTGGTTTATGCGATTGCGATGCGGTTTATTTTTGTTGATATTACTGAGTAAGACGTTACCCTGATTTGTTAAGTTTTTCCCCATTGATTTGCAGAATCTGTGAAGCCTTAATAGCATTGTCAGCAGACGCAGTCAATTTAAAACTGCCTTGTGGCAATTTGTCCCCCAAGTGTCAAGGTACATGCTTCCCTTTGCCTCCGTAGCAGTACACGGGTCGGCGAGGCTTTAGCGAGGCGTTGGCGAGGCGGGAACGACACGCTGCCCGGCGCTGTCGCCGCGGAGCCCGAGGACAGGGGCGGAGCGCCCGCCCCCGCACGCGACCTGGCCCTCCGGTCACACTATTGCGAACATTTCCGAAATCGCTTCCATAGTGAAGGAACACGCCCTAATAGCCCTACTGTTAATGCAGAATTCAAATATTTATTCATGACGAATTGGCTTTGCAATCCAATGCGACAATGGTAGTTGTTAAAAAGATGCAATTGGAGGATGCTCCAGTAATGACGGTTGCTGAATCTTCATACATTGGTGATAAAAAGTTCTTAGACCACATAAAGTAAAACTGAAATTAACATTTTCAACTAGCCTGTTCGTCAGTTGTTAGTACCTAGCTCTTTTATTTGACTCAACTAGTAACTAAATTGAATGTAAACGCCACGATTGCGTAGTGCTCGCTTGTGTCTGGTCAATCGAGAACCGCAGAAAAATCTCGAATGTTCTACATTTAATTCCGATGGCAAGATGTAGAACATGGAGCAGTAAGACACCGTCAATCACACGGTGCGACCTCTGATCCGAAACGTGTCCGAGCCGACGCCGACGCCCGATAAATCAGCGGCCGATGTCCGACGCCGCCGCAAACACCCGCTTTTAGGAAATGAATAATGAATCCCGGCCGACATTCGACGAGCACGTCTGCCGATTGTCGTCGATTACAACGAAATGTTGCGCTGTTGGGCGTCCAAGGGTATAACAGAGACATTGCTTACTACATCTATAGGTACCGTGTCTTGCAGAGTTGATACTTTCAATCATTCTTAGTTTCACCAATTCTCTAATTACGTGAGTTTTTTAACATGACTCATTAATTATTCTGTTTGCTCTGTTGAACCATAATACAAATCGGACAGATTGTATCCAAACAATTGAACATAATCCAGTGGGCGTGAGGAAATAATAAAAGGAACGATAGCTTTTTATTTGCAAACTTCAAATTGCTATAATCAAATCGGAATCATGAATGGCCGTAACAACACCCCAATTATAAAGCACGAGCCGAATCCGAAGACGTTTTTTCTAAACTCTTCCCACGCGCAATGTTCGCGCGTAATTATAGGTTCAACTTTGTAATAACGCATCGCAGCTAAATTGTATATCATTCGGTTCTTTTCCCGCGTCGCGCCGGGTGATTAGAGCGGCCATCTTGTGGGCGGGCTCGCCCGAAGGCGACACGATCCCTGATTCCATTTTCGAAAGTTACACTAATCGACGCTGCGAGCACGCGCCCGCCGCGCCGCACCGCGCGGATATCCGAACGTGTGTTTTTCAAATTGGGAACGTCCTTATCCGTTACTCCTCGGCGGGATTTGACTACTGTCACTTCTGACAGCTGTGATTGACGTTCGTAAATACCGCGAGTCGAGTACGCGCCCGCACCGATACGTTCGGAAACGTAAGAAACGTTTGCGTTTCGGTCGAGCACTGTTGATGTCACTGTTTCTTTCGGACGTTTCGTACCAAAGGATAGCGATTCGAAACCGAAAATGTTAAGGTATATTTTCGTTTGAAAATTCTCAGGGCGTAACATTAATTAACTTCACCGCCTCCGACGGGGCTTTAGATGAGTGCATATTGAAATGTCAAACATCAGTGTTTCTTTTGCTTCTCATTTTCGGCCAGTTCCAATATCCTCCCCGTCAAGAGAGGGACGGACACTCGCCGGATCGCATGTTGTATTTTTTGAGAGTCGAAATAGAAAATCGGCTGTTTTACCCGGAAGTAGAGGGAAAACGAAATGTGCAATTCTATTTTTATTCGGTTATTTTGCAATTCAAAAAACGGGCGAACCGCCCTCCACTGTTGAAATGAAAGTAACGACATCGGTTCGGTCATTATTATGTTTTCGTTACTAAATGTAAAAATAAACGCTGAAAATGCAAGTGATTTGTTAACTTTCGAAGGCGAAAGACTTTGCCTACATTACAACTAATTAAACTAAACAAAAGACTTTCGATTTAAAATAGCGATAGTCTGATTGGACTCAAAACATCAGAACATCAGAGATTGTTTTGGAGAATTAAATATAGCAATCAATGAATATAAAATAGCATCAGCAGATAGTCGAGCGGAATGCGAATGCATATCGAAGTGCAACTGAAAACTTGGAGCTAAGACACGAACGGGAAATCATTCATTCATATTCATAGTGGCGGAACGGGAGGCTTTCACGAAAATGGCTAGGAGTTCGAATGAGGAGGTGCATGAATATTAACGTGGAGCGTACCAGGCGGCCATAACTATATTAGAGATGCCGGCGCGCCGTACATCGCGGCGGGGGCACGTTTCAACTTGCGCTGAGCGTTCTGAAATTTGACGTTTTGACAGCACTCCGCCGGCAGCGTCTCTCCCGGCCTCTCCCTGTACCCTCTCCCGGCCGCCTCACGCTCGCCTCTCCTGTTTCTGCTACGTCTGACTTCTGATGTGAATTGTTAATGCATCGGTAATTGATATTATAATTTTGATAGTCCGTTTTGTTCTGACGCCGGTGGCTTTTACGCTAAGAGCTTTAATAGGTATGTAGATTTAGTGATATGACACAGGAAATTATCATAATGTATTTGAATACTCTACGAACGTTCAAACTATTGCACCGTGTACACATACGATAGTTTTAGTATTATTGCAAATCATCGAATGCGGCAGCAACTTCAATCCACAATGACATGCAAATATTCCACAACTTTGAAACCCAAGTAAAAAGAATATTAAAAACTAGTAGTACTAGAGTAGAACTGGGAAATAAAACAGATAAAAGTGTCAAGAGAACAAAAGAACGATAGATTTCACACAATTAAACAAATCTACTTGAAAATGTACTCCGATTAGAAGACTAAAAAAGATGATACGACAAAAAAGTTAGACGATACCGGAACATGTGCTGCTAGATCAGTCTAGACGTGAAAATAGACGTGAACGGTGAAGCGTCACAAGTCTAACATGCACAAAAAATACGAGAGTCAAGTTAAAAAGCGTATTAAAAGCTTAAAACAACGTCAGTCAAACCGCACACGTTTCCTGAAAGCTATACTCGTTCGCACTATTCGGGGAAACCGAGCGAGGGACGGAAATTTGAAAAAAAAAAGGGAAAAAGGAAATGCCGTCAGCGCACAAATATAACTATAGCTTTATATAGTCGAAAAAGCGATTGCAAATAACGTTTTGTTTAGTGTTATTGTGGAATGTCATACTTTGATAGAAAGGCACAGGTAGATTCTAAAACCTAAATGTAAAAGATTAAACAAATTGATAGTAACGTACTGTATAAACTCCTCAAAGTCCTGGAAGGTAGAAGAAGGATGTTCTGGAAAGAAAAGTCTGTTTTCCTTGATTATAAACATCATCATGATTTTGATAAAACGTCTTAAAAGAGTGAAGAAATGTTAAGGACGTTAACACTCAATTCTTTAAATGCAAATTATGTAAATTTATTAATCATGTATTGTGATATATGGAAGTAAGATAACATCGATACTGTTAAGTGATAGCGGAAGAACCTTTTTGGTATATTTGTACAGAAAAAGAGTTTTAAAATGCGCACTTTATTCAGGTACAGGTTGCCGGGTATCGCGCGCGCGTAAATATCAAATTTTATTGACACCCGCCCCGCGGACCGGAGCTTTTTTTAAAACTGTATTCTGCGAAGCTTTTTTTTTTGTTTTGCTTTTTGTACGTTTTGAAAGCCGCTACAGACGCGTGCTTTAATTTGGTCACAAAAAATTGCGAAACTACTAAAAATGTGGCATAAAAACTTGCAATTTAATTATAGTTTTACGGAGTGGATTAATGTTACGATGATCTGACAATCAGATTGAAAGTTTCTTTACTAAGATCTTTACATAGTTCATGTGTGAAAGTTGATAAGCTATAGATTTTAAAGAAGAGAAGATTATTAGATCTGCATGATCACAACACACCAGTTTTCTTTACCTTTGGATCAACATTTATCAACATGAAAATTTATCTTTTAGCTGTGCCTCTCTTTCTCCGTAGAATTAGGGTAGGCAACGCATCTGCAATTGCAGATGTCTATGGCTATTGCTCGTTTGCCACTTTATAATATAAAAAACAAATTACTGTATTTGAGATAGTAACTGATATTTATCATTACCACAGTTAAAATGTTACCGTATTGATTTCATTTGAGATTGTTTCGATTATACTGTTCCATTACCAATAGCTTTGCCGTCATCACAGATGGCTGCCGTCAAGTCGCTTACTAGAATCGACAAGCTATCTAGTAACGATATCAAAGCGAAAGAGACGTCTACTAACAAAGGCGTTTCCAAACAAAGTGAGGCCCGCGGCGGGCGTGTGCAAGAACGCGCCTAATCAAACGAACAATCCCGTTTTCACTTTGTTGTAGTTACTTTGAAGTCTCACTCCTTGATATGATCCCCTGGTACCCGTGACGCACCTGTGTCAGTTAAGAAAACTCTATTTTAACTGTCCTCCTTGTTTAAATTGTTTTGTTCGCTTTGAATCAAAAAGGATATTTTCAACCTTTTCCTTTCCTTAGGCTAAGCTGTAACTTTACATAACAAGTAAATTCGTATTAAATGATACGGTTTTTATTATGATTGAGGTTTACAGCCTTTATAGGCAATAAAGCAGTAGATAAAAGCCATAAATCGTGGTGCAACACCTATGGACCAAGATAAACCCAATCAGAAGACAATACGCAAAGAGGCGTGCACTGCACACTCCACAACGTGGCCATAGTAACAATAACGTATCATTTGGCTACAGTTCATGAGAGGTAGCGTTAGGATTCTCCATTGTAACAGCTACTGGAAAAAAAATATCTCAATTTGGACATGTCTTCAGATATAAAGAGTTCTAAAGAAGTGAAATTGTTAAAAAATAATATTTGCCAAGTCGTCCTTTTCTAGTCGAGTTGAAGTGTCACATTTTACCTCTCTATTGGTGATTTTCTATGTTATCGCAATGGAAATTATGTGAGAAATCAGTAACGCATGAATGTATGTCAATCTACACTTAGATCGCTGACTCTCACGCCTCAGACCAGAGTTTGGGCGGCCTCATTGCCGCGATAACCTTGTCAGAGTGACGGAGCGGCGCGGCTATCGGCCGCATTGTATGCGCCCATCGCCCATTGTTGCCCTCCTGGCTATTGTTGCCCTGAGACATCTTCACTAGCCGTACTAACGGTGTAACCTTTGTTACTGTTGCATACAGTAGTGGTTTGACGTTATATTAGATAGAAGACTATAGAGAATTGTCACCAGAGAATTCATTTTGCAATAGTTTGGGTACATCATCATTTGCTAACAAATGTAG
Source organism: Papilio dardanus tibullus (assembly GCA_013186455.1). NCBI lineage: Eukaryota > Metazoa > Arthropoda > Insecta > Lepidoptera > Papilionidae > Papilio > Papilio dardanus. The sequence continues at coordinate 319,898 of QDHC01004785.1, read as the reverse complement.
GACGCTGGCTCCATAGTACAGACATGAATTGGTACTGAAATAAGTTTCCAACACGCTAATATTTGTATATGTTCCTCCATGTTGTAGATTCTATTTACAAGGGTCGCCTTATAAGTAAAAGCATTATACGTACCGTGTGTTGAATTAAATTCAACTTTTTCAATATTAAGTACCATTAAATAGAGTAATGGATGACATTAAAATTAATTGTAATACTTCTAAGAATAGGAAACAGTTCGTTACAGAACATCGCAAAACTAATTACATTAAATAACCCAGCAGTGAATATACGATACTATCTCCCTCGTACACTGATCATCAAACAAAGATGGCGGCGATGTATTTACACACAAGACAAACATTTGACTAAATTAAATACAGATAAAGGCTGAAACAATCGCTTATGTGTAATACGTAAATAAGTCTAGGCTGAAAGGCTGCCTGGTGATTGGCTAGCGTCGACAGCTGCCTAGGTTTTTATTGGCCATCGTAAGAAGGGCGGACTGACATGGAATTACTTTTAAATGCTACTTTCGTAATCCATCTAATCGCGAATATTTGGCATAATATCTAGATCTGTGGATAACGAAAAATAATGACATATTAAATCTATTATAGATAAATATCTAACTGATGTTACACAAATAAGCAATGCTCATACTCACACATCCAGACATAACTTAAACTTAATTAAGGATCTTCAAAAAACTCTTTTCACTCTCCTATAAAAAGTTAAAGTTTTAACAGTGGTAGAGCCCGCTTTAACATCTTCGCACGAATTGTCCGGCCCGCCCGGTGAAATACCACACACACACAGAAAACGGGCGTCAAATGGAAGCAATTCCGTGTTTCGTCTGAGGAGTGTGGTGCCGGAGGACTAATTTTTAATCCGCTTTCCCTTCCTATCCTTTTCCTATAAGGAAATGATAGGAAGAGGAAGTGGATTTTCCGGTGGAGGGGACGCATAGGGAGAGGAATGATCCTCTTGCTGTGCGTCTCCTCCTCCGAAGAATAAGGGTAGGCAACGCATCTGCAAATGTAGATGTCTATGGGCAGCGGTCGCTTCGCTATTTCAGCGAATTAAAGTGGCCGCTTGCTCGTTTGCCACTTTTTAATATAAAAAAAAAGTTAGCTTCAGAGACAACCAAATGATAATTTCGAAGAGTAACGAATTACATACGTTTATTCCATATTCCCAATACGTCATCAAAATGGACAGAGATCATATAACATTTAAAGATAGACAGGACAAGGCTGGCCACATCGTGACAACTCAAACCAGATGGTATCAGCAGAGAGCGCCTACAGTGGTCAGAGATGGGAATGTAACTAAAGATATTGCTTATGAAGACATATTGAACATTTCAAGATGAACTTCGACAACAGAGTGATTTTTGAAGACAGATTTTTGTAGATGTTACTATTGTCTTACCAGGAATTAAATGCACACTGACTATACTTGATATGATACTCTTGACCAAAGATGTATACTAAAAATGTGCTTCTATAGAAACAGAATTGATTGTTTCCGCCATGGAAATCCGTACCTAAGTTTATCTTTTTCAACAATGTTTAGCTTTTACGAATTTCCTACATAATAGAAAGGGTATAAATTATAACCAGCCAGTGTCAAGTGTACAGGTGACACGAGGACATATTTATCCTTTCACACCGGTCATGTGATTTATGCTGCAGACATCTTATCCTTTCACACGAGGATAGAGCTGAGCAGATAGCCCATGCTATTTTGCATACAGACTATCGTCACTGTTTTGTCTAGGCGTTTTACACTTTGCAGATGGATTGCACAAAGTATCTTTCGATCGGCGATATCGCTGATGGAATCGATAAAAATGTATGACTCTGACAATGACATTTGATTAGTCATGTGCTTGTTACGTGTGAGATATCGAACGTCTTTTGTCAGTTTCATACATTTTTGACGTTCGCAATCGAATCGCTAGTGCATGTACCCTGGGTATTCCCCCAGTACTGTTTCCTTCTGCCATTTATGTGTCCTCGTGTGAAAGTTTGTGACGTAATCCTACAAGAATACACAACTCGGGTAAAACGCGACATCTCTGCTCACTCCCTTAGGACAACGCATTCGTATTCTGTCCGCTCACTTCTGTGCTTTGTACAGAGAGGAATATTTTATTTAGAAATTCATATTTCAAAACGAAACTCTCAAAAGCCAGAATATTTTGCTTGTTTCTTTAGTTTAGGAAAGTTATATTTAATAGTATTTCCAAATTAATTAAACTACCAATATAAAATAAGTTATTTTCATAATATGAATTCTTCGTAAACAACGACGCTCCGAAAGCTTCGGACGCAGTTAACGGCCCTAAATGGACTTCTGTAGGTGTAATTTAGTGCTAAGGAGCAAGTCTAGCGCTTAAACTGCACTCCCGTCTGAATTTTAAGACTCGACCGGATGAGTTATGGCTCCTAGGTGGTGTGCATTAGGGAACATATCTCAAGACCTTTTACTTTCTGCCATTTGTTATACGAAATTAGGAAAAACAAATTTTCTACAAATACGCCAACGTAAAAGACGATATTGTGGGGAGATTTTTCTAAAATTAATGTTAAATATTGTGGGAAAAGATAGATTAATCCTAAAGTATGGTACAATATCAAAATGTAAATTTCAAAAGTATTTTTTTTATATAAAAAAAGATATTTATAAATGCTCGCAAAAACTTTTGTTCTATTTCTTTCAATAACTTTAACGTTCAAACTTATTTCATCCAAACTCCGTCCACTAACTCTGTCTACCCACTAATTATTTAGAGTGTGAAGTTTTACTTGAGACAAACTGGAGCGGTGCATTATGAAAATGGCTTCAGTCTTACCCCCTCCTCCAGCTCACTGCACCCCCACTTGCAGGCTAAGTAATTGTTTTATATTAGGCATCTAGATATTTTGTATTCGTGGGATGAAATTAAATTAATAAACTGTGAAAAACAGCGTATAGTTTTCAACATTATGTGAACATCTTGAGTTTTTTGTCAAAAACAATTCAACAAAAAACATAGCCGTTTCGACCATTCTGTATTGAAACAGTTTTTTTAGCACAGTCATTTCGCTATAATCATTGTCAACAATGCTGCGAATTGGTTGACTACACCCAAAAGGTTCGACTCATGATGGGCTCCATTTTCCGCAACTCCACGACTAGCGTGTATTTTGCGTGAATACACATATCTTTGAATTTCTTCGCCGATATGTGCAGGTTGCATCACGATGTTTTCCTTCGCCTAAGAGCGTCGGGTAAAAAAAACACCTTCTACACTACGCACATATATTTGTTTTCCTTTACCGTAATTACTAGTTGAGAACTATAGCAAACTTATCATTTTAATTAAAACGTTATATTGTGAATATCGCATGCCGCGGTCACATTTCAATTTACTTTATCCGTCTATTGCGAGCTTTCTAAATTAGCGGACGATAAAGCGGCGCGAATCCGAGCCGACAGCGCCATTCCAATCCCGCTAATGGCGACTCAGACTTAACTTATTTCAAAGCGACTTATGCCTTTAAAAACGGAATTTTCAACGTCCACCACTTTCATGGATATTTCAATTTTAATACCTTTTACTGTCTAACCTAGGTCAGGTTAAAATCGCATCGTATATCGAAATAAATCCTTAAAATGCTGGTTAAAAGAGTGACATGAGTGGCCGGAAAATAGCAGTCTTGATTTTAAAATATAGTCCGTAGCTTTTTTCTGCAAATAATTTATTTAATCTGCCATCGTTTGCCTCGTTACTTAATCGCCTATTTGTGTTAAGTTAGGCTTAGTTATGTAAACAAATAAAAATTTACTTGCCTACAAAATTAATTCAAATAATTCATTGGTTATTTGACGCATAATTAAACAAAATCTCGTAATTTAACCGTTTGTCCAATTGACCGTTAAGTTAAGACGGATTAAAAGTTAGTTAAGTTGGAGGGTCGCTGGCTGGTACCAGGGCAGCAGAGCGGGGTGGTCAGTGTGCAATCGCGCGAGCCTTATCTGGCCCTGGCTGGGCTAATCGTCCGCCGGCCGGCGATTAGCTAAGCCCCCTGGGCCCCTGGAGCCCGCATTATGCAGGCACGACTGGCCCGCGGCGACACAGACATGACGGATATCCACAAAAATATCACATTACTGTCAAGAAAACTATTTACAGACAATCTTTACTAACTATGATAATTGTACAGTGGTTAAATCTTACATTAATACGATGGATAGATTTTTGTTTGTTTGACCTATCTCCAGAAGGCTACTTGCTAAGATTTTAATTCCGTGCGGGCGGGATAGCGAGAGACAGCTAGTATCTGAACAAAATATCGACGCAATTTTTGAATATCACAGAATTAATTATAGTTTTAAAAAATACACTACGACTTTTACGAACCTTGAAAATAATAAATGTCAATTTTATTGCTATATTTAAATTTCGCTTAATTAATCGTAACAAGATTGAACCGGCGCACCTTGCTGGCGTGTGCGAAACGTCAGATAGCAGGCAGTGTGCCACCTGACCGATAATTCATCGGCGCGATGCAAATGCATGCATTATCAGTTAGCCCCAGTCCGGGCGTGTGTACCGCAGCCCGCCGTCGCATATGCAAATGCATTGTTTATTAAAATTAAATAAATAAACCATCGACATGCATGGACGCATGCCCGGATAGATTCGACGCCATTTTGAATTTAATTTATCGCCAAATAAATTGTGACAAGTTTCCAGAGAAATCGTTCAGTATAATCATCAGAACTAACAATTAATTACATTAGGTTAAATCTAGACAGAGCAGAATGTATATTTTTAGTGTAGAACTTAAAAAAGGCATAATTAAATGCTTTAAAACTTTACACGACAAAATTCTCGACCCAAATATCAATTAAATGAAGGTTAAAGTTATTTATATTCAATTTATAAATATAAAATAAACTAAAACGTTAATAAATAATGTGCATTACAGCATCTGATATGTCGCAGTTGCAAAAATACGACGGAGTTAAGATGTGCATCTAAATAGCCCGCGCGCACCTAACTTTAGATTACTTGGCCCAACTTTACCGACCTCCCGTAACACGGCGGCTTCTCGGAAAAATTCCCAGAAGCACCTATTCCGGCCGGATTCGAATTTACTGCCCAAGTTGGTGGCTGGTGTGCCCAAGTTGCGACTTACTCGGTAATCATGCGATACCAAAGTGTGGAGTAACTTGAAATTGTCTCTACGTTAGTTTCAGTAAATACCAGAGTTTAATAAGCAAAGGACAGTTTGTGTGTATATGGTGATAAGTTACCTTATAAAACTGTTCTTTAACGGTTTTAAACGAACCCATTTTCGCATTTTTTAACTTAAAAAAAACTACATAAATAGGAAGCAGGCAATTTCTTTTGGCAATTTCTTTGTGACCTGTTAAATCGACAACGCATTAAAGAGGTCAAGACCCTTGTTTAAAGAGAAACATCGACTCGACCGCCCTAACTTGAAGGGTTGATTGTCCATTATAAATTCATTGCTGGGTATACTTCGCAAGGTCGGTGAAATGTCCCTAGCGGACGGTCAGTGGACTGGATACATTTTTAAACAGCGCCATCTATTGTTACTTTAAGAAATTCAATTTATATACAAAATTGAAACGATAGACCACCAAATCATAAAATCGAAAAAGTCTTTAAATACCCAGAGAAATAATGAAGCAAAAATAAATGTCTGTATTCGATTTTGTTTTTCGTAGCGGTATCTACGTTTATCTTGTCTAGACTAAATCCAATTCAAGGCATAATTAAAGGTTTAAGTAATTTATATTAAATTCTACAAAAATCTTAAGTAAATATCAGTAACTGTCAATTACTTCTTTTAATCAGTTTTTACCGTGGTTTTTTTTGTTATCTCAAACATAACCTTGTTTGTTCCAACGAATCTTGTTTATTTCAGCATATAGAAAGTAAAGTGGTTTTTATTTTTAAGTAGTTTATGCAAAATGCCTAAGTAGTTTCACGTACACGTCACTTTTGAGACAAATTACACCAGTTCAACATATACGTACTTAGTAAAGTAAGAATATAATATGGTTTTTGTAACAAAATTCTACAGACAACAAACCGGGTGTGTCCCGGCCTATCTCAGGTGTAATTTCCCGTCACATAAATACCCGACCGCCCTTTTTAATATACCCTAGATTTGCAATAACACCTCTGACGTACGGGGCTCAGACTCGAATAAAATAAGGGATATCTCTTCGCAATATAAGTGGCGCGGGAATACATTAATCAAAGGCTAGAGCCGGCTTGCGACGGATTTTTCGGTACTCGGATATTACGTGTCGCTAACTTATGGTGCCCTGGTACTTTGATATTGCGTTCGCGAATGCTTTACATTTTCCTTTCCGCCTGTCGACCCCGTTCGTATTTATAGCGTGATAGTAATCCTGGTATACCAGCTACGATACAAAAATATTAAAAAAAAAACTGAGTTTTTGGGTGGTCTGTTTATTCCACCTGCTTAACTCTAATTAGATTAACCAACCTCTTTTGGTTTTATTTTAAGCGATTAAAAAAAACAAAGTTAAAACTTCAAACAAAAACAATTCCGCAAGATACCGCAATGCACTCAAGATAACTTAACATACAACTTAAGTATTCTCTTTTTCTATATAAACGCGGTTATTTTTCACAACCCTTGACCGTCCCGGGGGAGCGCCGAGATGGACCCCACATCCTGAAACCCGAGTCGCCGTCCACTGCGGGAGATAGCGTTATCTTAACTGCGACCCCCCGCGCCCGCACCGCACCCCACGGACCCCGCAGACGAACTGACCCCACGATTCCTACCAGATACGTAACAGAGAATTTACGTGGACATCGGTTACCGCACGAACGTAACGACAGTTTGTTGTTTTGGTATAATTGTTGGCTACAACAATAACGATCTTGTCTTATTATGATATTATTTCTTATGAATCAAACTTTACATCTGGTAAACTTTACCCAAGTTTACCTCAAGGGTTTTAAAGTGTTAACTAAAAAGTCTAATAGAAAAAGTTTATTTAACCCTTTAAGTGTTGTTTAACGCGTCGATTCTGAAAGTGATCCGAGTAACACAATCCCCGCCACAAATAGATTAGTCTGAAGAGTCAAAGTCAATATTTGTCGAGCGTAACCCTTTAATATCTCGGCGACACAATCGTCCTATACAAACGTAAGGTATACGATAGCCCGGGAACTGAACCCGCGCACGCAAACAACCCTAACTGCAAACTGTATCGGGTGACAAGTATTAATTAACCAGAATAATTATATAGACTTATGTAGAATATTCCATCAAAGAGAGAAGTGTTTTATGATTCTTTTTTCTCTAATAAAGAATGTTGATCGAAGGTTGTGTGATGTACGAAATGTTTTCTAAGTTCCACTCCTCAGGTCTTCCCTCACTTCTAAAGCTTTATTGATTAAATTTCGTTTTAATATTATAAACAACTAGTTCTCCCTCTAGTTGGTTGCAACGTCTCTTTCATCTGCACACTCTATTTCCGGCAAATTCGAATTTCCTGTGGGTCCGGTGCTAGAAGCGGGCATTAAATGTCGCGGACTTAAAAAGTGTCCGGCGTCCCAGAGCGCCGGGACGGGGGACCCGGGGGGCGCAGGGACGCAGGAAATGGTTCATGTGCCCTATAGGGTTGCTAATAGACTGTCTAGCATTTGTTTAAAAACAATCGAATACATCAACAGTAAAATCTAGCTACCTAAAATTTCGACGTTCTTGTAGGCAGTAAGTGCAATAACTTTAAAATAATTTCCTAGAACACAATTAGAATAATTAAAATGGGAAGATTTTCATGCTATGATGTTTTACTATTATTGTCCATTTTGCCATAATATTAACCTATATTAAATTATATCGAAACATCCGAATGGTCGCCAAGAAAAAAATAACGTTTACCAGCCCTGGCTGAGCACCGCTGCTTCCCATAACAGTCCATTTTTAAGGATATTAAAATGATTAAATGTGACATTTCTTGACCGTTAGCATACTGACATCGAATTAAATCGGAAATTGTGTGTGACTCGGAATTATGTCGCTCAATGACCGACCGGACAGGACATTTATATATACGCTTAAAAATATATAAGCAACATGGACATCAAATGCAAATGTATGTCCCAAGGACCGCCAATAACGGTTGGGAGATTGAGATTTTTATACATATTCCCTAACACAAATTATTTAGGAATTGAATTGGATTTACAAAGTAGGAAATATTTCCAATGTAAACAACAAATGCGTGGAAATTGGAACCGTGAAATAAGTAGAGTCGGACGCAAGTGTCGCCTGAACGAGTGTTTATTTGGTTGCCAAATAAAAAACCCTCTAACGCTTAATTCTTAGAAGATTCGCTTCCACGGCGTCTCCTTCCAATATTAATAAATTCTCATTTTCAGGATTCGTATGCAATTTGCTCCGACGCCGGCGCCAAACTTACGACTCGCCCTACCCTAAATAAAGCAAGGGAACACAAAGTTTTTCCCAACGTTTTAATGCGGCGAAAACAGCGAAAATTGAGTAATATTTCGTGGGGAGGCCCAGTTATTAGATTAATGGTGGGCAAAGTGGGCAAAGTAGGGAAGTAAGACATTCGGATAACTTCGCTCGGATTAACATCTGCAACAACCAGAACTGCACTTGAAACTTTTGGTAAAGTAACTATTATGACAGCGTTTGTACATGGCCAGTTTTAAGATAAAAATGATCATTTATTTTTTTATATTTTTAATAACACTGTCATACTTTATCTTAACATATGCATTTTGATGTTGTACATTATCTGCGTACATTTAAAAAGATAAATCGGAGATTTAATGTAATATTTATACTGTGATACACGTGGAGTTGGAAAGGAAACGAGAGATATGAAAATACATGCATAATTGGATTGGAATATAAAAGCCGTAAAGCGTTTCCGATAAATTCATGAAGCCCACTTTGACAAGGCTCGTAATAACCGTAAAGTACCAGGCGTGCATGACGCAAGAGGCAGTCTGCATAAATAATGTATAAATTCTTTCGGGGCGATTATTCCGCGATGCTTCTATTCCGCTGCGGTGCTTCTCAAAGCGAACCCGATACTAACGTAACTCAACACCGCACGCCTAGGAATTCCGCATTTCGCAATATCTCCTCCGCTCCATGATGTCCTGGTGCTTCTATTAATATTATGTCGAAGCTGTCTTACAAAATTACGATCATGTTTTTGAAGGGAAAATTCTATTTAGAGTGATGGCGTGCAATGGACCTGTTTAAAAGACGTCTAGCATGTCTCTATTTTGATACATCTATCACATTGCTGGTACCGCAGGTATTATTTTTCTTATACAACCCAAAGGCATTTTTAAAATTAACCATGAGAAAAAGCTCGCCCATATGATAGCAAAAGTACTAAGATTAGTGCATGATATTTATAACCGCGCCTACACAAATGTACCGGTGTCAACAGACATGTAACCGCCGAAGACAAAGCAAAGAATTCTCGCCGGGGATTGCGGCGTGGGATTACGCAAGCCTTATAATTATTTTTAGCCCCCTGAAAGGGCTTAAAGTCGCAAGGTGGGATTTGTTGTTCGGAGACGTTATTCAATATTATTTCTCAGCGTGAAGGGCGGGACGCGGAGGCGCGGGGGAGCGTGCGCGACGCGCTCGCCGATTTATTAATCATTAACAAGATTACACGTGACAGGGAGTGACAATCAGCGTGCGACGGGACGGAGGGACAGGATTTGAGTGTCGGACACGTTCGCTGCGTCATATAAATGTTAAGAAAGTGATATGATCATTTAATATCAATCCAAATAGATTTGCACATATGCAGTTCACGTTCAAAACAATAAAGAAAAGCTTACAAAGTTCAACGGTGAACCTCGTCGATTGTACAATACAACGATCACAAAACAAGCAAATAAACCGGTTAGTGATTTCAAATACAAGTTAGGAAGGTTCAAATTATCGGCGCACGTAGCTCCGAGCACCAATATCCAGGCTGTAGTGCTACGAATCGACCGCGAACTGCTACAATGACCAGCACAACTGCACAGAGACCCGTGTCTGCCAAATAATATCCTAATTTGATGCTAAGCTCCACTTTTGACAGAGAAGTTTAAACCCATAACACGTCTTAAGACTTTATCCGTGTCATTGCCGCAGAGGATAATTTCATTGAGTCATTAATATTACTTGCAAAATGTTATACGAAAGTAAATCTCGAAAGTGAAAAATTAACCTAAGTCACTTTAAAGTGGAGCAGTGAAAAGCAATGGTAAGAGCTTGCAACAGGATATTACGTACTCGTAGAATAATAAACGCAACAGAGTAATCAAAGGGCAGCGGCGACCCTGCTACATTTTGTATTGGGATATGGTCACAATGAGCGCCGGAATTCAATCAACAGTCAGCGGCTCTCTGCTGTGCTCGTTGCTCTGTAATCGGTGATCAGCGGCGAGCGACGAGCGGCGAGCGGCGGCGGCGAGCGGCAGCGGAGCGACACCAGTTCATTTGTTGCAAATTGAAACACAGCGCAATCAACGGCGGTCGCGTGTCACACTGTCATCGCGGCGGAGGCGCGCCGCTAATCAAATGAATATTACACGGCCCGAGTGCGGTGTGCACGCCGCCCGCCGCCCGTCAGCCGCCGGATGCGCTTTTTGACGAGGAGCCATCGGCGACCGCACGCCGCCGCCAAATTCAAACTCGATTCGCACCTCCCGAGCCTACAGGAGTGGGACTTTAAAATACAACGTCCCGCGCCCAAACAGTATCCGGCCGCGGTAATGAAAGCACTTAGCGCTAAGCGAAGCAATTACAAGTAATTTGGGACATAATGGGCGCGGACGACGAGGCGCAAAAACGCGAAGCGGCACGCGCTAAAAGCCTTCTAATTCGATTGTCGACGGCCACTACTGCCAAAACGTGAGCCATCGACGGCCGAGTTGCGGCCGGGGCGCCGGCGCCACGCCGGCATATTTCAGCTCGGCTGCAATTAAAACCGTTTGGAAGGTTCGCGGAATCCGCGGCCGTAAAGAGCGGGATCCGGGTCGCGAACGAAACAGAAATAGCGCGCTCCGGAGACCCCGCGTCACCTGAACCGAACGCCGGGAGCGCCTTCTTCGGTCCTGGTGATTTATGGGCACGGATCCGGACCGGTAATGAAATTGCGCCTCCCTCGCGCGCCCCTCGTGCCCCCGCGCCCCGGCAGAAAGCCATTCTAGAAATTACTACGCAACGGCGAACCGTGCACTCGTCTTATGCTAATGTTTATTTTTTACGTCATCAATCACAATGATACGGCGCTCGTTCGCGCTCGCTCGCAGCGCGCGGACCAGTTTAATTCCGTTAGCGCGGCGCTGGCGGGAAACTTCCTGCAACTAGGTCTTTGTGTGCGCAATGAAAAATTTATCGGTCTGTCGGGAAATTTTAATTGAAAATCCGGCAACATGGCGCCGGACAATTGTCCTAAACTGCGCCTCGCAGCGGCCACGAGCGCGCCTTCTCACAATACAATGTCACCCTACTGGCCAAACTGTTTTGGAACAATAAAAAATTGGACTTTCCTACTTTTACCGCGTAACTATGACGATGTGGTTTCAAATAAGCGAGTCATCGAGAAGAGCGGGAATGTTATTAATGAACACGAAAACATGAAAATACTGGCTATTTTGTATCACTTCCAGTCCAGTTAACATTGTCCTTTCGTTTTACATTTTTGTAGTTATAAGATAATCTAGTGGTTATAAGTGCAACTAGACTTACAGTACTCACCGTTAAGTGCTGGAAGAGCCAGGCGCGCAGGATGTTGGTGGCGACCTTGGGGAAGATGCCGCGCTTCTTCTGGTTCTTCTTGCCGTTACTGTCGTCGTCCTCCTCCCCCGTGCCTTCCCCCGACCCGATGCTGGCGTTACTCGCGTCGCCTGACAACAAGAGATAAACATATAAATTGAATAATAGATGTATTATTTATAAATTGGATAATTATTACGATATTCAATTGTTTTAAGAAGTGAGGAATCATAGATAGTGAGTCGGGCTTATTGGTTTTTGTAATAAAGCATTTGAGGGACTTCTCCTAGCTATTGAATTACCTGACCAAGAAATAACATATTGTTTACGAAAAAGCAAAGTTACAAATGCTAAAATCACAATAATTAAAAAAAAAGAGTACAATCGAGTTATTTTTGTTAAAATCCTACGTATCTTCACGAAATTCGTTGTAGCAGTTCGTTTAAAATAACAGTTAACCAGACTTCCTGTAATACAATTCTTAAAACGTTCTTAGAAAAAGTTCCAAGTATATAAGTATCAAATAACTGGAGAAGTAAAGAAACACCAATAGACCGTGCGTAACAACGCTACTTTTAGACCACACGTGAACCTAGAACTAATTAAGGTATGCTTTCATACCTACGGCTTCATTAGACCGAGTTCGCGCAAAAAACGTCGACTGCTTCGGCGTAAGACCGTTTCTGCGTGATACCAGTCTAATGAAGGAATAAGGTTACAAGTACATGTACCTCTTTTTAGAGATTTACCGAGCTAGACAGACTAGACAAATTTTCGAGTTAGAATAACGTGTTAATCGTTAGATGTCGCGATGTTAGCTTATCGGTCGCGCGTCTGGCATATTAATTACATACGCCGACTATTTATTTAATCACCTGCCACGTCGCTGATTTCTATCTTGAGTATATACGCTTAATTAATTCTCGTTACGTTGGTACGTGGCTCGCTGGCTGGTTGCGATTTGATGAGGCTAACCTTGATATATTTTGCAAGAACTAACTCGTTCATTAACTTCGATACTATTGAATTGTAGTGGTTGTGTTGCTAGCTTAAAACATAAGTAGTGTCTTGATAATTGAAATATTAATAAGTGGATATTAGAATTTTGTACATACTGTGAATAATAACTGGGGTCGTCAATACAAAGGTCAAACACGATTGCTAACAAAAACCTGAAGCTGTTTTTGTAATAACTTAATGTAGAAAAAGATACGCAATAAAAAAAGTATTACATAATTAGATTTGTTATAGAGACGATTGAAAAAGAAACAGTGGGAATGCACTGAGGATAGGGATGTTTTGCAATTCTGAATAATTAATGTGAATTTCACTGTGAAAATGTTATCCGCGTGTACCAGGAGAGCAGAGCACGATAAACAAATTAGTGTGCACTGAGCCGTATCAAATATTCATCGCAACAGGAACAAATCGAATCAACGGAGCGGCTGCGAGCGCCGTCTTATTTCTGCTGGCCTGGTTAATAAAAGTTACAAGTTTATGGTTAGACAACATTCAATTCCGTTAAATTAAAAAAAAAAGATACGCGCTAACTATGTCTTCTTTCTTTCTCCTAGCAAAAAAACTTGAAGAATTCATGATATTTAGCTTTCTTTGTTAAAAAAGAACAAACTCTTGTTTCAAAAATAAATAAAAACAATGCGTTAACTAGCTATGCATCTGCATTGAATAGTGCTGTGCGGGGTTCGCCGGCTCGATATCGATAAAATAAATGACAATGATGAAACGCAACGCAAAGTATCGAGTATCCGCGTATCGTATTCGACCGGTGGCATGCACATTGTGATGGTAATAGGGGCAAAGTAATAAAATTACTCTTAGGCCATTACCCGTCGCCCTTGCGTCGCTCCCCTTCGCGATATAGGGTGTACCACTCACAATAAAAATGTTTAAATTTGACAAAAACAGTGCGATCCATGATCGGTAATTGTTTTATTTACGTATGCTTTTGGGTGGATTTCTTTTCACCTGTAAGAATGTCATGTTTCCGACCGTCCATCCATTTATTTGTATTCTCTTATAGTCTTGATAAATTTTGATATTTATTACAACTAAAAAATGTAACGAAACAATAAAAGTAGTTTTAAATGCATCTATGTTTCACAAAATGGGTTTGCTTTGGTTGAAATCGCGCGTTAAAAGTAGGCCACGTTAAAGATAATGCTGCGGTTTATATTTTACTCAAATCGTATTGGTTATCTTTCAATTGCGGTCGCGGCCTGTTATTTATCTCGACAGATATTTGAAAGTTATGCTGAACCTCCGCCAAGCGCTTCACAGAACTATTGCGAGCGTTCCAACACTACGCAGAAATTTGCTTTGTTTTCATATTTTACATTCCGATCTATGCAGGTATTGAGCTGTATAAACCGTGTTCTATTACCATAAATTACTTTTTAGAATATGATAATCAAATGAGTCAGCAGAAGTGTATTTAAAATTTCAAAAGTGAGTAGCGGAAATGTTATCAAGTTGATAAAATTTATAGAAATAGTTTTAGATACATCCTGTAGTTTGATCAGCGTGCAAAATCAGAGTGCAGTTGCATGATGCAGTCCCTGTAATCCTCTAATTCATCTCGGGACCACGCACACAGGGAGCGACCCTTAATATTCACTAATACAACCCCAAATGGGTGTGTACAAACACAATGAGGGATGCGTGCGAAAAGTCAAGAGAACGTTTAAATTAACTTAATGCAATCGATGTGCCCGTGGCCAGGACTTTGTTGCACAACAGTTTAATGACCTTGTGCTAGACAAGCTACTATAATTTTAGCGTTATCAGCTTTACCATAGTTGCTTTGAAGTCAATTTAATATTACAAAACAATGACACTTTTTTCATAATTTGAAATAAATCAATACGTTCGATTAAAATAACACGGCTTTAAATATCTGTGGACCAATATTAGCAAATTTTGATTTCTCAAAAGTAACAATAAGCAAGATCGAAAGTGGCACTTGGGAACGCGAACGCTCATTAAAGCTAATCCATCAATGGTGTGGTGTTTGGTCCCGAGGCATTCGTAAGCCGATTGCTGCAACCCGACACCGAATCCCCGACCCCCGGGAGAGAGCACGTCGCCTCACTTCTCAGTTACAGGGATGCTGTGGTTACATGTTTGAGTTTGGAAATTTTTGGTCACATTTAAGACTTATATGATTCATATCGTATAGCTTGCAATTTTCTATAAAAAAATGAAATTAACATAATTTAGGTCGAATGTTATTGTTACTTAAGAAAGTATATTTATTTACAATATTTTCCTAATATTGTAAATGCCAAGTAGATTACTTTAATTACTTTAATTAAAATGAAAATAGAAAGAAAATTGGACAAAGTAGGCGGCACGCTAATTTTAAGAAATTCTATCGAGTGCCATTGACACCGCTCTCCTGCGAGATTTATCGACATTAGTGCGGGGCGCAAATGAGTGCAGGGCTATCGAGTTACGCCAATCAACTGAAAGCACGCGCCGCTAGTGATGCGCCACCGTGGGAAACATCGATAGCGCGTACACCACACAAGAAATTATTATCGATTTTCGTCATGTCAACTTAATAATAATACACAATTTAAAACTTCAACATTAAAAGATTAATGTATGTTCGTATACGCCAGAAATTATTTTCTTGTCAACCGTTTTTGGATTCCCGGCCTCATTTATGTTATCATCATTAAAAGAAAATAAGGGGGAATCGGGCCGTCTTAAGATCCCGTTTAAATATTTAAAGGCTCTCCAAATTGCCAACGTGACATTTTAAAATAATCTCCCAATTTATCGATAAATTATTTTAACAACGTGACCAATCCCTAAAGAGCGACAAGCGTGGTGTCGTAATGCGCTCACCGATTTGATGGATTGGCTTCTTTGCAGTCCCTCCTATTTGCAAACACCCTTATCTGGGTGCCGCGGGTGCTGTGGGGGCCGCGGTGGGCGCGGGGGCTGCGAGCGGCGCGAAGGGGGCGGAGGGGAGGGCTAATTAAAATTGGCACCCGAAACGAAGAATTATCGCAAATACATCAGCGCAGTTTTGGTAGACTTTGCTGTTATAAACATAGAGACTATTATAGTTTGGCGTTGTGTTAATTATGTTTGCGATGATGGAAGAGTCGGTTGCATCGAGCTTTTGTGAGATTATTGGGTAGTGAGGTAATGGCGTTGAGCGAGGCCCGCGCGTTGCATGCGCGGCCGAGCGGGCGGCGGAGGGCGCCGCTGATGAATCGCATTCGGAGTCGCATCAAATTAATGGCATTAAGCCAGCACTTTTAACGCAAATGGGAAATACTATTTATTTAATTAAATCTTATAGTAAATTATATTAGCTACGAAATACAAGTCGCTAATCTTTGTTTACGACATGTAAGAGCAAAGGTACGACAAGAAAACAAAAGTAAATCTTAACAAAAAGTATAGTAACTTTTACAGGAAAAGATTCTAAATAAGGAATTCATAGATAGATCGTAAATATGTTTTTTATTTTCGTAACAACATTATTAAACATAAAATAATAATGAAATCAATTGTTGCAACGCATTTGAGCAGCTAGCGCCCGTCAGAGACAACCCTTGCCGCGCTCACGTCGCACCGATTACACAGCATTGAAAATTAGTTTAATATCTCGAATTGACGATTCCGCCCGGAACGGGCAATTAAGAGGGAATAACACTCGGAATGATCCGGCAGATAGCCGAGTTATGGGGTGCCTTTATGGACCATTAAATGTGCCGTAACTCCGCAGACGAACGCTGCCGTTTTGTGCGCTAAGCGATCTTACCCACGCTCGCTTCTTCACTCATCCATCACATACTTTGTCTGTTGTCTGCACTATCTAAACTATTTAACATACTCCTAAAGTAAGCATCGTAAAGGTATAATGCATGTGAGTGCAAACAGCATCAGCTGAAAACTGGTATAGGTATGACTTTCCGCTTCAACATCAGCTAAACTTTTACGATGTCACATTGTTTTGTTTACTCAATATATAGTTTACAATTTCTTCTAGCTTTAATTCTTTCATTAAAAACTCGAGATCAATATTCTTTTTTATTTTTTTTATTTCTCCCATCGACTAGAACAAAGTAGTTACCGTTACTATTGCGTATAATATTATAAAGGGACATTTAGTGATGGATATTGTTCCAAGTGACAGTTCACAAGGCAGGAAACTCTGCTTGATATCACCATGATGGGTCACACGACTTTATAACCTAACAGAGGAGTCATGTGACCTAATGCGTCCTTTGCTGCTAAATGCACACATAGTCTTATGACACCATCAAGTGTCAAAAGGTAAGTCATTTGTTAACGTGACTAAAGAGGCTGCTTTCTGTCACTAATCAGTCACTGCAATGTTCATAGCATCTCTTAAACTCAAAGATGTAAGTAGTCCTTTGTATACGTCTGTGTTAATTTCGCTTTGTGATGTTGCGTGTTCGTCGCATCCAAGACTAAAATCAGCATACATGTTTGGTCTGATAGTCGAAATAATTCGTCTTTAAAAGTCTTGATCTAATTTGTATTAAAAGAGTTTAAAACGTGGACATTATGAAATGATGAAGTACGGAACTCTCCCTACTGCGCATTGGTTTCAATTTAAACCTTAATTTCGTAATATTCAACAAAATTACATTGCTTAATATTCACCCCGGGCGCTGATTTTTGCATATTTTGTTACCCTGCCGCCCCCCGGCCGGGCGGGACTGATAAAAATCACATATATTAACCGGTGAGGGCCGGATTTTGCGAGATTCGGACGGTTTTCATTAAACCCGATACGACTGAGATAGGTGTCGGCATTTTATGGCGGGTCCGCTTTTGGAGACATCTTAAAATTTTAAATAAGCGAATCTAATCCTTTTAAGATTACCGAAACGATTATTCCAACGTTTTACGACGTATATGACATTTAACATTATTTTGTTTAAACAAAATACGTCAATAATGTCCACTTTAAAATATAAAACTTTCATAACATTAGTACTAAAATTAACATGCTTGTAAATCTTTTTAATTCATCCAATAATCCTAAATGTAACAGGTATTTGTACTTTAGGAACAACTAAGATAAAAAACGTAACTTGCCAAATATAATTTCGAAGTCAAGACCTGTCCAAGTCGACTTAATTCCTTATTAAAATTAAAGACCATATCATCCAAGTCCCAAGCTTCAAGTATAAAACTTTTAATATACTATAACAAGACAGTATAAAGTTTTTTAACTTTATAATTCTTCTATTTAAAAATAACCTCCAAAATCAGTACGTGGGTGTAGATAGAGGCGCGCGCATATTAATCAAGATGGCTGACGGCTAAATATGCATTGCCTTCGGCCGCGGACGCATTCCTTTAAATGGGGTTAAACTGTCAGCGAGCGAGGGTTGATGTTTGCAGACGATGATCTACTCCCTTTGCTTTCCATGCAAATGCGAATCTCTGCCATTACCTCCACTACAGCGACATTTAATTTGATAGACTGGTAGGGAATCCGAGCGGAATTTTGTTAATTATAACCACATTAATACGATCGTTTTTGATTTTATTTGCATATTTAATGTTACTTTCTAATAAATACGAGTAGACGTACGTTTCGAAGTTGTTTTATTGTAAAGATATGATAGAAGATCAATGGATAAGTTGAATGTAATTCAGATGCCATTAAATCTTTGTAATCTCGACAGTGGAGATTAGTGACGCTACCCACGAGGCCGCCAGACCTGTCACCGAACAACACGGCCGATGAGATATCGGAATTTTTAAATTTACCGGTACAAGTGAGACGTCGCCTACGCCTGGTAGCAACCGGTCGGTGCCGGGCCACTGGGGGCGCATGATCGCGCCGTGTGCGGCCTCATATCGCGTATTTATGAACACCGCCCGCCTCATGATAGCCTAGTACACGCAGTAACATTATACCGACTTGTCGGGTGATTAATTCGCGGTTTTGTCCGTTTGTACGTCTGACGCGGCCATCTTTTATACCTTTCTAGACGGTGTATTCGTTACTCGCCTCTCGATTACACTATACCCAACATTAATAAAAACAAAAAAAAAATATGACAGATCATTTGTTTTTTTTCATCGTTCGAAATTTGCATGGATAACACTGGCCAACGCACACAAGAAATACTACTATGGTTAATTTATGTTATCAATAATCGACAGTAAACTTTCAAACAACAGCCACGAAATACAAAAAACCGATGATCACATTATATCGTAAGGAGACCGCATCAAGCGATCGGTCCCTTTCTCCGAAGCTTATAAACAAGTTTTGGGCAACATTAAGAGTATCTGATGTCCTTAACAAAGTAGACATGACTTTACCCGCCGTATCATCCCTGTATCGCGGGCGAAAATTAATACTCAAAACAAAAAGTCGTCCGTCCGTCGTTATCGAGCAGTCCCCGATGTCATCGTCCTATACACTGATCACTCGATACACGCCGAGTGCTCGGCTCGATACCGCGATACCATCGCATTCCCGCCGCGTCCCCGCCGCGTCCCCGTCGCGTCCTCGTCGCACTCGTACCGCGGTCACTACGCGAACATAGCCTTTAATAAAGAGACCATAAGTTGCTGTGATACCACGGTCTCTAAAAGCGAGCCATACAGAACAGAAATGCGAGTTTTAATTAAGGCCGGCCGACTCTACCAATCAGTCAAGATACGATACTCCTCGATGTTTTGAATGGCCGGCGTGCGACCCGATAGCGAGAATGTTTCCATTTCAACAAAAAAAAAAACGAACGTAAAACAGATAAAATATGTGAGCTTTGTCTGTGAACGGCCTGTAAATGTTTTCGATTGCGTATTTCACGAACACGTCGTGAATTTTTTCATCGATCTAGAATTTATTAGTATGAGATTTGCGAGTCACCGCGTCGCGTCTTATCTGCACACGAAACCCATTTGAGCGAAATAAATCTCGTGTACGCGTCAGATACGGCTAATTAACATTCCCCGCGCGACATTCGATAGCCTAGCGAGTCTTCAAATACCTTACCACCTTCTTCGCAGTCAATATATTCAGCTAGGGTTCCGAGTAAACGGGCGACGGCTCCCGCGACATAACAATAACGCGTACAGTAATTCACACTGGCGTTTAACCGTCTTAAAGGAAGCGACATCGGTCCAGTTTGGGTCAGTAACACGGCTAGTTCCTGCTAGCCGGCGTCGTGCTCGTCGCCGGCTGCGTTTACCTCGTAACTAATTGTTATTTGACTTGAACGTGCGAGGAATTGTAGGCGGTGGTCGACTGCGCGCGCACGCATACAGAATAATAAGGTTATTATAACATAATAATGGGATAGTAAAATTTTATTACCACTTAATTATCCTTCGGGATATAGCCAACTCTATACGCAATATAAATTTTATTCACACAAAGCCGTTTGGCACATTATTAGAAATATATCCCGTGTTTATGTTGTGTGTCGTGTTGTATCGTCTTGATTTAATGATGACTTTTGGTTTATAAAGTGAACCAAAAATGAGCACACGGCTACATTGAATCACACGGCATCTGCGCAACATGCGTAAGCTGAAATAAATTCTCGCTATAAAAAGGAATTTGACAGTACAAAACGAAAAAGCAACCTCAAAGCGAGCTAAGACGTGCGAGTGCTTGCCAAGAGCGGTGGCAGCACCGGTAATGTCACGTTTCGCGCGGACTCCATCCGTCAGCGTGACGCGAACTGTCCGCGTGACGACGTGAGGACGTGACGGGCGCGGGACGAGGCCGACGTCTAATTGAGAGGGCGGTCATTACGCGGACGCTCGTAAACATCGCATTTTACGACAGATGCACCAATGAATCGCAATCGCCGGAGCTGTCGTGTAAATCACGACCACTGGGTAACGACAAATCTTACAAGGAGTTAAAAGTTATTAACATGTAAAGACCATACTGAAAAATATATCACATATCAAAGTGTCGTCGTGGATATATAGAATTAAATAAATTGGAGATCTTTGAGGTATTCGGAGCATCGTTTTTGAATCCCTAAATTGGCAATGAGCGCGGAGGGCGTTCGTCGTAAACGTATGGTATTTGGCGATCATTTACATGTGCAGAAATAGCCGCGCGGCGCTGCGTCGCCTCATTAAATGCAGTTTCGCTCATTTCGCAAATAATGTGAGGATTATCGCGGGATTGATGCGCACGCGGCGGCGGTGCAGCGGCGCGCGTCTTGCCGCATAAATAAGCACGTACATTTGCCGAGTAATAAGCCACCGCAGACAAATAGTCATCGCTTATGCCTTCCTAGTACTTCATTATTAGAGACCTGAATCGTCTCTTTTATTGTTATTGTCTCACATCCCCAATTCCACTTCAACTTCACTTCCCTCGGTTCCAAATAAAAAGAATACTAACAACAAAAAACTCAAATAAATGATCCCAACTAATCTATGAGTTTTAAGTATTGGAAATTAATAGTTTGACGTTTAGGATTAAGTAGGACCTAGGACTTCAAGACGTAGATGCGCAGGCTATCGCAAAGGGCGTACATCAAGTGGGCACTTTAGACGCATTAAGGCCTCGTGGGCGGGCAATGGAAGAGATACAAACAGATAATGCCCGCCTACATCCATGCAATGACAAATAATGCGAATTATTTCCACTGGATACGAGATGGCGCGACTATCGCATATAAAAATTATAGCAATTTGTTTATATTACAGATTACATAATCTTTATGCTAACAGATTTAATTTACTTCAAAATGTCGTCAAAACACACTTTTTAACAAGTGTTGAATTATATTTCCCGGTACCAATAAGATATATTGTTAAGCGTATCAAGAAATTAAGATCAAAACAATTCGAAGGTAATCCGTAATTAAATGTGACCGCGTAATTACTCAGGTTATGTATCAAGAATGCTTGAGAGCTATTCATCTTGCTCCCGCGCCCGCGCTGCGGCCGCCCCGCTCGTTACGCGACGAGATGCGCACGCGCATAAATAGTCGAGACAATCTGAATGCTGAGTTTTTGTTAGTTTTGCACCGCGAACATTGAATGAAACGGAATGGTTTCGTTCAACTAGATTAGTCTAACTCAAATGTTTATATTAATTTTATTTGAATTTAACATTCACATAAAGTAATACTTTACTTTATGTTTACGTAAAGTCTTCAACAAACTGTAAGTGATATTAACTATCGAATAAAAATGATCTTTATTTCGTTCTCGCAGAGTCTTTAAAGCCGAGCGCCCATCGCAAAAGAGTGAGCGGAAGATGGTGAGCTGAGCGGCCTCAAATGTACTTACGTCCCCATCAACAAAGAGCTGAGCTAAGCGAGCCCAACGGTATAATGCAGCCGCCTCATTTAACTAAGTTAGGCTGTCGAGAACATTTCGGCTCTTCTTGACACATCTAATATCTTTTTGTTGATGGGGACACAAGTATGCAGTTTCGTCTGAAAGTGGAACATGAGGCCGCCCAGCTCTTTACTCTTTTGCGGTGGGCGCTCACGTTTAAGGTCTCTAAAGGTGATTAATAAACTTAAAAATTAAAATAACTAAGTGATGTAACCGCTTGTTTAACTACCGAGTCCATCAGTACGTGGAATGAAAAGGCTTAAAGTGTAGATTACGTCACTTGGGTAGTATAATTGTCCACTAACTAGCTCTAGTTAAAATGTTACTGTAGTTCGCCGCGCGGCCTCTTTCAAGTGATTCGATGAACACTGATTCTTAGAAATAAACAATTCAACGGTTTCTAGAAGCAATGTGTTACAATTGAGGATTACTACTAATAATTATTCTGGTAGATAATGTCTAAATTAACTATAGAATCATCTCAAAAAATTTAAGGCCATTTTCGACACAAGCTGAGACTAATTCGCGTTATTAGTTTCTAAGCAGCTCAAAGCCAGCTACAAACGTTAAGTTTTAACTGCACAGTTAAAACTGACTTACGCCTCAATTTGAACTACACCGTCGAACTGTACAGGTCATCAGGCCTATACACGTCAATTTTAACTGCGCAATCGAACTTTACAGTTAAAACTGAATGTATGCGAACGATGCGTTCCTGTCTACGAACCTCGAGATCGGATTGCGTAAGCCTACTTATTGATTAATGTTAGCCCTACATATAGATGGAAATGTGTTTAAGTTATGGCAACTCACGCAATTAACCCAAACTTAACTTGCTGTAACCATCGACACCCAAAAGAATGATGGATGAGAAAATTAAAATTGTAATTTTGTTTTCGAAAACATTTCCTGCGCCCCCGGACAACAAATTGGTTGGCTGCATGGCTTCGGGCATATCTTTTGTTCTATTTGAAATTATGTACCCTGTGGTCAGCTTTATTTCAGAAATAATTGTCATTTTAAATAGATTACTAACTTCTATTAATATTATCTTTAGAATAATTCTCGTCCATTAAAATTCTTTTCGTATATTCAAAAGGAATAAAAGATAACCGGAGTAGGTAACATAAATAGAAACGTTCCTCCACCTGCTGCGAAGTACTAGGGCACTATAAATATTAAAGAGATGTCGGCTCGCGACACATTTGCATGTGATGTTCAATTACGGATCCGGAATATGAAACGTATTACAAACGTATGCATTGTTATGGTTCGCGAGCGAGCCCTTATTGTTTCGTTATTTCGTTACCGTTTATTTTCTTCGCGTAAATGTATTATTACAATGTAAACATTATTTAAATCAACTTTATAAGAAGACTAGTTGTTGTGCGCAACTTCTTCCGCGTAGATATAAATAATATAGCCTATGTTACTCGGGGATAATGTAGCTTTCTTATCGTGAAAGAATTTTTAAAATCGCCTCAGTAGTTCCAGAGTTATTTAAATACATAAAAAAATACAAAATTTCTCTCTTCATAATATGAGTATAGATATAATGAACACGAGAAATATTAAAATATATTTTTAAAGTTACACAATGATTTATTTCATTTAACAGCGCCATCTATCAACGAGTAGAATCATTACCTGAGAAAAATCGATTACACTGAATTAATTCAATTACACAAAACTATCTTCTCGGCCGCACATTATTGCTTGAGGCTATAATTTAAATAAAGGACGCTCTTAGCACTTGAGTCTCGAGGCAAGTTTTCTGATGACAAAACTGCGGCGACGGGCGACGGGCGACCGCAGTCCGCCAGCTTCGACTTTAACCCTCGTTACTAGATGTTTTATTTTACATTTTTACGTCCGTTTGTCACTTTCATTGGTGCTCTTTACCTTACACATTTAACATAGTAACCGCAAATAGATCTGGAAACCTTAACAGAACGTATTTTACACATTATTATGTACGCGTAAACGTAAATCATAATGTACGCAACGTACAAACTTATACACCATTATTCCGAAAGAGTACTGCGACAAACGAGGACCAATAAGTCGTCGATTATACGATACTGGAGGACTTAAACACGATAAATAAGATGGACCAGGGGTCTTATTGGACCAAATTATGTATCATAAGTACCAGGAAAAAGGATGTTCTGTATTTTTGATTAAAATATATCAGTGTACCAGTACCAAACGTAGAAAGTATAAAAGTACTAACGCTGATTCTCGTTTCGGAATAAAGCGGATAATTTCTATGTAGCGACGAAACGGAGCTCGTAAATAGATCGCTAATTCGAATACGTTTTTTGATCTTAAAGTTTAATAAACTCAAAAGAATTTGTCATAAATATAATTTGTAAATTAATTTCATAAATAATTCATAAATAGTAAACGGAAAAAGTTTTAAATTAAAATAATAACGGGAAAATATAAAACGAACTCCAAAAAAAAATAATCGTAACACCAAATTGATTTACCCAAAACAAATATAATAAGAACAAAAAAAATAAAACTGTACCAAACATATGATACTCTAAATTAAAATTCATCTACCTATTTAAATCACGCTTCCTTCAGAAAAAATATTTTCACATCAAAATTAATAAATTAGCACCTAATTTCAAACATCTAATTTTTGTGCTTTTATACCCAAATATATTGTAAGTCAACCTAAAAATGTATGCATATAACCAAATAAACTATATTGATACCAAATTATATTAGATTATATTTTATCCGTCCGTTACTGCAGGGCACGGACGCACTCGCTGCGCTGCTCTTTGTTATTCGCGAGCTGTGACGTTGCGCTTGATGGTTGACTGAAGTGCTTCTAAAGTAAAAAATATGCAGGTCTCACTAATATACAAAATTTTCTATTTACTTTACTAATTATGAAGATTGTTTTACATCGTTTAATTTAAATTAAATTAAGAATAAAATAAAAAACAAACAGGTAAGTTAGCCTTACCTTCATAAAAAATAATGATATAGGTCTTTTCAGGTCCTATATTCGTATACGCTTAATCCAAATATGTGTTACGCTAATGGTAATTAATTGAATGTTATTCATAATTTTTAACCATTATTGACATATGAAATCATTGTTGTTTAGTAACTTTCATTGCAGATCAAATAAAATTTAAATAAATAAATAATCAGCAAAATGAGAGCTAAAAGTAATCAATTGGTCACATTTAACGGTGATTAAGTATTAATACTGCAACCTTGTTACCGATAAAAGTAATAAACTGCAACAAAAAAAAATTGGTTGCCTGTAAAGTCGGTATACGGGCGAAAGTGTAACGTGACAACGACTTTGAGTGGTAAAATAATTTTAATGTGAATATTCATTCGTATTACTATACGAATGAATATTCTTCCTACTGGAAGAAGGATGAAATAATAGTAACAATTTAAAACATTAATTTATACAAAGAATCTTGCACTGAATTTCTTATTAACAAAATTTCATTTTTACCTTTACACATACATACGTATTTATATGCTGACGATGCTTTGCCACAGTATAGGTCCTATGCCTATCTCTCTCACTCTCTTTCTCTCGTTCTGTCTCTCTCGCTCTTCGGCGGGCTAACTGTGCTCGAGTGGAAGGGACGCGTGTCTTTCACTTTTTATGTCTGTCTCTCTCGCTCTTAGGCGGGCTAACCATGCCCGAGTGGAAGGGACGCGTGCCTCTCACTCGCTCTCATTGTGAGCGCATAACGCGAGCGGAGCGTAACGCAGTTTCTTGAAGTGTCACCCGGCGAGCGTAACGCAGTTTCTTGAAGTGTCACCCGGCAAACCAATTTATAAGACGTTATCACGTCAAAACCAAACTGTATGGGTTGGGTTAAGTTTAGGATATTTAAAATTAAATAAAAGTCTAGGTTATGCGTGAAACGCCCCTTATGTCACTCCCACATACGTCAGCTAAAATAGATACTAAAGAAATAAAATAGGTGAACAATAATTTAAATTGGTTATATTTTACTATTTTAGCACAAAAATATGTAACATATTTGAGTGAAATTTTGCATTAAATTGAGGTTATAAATTAGGTGCAACTTTATTATTTTTGATGGCAAAATGATTTTTTTGGTGATAATTTTTCTATTTTGATTGAAAGACTACAAATATTTTGGTGGTAGTTTTTATATAAATTGTGGATCGAATTTAGGTGATGATTTACTTTTTTTTGCTGATAATAAATATTTATTTTGGAGATCAAATTTATTATTTTTGGTTATCGTTTAATTACAAGCCAATAATAACTGACAAAAATAAAAATGATAAATAAGGCCATCTATCAGACATATATAACAACTCAATGTAATAATAATGGTCTAATTTATCATTAACTAGCTGTTGTGCGCGACTTCGTCGGCGTGGAATTAAATAATATAGCCTATGTTACTCGGGGTAATGTAGCTTTCTAATAGTGAAAGAATTTTCGAAATCGGCCCAGTAGTTCTTGAGTTATTTCAATACAAACAAAAATAAAAGGTTCTCTCTTTATAATATTAGTATAGATTAAACTATTTTGTCATTAATTTTATAGTTTAAAAATAGACATAGTAAAACTAATACAAATGAAGCCACAAATTATTTGATCCGAACGCCTATCAAATTGATAATAGCAGCGGTACGAGGTCTAATGTCGCTATACATATTAATGAAATGGCAACACATCCGCTTGTATATAATCTGTGCGTGATTATTTCAAATCACCGACACATTACATTAGAGGTAATCTCCGGTGATATCGCCTCTAGCCTGTTGCCAGCTTACACCAACAAATATGGGATACTAGATGTTGACGCACCATCCGTTCGAAAATTGAGAAAAACTTAGTAAAGCTCTGTGTTCTCAAGAAGTGTTCTACGTCTGTGCAATTTTACCCAGTTCCGTTGACCCGTTCTGGAGATATCTTCATACATATATCTTAACTATCGCATAATTATAATAAAACGTATAAATCGAAGTTATCGGTATGAAGTAAGTTATTATTTTAATTTTTACATTTTTTAAAGCATTAAAAATCAATTCAGTGACAGCGTTTTAATATTTCCTGTTTATAAGACAAATTGATTTATTTACATCAATCAAAATAATTTGTCAATCAATGTAAATCATTAATTTAACTGCATAATATTAAAAATAACTTTTTTTAACAAAAAAAAACTGGTATAAGCCATATTACCAACAACATAGTAACTTAAAATCAATAATTTTAATATTAAAATTATATTTTACTTTAATATTTATGTAAATAAATAATTTATTAACAACTATGTAGAGCTAATTTAAACGTCATAAAATAATATGTACGGTTTTCAATTAGTTTTTACTAGCGACCCGCCCCGGGTTCGCACGGGTGCAAAACTGATACTAATTCACAACAGAAAAACTGTGAACATTGTATATAACAGCCATACTAACAATATTTGAACCCGTGCGAAGCCAGAGCGGGTCGCTAGTTATATATATATAAACCTTCCTTATGAATCACTCTATCTATTAAAAAAAACCGCATCAAAAACCGTTGCGTAGTTTTAAAGATTCAAGCATTTATAGGGACAAACATAAAAAAGCGTTATTGTTTTATACTATGTAAGGATAAGGAGTACATGCTAAAAGATCGTAATAGCTTGAAATAACTATTACAAGAACGTAAATATAGTACGAGTAATATAAGTAATTCTAAATTATATTTCTTACTATATCGATATATTTTACATTAATAAATAAAATAGAATGGCTTTCCTGAACTTAACAATCACCACCGTCACATAAATAGCCACTTAAAGTGGCCGAGGCCTCGCCGCGTCACATTCATATAAACTTAGTCGAATTTTTAATTCGTTGGTTATTTTCTCAATTTATACACCTACGGATTATGTTCCCAATAAGAGACCACAGACCGAGGACCGAAGACCGCAGACCGGAGACCGAGGAGCGTAGCGAATAAGCAATAAGACGCACGTCGAGTTACTTGAATTACAATTTTAATCTTGTCAAATCCCAGTTTTTATGTGTGTGCGAGCGGCCCGCGCTCGGGGGGGGACATCATTTTCGATTTGGAAGTTTATAAGTGTCCGGCCGCAGTCCTACGAAGCCTCTCCGCTAAGGCCTCGAATAAATCCGCCATTTTTACAACCTTCTCGTTATTATTTTCGCTCGGATCGGACGCTTATGAATAAAATGCCGTCTTTATTTTAATGCAAAATTGTGGTCCGACAAAATACTGGTAGCGGAGTGGCCGTGTCCGACCCGACTATAAAATTGTCTAAAATGTACAATAACCAACAATGCTATCATTTTGGACATGAATATAAAGATTATGGCAACATTTTAAAATAAAATTAAATTGCTATTTGAGCATTTTAAATGATTGTCCCAAGTTTTAAATCTAGATTCAATTTTAATATTCTCTTATCTATGATAATATTGCCTGTCGAACACTGTAGTACATCTTCAATCAACTAGGCACTGTCTAAGAACTTCAATGTACAATTTACAAACGTTGTAACGTAGCTAACTTGCAACAAACAGCTCAGCCGAGGGCAGCTAACAATGCCTCGCATTCCTCGCATACTCTCGTCTATTGCACCGAAACCTCCATTTTTTACCACAAACCTTTCGTCCTAAGTAGATGGATATTTTATCAAATTACTATAATTTCCTTGAGCCAGAACTACGAGCTGTCAAATCTGACATCGGTAAATCATCCACTTTACCTTTTTTTATCTTTATTTTAATAATTTAGTTAAGGACTTTTTAAACGAGGCGCGTGTTTGGAATAGTTGCCAGTACTTTGTAGTGTTCGAGTCGATTTTAAAGGAATTTTTGATAGTTTTATGTTTTAAATAGAGTCGTAACCATTCAATGAGTATAATTAACGATTTTATTTTGTCTTTCTATCTATCTTTCGCTTATGATACGGCGTAGCGTTTGATTAACTTGAATATTTATTCTATCGACAATAGAAAACAAACAGAACGCTGAGGGAAATAAAACAGTAACTATAAAGGGAGGAGGGAGGTTGGCGAGGGGGGATGGCGATAGAGGAGGAGATTCATCATTCCTTCTCATTATTCATATCTCAACAAAGAGGAGCATAAATTACCCGCGGCCCGAAAATATCTAATCCTAATTCCATTCGCCTCGCCTGTCCCCGGCGCATCGGAGTCCGATTTTAAAAATATTTATGAAAAGGCAGAGCGGCCAAAAAAAAAACATACTCTGATACAAGTCCGGGGACAGAGTTAAAAAAGAACCGCGC
Organism: Papilio dardanus tibullus; assembly: GCA_013186455.1. Classification (NCBI taxonomy): domain Eukaryota; kingdom Metazoa; phylum Arthropoda; class Insecta; order Lepidoptera; family Papilionidae; genus Papilio; species Papilio dardanus. Next base: position 290,422 of record QDHC01004785.1, on the reverse strand, counting down.
GGCCCGTGGAAAAGGCGCTCGTAGACGGCCCGGGTGTGTTTTGTTTCTTTTTTTACTCCATATCCCGGTTTCATTAGATTCGTTTCAATTGTGGCCGGATTAGTCCGGGAGAGGTCTTGATAAAATGCCCCTTGATTTATATGTAGCCCATTCCTGGACGACGGGACGTAAATAATGGTCGAAGACGGCCCAGTTTTTATTGCTGCTCCTCCGTGGTCTGGACGATCTGATGACAGCTAGGTTTTACTGTAGCCCAAAAACTCTAGACCTTAAGTGACGTTTTCATTATTAAATAAAAACTTAATCATGCTTATGAAAGCCTCCTTATTGAGTTTAACAAAACACGGAACTCGTTTTCAGATAAAAATTATTAAGAGAGAAACTTTGTATTTTTGTATGTGTTGATATAACTCAAGAACTACTGGGCCGATTTAAAAAAGTCTTTCACCGTTATAAAGCTACACTATCCTCGAGTAACATAGGCTATACTTTTTAAATCCGCGCGAACGAAGTTGCGAACAACAGCTAGTCAAAGATATAATTGTAACGTGATTAATTTGTGTAAATTGAAATATATTCTTGAACAAAACTAGTTTACTTAAGCTAGGGTAACGCGGCTCTCTATAATTACAAAAACCAATATTCTTTCTACAATTTCCCCGGACGTCTGTGTGGCAGACCCTCAAGGTCTGGTGACCCTCGTGCTGCGTCATGTCTGGCGGTGACAGGCGCGTGGCGGTAATGGCCCGTCTTGCCCCGTGCCCGGGCCCATGTCTGGTAAATATCGATTACTGTGCGCGGACTTCAAAAAGAGTCTATAAATCGTTTGGTTTGTTTAGTTGTTGTGATTATGTTTGAATGAAGATAAAATTCGTCAATTGTATGGATAAGTGATTTTATTTGGATATTTGAGGCTGCCTTAAATGTTTCATTTTAAGTATATTAGTCAGGTTTTTATAAAACAAAATTTATGAGCATATTTTATATTTTGTAAATTATGATTGTAACTTGCTCAGAGGTAAAATAACGTTACCCAACAATACGTGTCCAGCATTCGATTCCCTTATAATCTTAAACTAAATCATTTGTACATTTTTAATTAGACGAAATACATTGATAATAAATAATCTACAGAATAGGTAAACATGATTTAGATGGATTCCCATAGCTTCAAAACGAGCGAACTAGCCCATGTCTCGGGGCGAACTGGCCGGCGCTCGGCCGCCGCGCCGCCTGATTGGACAATCCATCACCCGACACCCCCTCGCACCCGCGCACCCCTCGCCCTGGTACACACACCCTACACACAAACAAACCTTGCACAAGCTAAATTATACTTTAACACGTACGTCCATAGATTAAATTCGAGTGTAATAGAAAGAGCTTGTTTCCATTACACTAATTCCAGTGCACCGATAAGACTAGCAGGTTGACGTGTCGTACATATGACGGCCGATTAGAATTGACATTTTAGTTTTGTTTATACGAAATAGTAAAGTAATGGAAATATAATTGTAACAAAACAAAAACGCTTTCGTCAAGTAACAAATGAATTTTGAAGAGTCGTTTCCTCATCAAATAGGATCATCTAAATGTTTTTGCTACCTCTACCTCTGACGAGTACTCGTTCAGACGAGCACTTTCCGCCCACGCAGCACTTCGCTACCTATTCGACACCTCTAACATTGACAATTGGCATACAAATGACTATTGTTTTGACACTTACCAGTCAACTTGTCTTACAATGAAAGAATAAGTGGACTCCATTTGTATTTTTGACATTTGAAGTACAGTTGAGATTGACTGTAATTGTTTAAAGTTGGATCAATATAATTAAAGATTACCAAAGTTTCTTTAGTATGCAGGAGAATAATGGAGCTAAACCTGAATTCGCTACAATACGAAGAACCCCTTAATAAAACTAGGTTTTAAATTAGGTAGGTTACAACTAAGAGGAAATACTAATTAGAAAGTTTACTGGATTAAGCGAGAATACTTTAAAAAAACAAAAGTACAAATGTTTAAAATATGTCATTAATTAAAGAAAGAAGTCAAAGATTAAAATAGATACAATAAAAACTCCGCAGATGTCAGGGTAAGGACAACGTGAGAATCTATGATACAGAGTCGTATTCGAACAATCAGGGCGTGGGAAATGTAACAGATGTTATCGCGGTGCAGTTTCCGCGGAGGAGGGATACCTCGTCATTAGCTTATAATCGGAGGTCCGAAGGCTCGAAGGCCAGAGGTCGGGAGGGACAAATTGCGCCGCGCCTAAATGCAGCACACAATGCTATTTATGCATATTCGGATTATTCTAGCTATTTTAACCTTTGTTACTAGCTGTTCAAATGTTTCAAGAATTTTAAAGTCATTTTAGTTTTGGTTTTAAACCACTTGGATATCAGAAGACACATAATAGAAAAAATACGTACTTTAAAATAACCTAACTGTATTTGTAAAATGTCTATGTATAATACACGTATTTGTTGGCATACTGCACTGTTGGCAGTAAATGAGCAAAAATCCTGCGTCACTGCAGGTTGACAGTTTTTACTGCCGAGATCGCGACATTCCTGCCGCGTCATTGTCAGCGGTTATTGAGCCGCGACTTACATAGTGACGGCTCGTAAACAGGATTAGTCTGGTAAACATAGGTAATACCACAGATAATGCAATAATACCTGCTTTGTAATACATATTTTTATTGTAGCTTTGTGGTTTGCTTATCGTTTATATCGATTTAAATAATATTTACACAAAATCTTTAAATGTTATTTGCTGAATTTCCGATAAAAAAATCGTTAAAATTTTAGTTGCTCAACACGATGTGTACGCTTTTTATTATATCTGTTAAATAAAATCTACTCACGAACATTATTATGTACCTACATACGGTTATGTGTGAAAAGGTTCGCGAATGAAGCTCAAAGTTGAACGTGTTTCTCCACCGAAATGTAATTTCGATATAGGAACTTATAAAAGAAGTCATTGCGGGAACGCAATTTTCGCAGACGGCTCCGGCCATCTTCAGGAGAATCTTCAGCGTCTTTAAAAGGTTCTGGCGAAATGAGAGCACCGAGACCGCCGGTAATACTAAAATGCACCTCCGTACGCTCGGCGGCGCGCTTTGACTCGCCAGCTACGTTGATTGCGATTACCAAGCACAAGGGACTATCGTCCTTGTTCCTTAAGTTGTAAAATCTACTTTAGAATACTTCTACATGGCCTTTAAAGCCTTCGGATACAAGTGGACCACTAACGAACAACGATTCCCGCTCTAATTTGCGGACATGGCGAGCGATCGATCTCATTGGATTTTTGAAAAAGGAACTCGAAGGCACCTCATGAGCTGAGGCACAAATTGAGCAATTGAGCGCCCTCTTGCTCGCACCCGCGCGTTTGCCAGTTTTGCGTCTCTGTTCCTCTCTAATTTCGAATCTCGAATGTAAGTTCGAAAAGAGAATATTAAAAATGAGTCCGCGCTCGGCCGTCATTATGTAGGCGCGGTGCAAGCCGCCGCGGACCAGTACAGTTCTCACTAAATACGAATGACTTGTAGTTATGTAGCTACATAATGTGATAACAGATTACAATTACAAAAATAAATCAGAAACCTAAAACTTGTATCAAAGACTCTTCACACCAATATAAGCTACATAAGTCGGCTGGGATATTAAAGAAATAATCCAAAATTAACTTTGAAACGTTAATGAATGTTGTACAAAACCAACGAAAGGTTTTTAGATAAATGAAACGAGCATTAGTTACAAACTATCCACATGTCAGACATTACATTTTTATGTCAACAATTATGTTACTCAAATAGTCAATAATTAATTCATTAATAAGGAAATAAACACTATTAAAGTTATCAACTCCCAATATGTACTGGTTTCTGCCGCCATTAGGCTGCCAGCGGTACGGTTTGATTATTACATATTAAAATAAACATTATACTTATTAGCAATTAAATTAATGGTAAAGATCAAACGGAACGAGCGACGCGGCGCAGCGGCCGCTCCGTGCGCCGCCTGCCTAAACATTCCGGCCGGTAACCATGGCGACCGCCGGTGCACGGCCGGCCTGGCCCGCACGCCGCGCCCCGCACGCCGATAACGACCTTACTTCAAAAGCCATAAGGACGCTATCGCGTTCGCCGTTAGATGAAGTTGTAACATTCCATTGCAGCGAACCACAATCGTCAATATGCAATCATAACAATGAAACTGCGACCTTAATGTCTGCCAGTAAAGTGCCATTTCGAATGCGCAAATGACTTAAGAATAGCGACATAAGGAATTGTTTTATCTCTTTCGCACGTCATAAAGACGAGATGGCGCTCGCTCTTTCGCGCCGGGGCGATCCTTTCTCGGCGAGGACGGAATCGATTTCTTGGCAGCGTCCCTCTCTACCGGAGTTTTTGTCGGCCTCTCCTCTCCGTCCACTGTAATCCGTCTTCGGCGGCATTCATTCGGGACGTTAGATAAAAATCGGAATTGTAACGAAGCTCCGAATAAATTGACTTCGCCTTCGCCGATTTCATTTCTGATTTAAGTACTCTATTATTATTTCTACGGCTCACTTTCGTGAATATTAAGGATTTAAAATTACAAAAATGCAGCTATCGAGGAGTAGTAACCGCTTTCTTGCTGTAGTGTAATGGAAACGTACATTGATGCTGACGAATTATTATAAGAGAGAGACAGAAATATGTCAAACATAAAAGAAATGGATATAGCGTTTACGCGTATGGCTGTAACGTTGCATACGTTATTTCGTGGTCACGGTAATTGAAACTATATCACATGGACATAAAGCTTAAATTAGTCTAATCACATGTTCACATATAGAAACATTTATACGTCGCTAGATGGCGTTAGTTAATTGTTGTCGTGCTTTTACGAGCGGGTAAAGCTCGTATTAGAATCGTTTCGAGGGTTTTTTTTTAATTTCTTTCGGTCTGGCAACACTGTTATGATTGTACGGCAGATAATCGCGTCGGATCAACAAGATGGATAGTATTTTTGGTAGTCGGTGTCTGTAATTAGAAAAGATGTCTTTAGGCGCGTGATTAATGGTAACGAGCTAGTTTAATTTAGTGATACTTTGGTATGAAAAAAAAACGGGTCAAGCGGCTTTGTTGTAGTGAATGGTATCAGCCGTTTACAAACTGATCTTTGAATACCAATAAAGAGGTAATCAAAGTTCAATTGTCGACCACGATGTCATGTTTATAAATAAAGCTGGACGAATTCAATCGGAATATTCAAGATGGCGTCATTTTGTTTTAATGCAGAGTAAAAATATCTCGTTAAATCTTGTTAATTTCTCCATTTCATTCAGAAAAAAAGAGAAGGTCTACGCTTGTTATTGTAACAGAAGTCTTTCTTAAGCTTTAAAAATAACCTCAAAAACTAAATTCATGTTAAATAATTATAGATTGGTCAATTTGTCGTCCAATTTCGTCGGATCATTAAGGAATCGATATGCCTGTCAGCGGCGGCGTACATTTTGACACAAGCTGTGACTGGCCACTGTTGGTTTAGCTTTTTTTATTTATTGGAGAACAAATGACACGGCTTAATTCGGCAATTAAAAGTTAATTCTGCCACTTTTATTTATTTAAATTGGAGTTAAAAATACTTAAGTATAATAAAAATAAATTGATTTTTTATAAGTATAAAATATACCATCGTTGTGTAATTAAATAAATTGGATCGAGCATAATGTTCAGAAATAATTTTCCGTCGGCAAATAGTTCAAAAGCTTTCCTCGTTTCAGTAATTGAAAATATTTAAAGATTGTAGACTATGAATTTTAGGTTATCTTTGTATTTAAAAAACCAATAAGCCCGTATAATAAGTAACTTTAAATGTCTATTTTGTAGAAGTGTTTCCAACGGCGAAGAATATTATGATAACTCACTTTTTTAAAAACCAAATCGTTTAAGATACAGAGGAGTTACCAAAAGAACTTTTCGATCGGCGATATCGCTGATGGAATCGACAAAAATCGTGTGTTTGTCACGTGTAAGATATCGAACGTCAATGTCAGTTTCATACATTTCTGACGTTCGCTATAGATTCGTTTCGTAGCGAATGTGCTTTAGGTGACGCCCCAGGTCAGAAAAACCAGCATAAGGACATTAGTACTGATTTAAATCATTGTGTCACTTACCTGGGTATTCGCCCGGGCTACCCAGGAAGACGGAGGAGTAGACCCGGCGCGCCACGTCAGGGGGAGAGGACCATTCACGCCGGGACCCGCACCACTTGCCTGCAACAATAACAACAATCTCAACACTGTAACAACAACAACAACATTGTAAAAACTATTTTAGAGTTAATTAGCATAAGAGTTTTTGTCTGAAAATCTGTTTGGTAGACTTATTAGACTATTTGACTTATAAGAAATAGAGTGAACAATCATTTAAGGGTGAAACTCATCTGCAATTGCAAATGTCTATGAGTAGGGGTCGCTTCGAAATTTTCAGCGAATTCTGGTGGTGATTTGCTCGTTTGCCATTTTGTATTATAAAAAATAAACATTTTTGGTATCAATTTTTGTAGTTCAGTTGTTAGTTATTTAATAAATAAGATTTGGATACTTGAGCGTTTTGTTATCATTTGAAAGTTGTACAAATTTTTATTTATGAGTTGGTTGTAAGGGCAGACGGGGTGATACCCCACAATACTACAGATATAAAAAAACGTTGCTAATGTGCGACACGACTCGACACATGCGACTCTCGTCCGCCGCCGATTGGGAACACAAGAAAAAAAGCTGGTGCATTAAGCCCTGCCCGCCTTCCTAATGGATTCCTCCAAGTCTCGCAGGACCTCGACGTCATTACGCAAAAAACACCCGTCGAAAAATACAAGAAATACTCGACTCGGAAAAAAAAAACTCTCCCGAGAGCGAAGGTGTCGCCACCCCTAGTCTTTTCTTACCCCAAAAATGAGGGGAGGCAATATCATACACCATTAGCAATTTTCTTTACTTTTTTAACGGTGTCACACTCTATAAATGCGTTATTATTGTTCGCCCGCAGACGGTTATTTCGTAAAACGAATATTGTCACCAGCCTACTGAATATTCCGCCGTAGCCAAAACTTTCCATTACAGCGGTGAATGAACGTGTATTTGAATTATTATTAGAACTAAAACGTGAAATGAGTTGTCAGTTTTAATTTGTAGAGCGTGTGTGTACGTGGAGGGCAACGCCGCGGGCGGCCAGATATCAGGGATGAACACGAGCGATGTAATTTTGTCTATATCTCTGGACGCGTTCTTTTTTCGAAATTCTAACAAAAGCTTGCGCCGCGGCGGCCAGCGGAGCGCGCATGATTGATCGCGGCCCATGCGCGGGACCTTACCCCGGCCAGCCCTTGACCCCCGGACCCCGCGCCCCGCGCCCCGCGCCCCGCGCTATCGCCGCATTATCTTTTATCGCCCGCGCGCTATAAGATAGCCAATTTGCGTTCCTCTCGCCCCGATACGATGTAGCTCGACGAAATTACGCCGTTGAAAAAAGCGAAAATTACCCCATCGCCGCCGCCGAGAGCGAGTTAACGCCGTAAACAAATACTAAGAATCTTGTAACCAAAATAAGGCGGCACTCTAAATAAGAATTAAAGTAAAATTGTTGAGGTGTGACTCCCCCGGCGCCGCGCTCCGCTCGCGACGATATTCATAACGCGAAAAATTGTAATAACCTGGCGAATATCAGGCGAGGGCGAGGCCCGCGTTATTTATACGAGGGCGAGGCCCTAGCGGGGAATTTGCCAAGAAAATTGTCTAAACACGGCGACCGCGGCGGCGGCGGCGGCGCGGCGGTGCGCGCGTGACGCCGCCTCACGCTGCTAGCCTAGCCTCGCCACAAAAATGCTACCGCTCGTATCAATTATGTAATAACACTTGCACGCTGAAGCTGTTAATAAACATTATTACTGTCTAATAATGCAGCGCGAATTCTCACTGAGAACGTTGCAATCGAACATTCGAGAAGTTTCAAATGACTTCCAGAACGTGGTGTTGATTATAATAGCGCCGGTAACAAAGAGAGAACAGACAAGAGAAATTAAAAGAAACAACCGTGGATGGAGGCGAATGAAACATCGATTTGTCTAACAGTTATTAGTGAAACGGATTTAAATACTGAAATTTGATTGCGCGATACAGACGAGGCCGATTAAAAGGCACGAACTGTTACACGGACGGGAAAAACAAAACGTAAAATACAATGCAACGTTTTCGGACGTAGTTATTACGGATTCATAATTCTTTTTTTTCCTGTTTCCCGAATTAAAACAATTGTTGGTTTGGAAAGTTGTTGTGATAGGCATCGGGCAACGCCGCCACATCCCACTTGTAATAATAGTGATTAAAAGAATCGGGGAATTAGATCTACCGCGGCCATTATTTAAGGAACCGGCAATTATTTTTACTCAATAATCGGTATTAATTACTGTTTTTACAATTCCCTCGCTTCATTGTGAACATTTTGATGTTCGAGTCGAGTCATTTTTGTTTTCTTTTTCATTTATACGCCATCGTTAGCGAGTTACACTGTTTTGCATTAACTATATACGTTTTGTTAAATTATAGCAATAATCGAATTGTTTTTTCTGTCATTTTACAGCTGGCACAAAAGCCAGAATTGTCATAAATTTTATGAAAACTAATAAATTGAATTTAGAAGGATTTTATAAAAACATAACAAAAGCTAGACAAGGCACCAGAATCGCACCTGCTCAGGGATATACCTGACGCATGCACCCGAAACATAATGGAAGGCCCAAAGATGTCGCTCTTCTCACGATAAATCACACGGCTTTTTCCTCCGAGACACCCCGTGTTTTATGTGGCCCTGGTGAGCGCGCCTGTCGCGACCTTTTTTTTTCTTATATTTTATTGTATTTCGCTTTCGTAAGCCAGCGTAAGAGAATTTAGAAATTACTTTATATATGGGTATTTTAGATTTAATTTTATCTAACATTTTCAACTGATTTGTTAACTTTTATTATTGTTTAATGACACATTATCTAATTACCCAAAATATTTAATAAAATTGTATTTTAAATGTCTAGGATATGGCAACATTGAGTAACAAAACCGGTGACTAAGACATTGCTAATTCGTCGAATTTCTAAAAAGTTAGATGATACCAGACAAAAATTAGTCAACGTCGTGCAGACAAGTGTGTTGCGACGCTATCGCACGGGACATTGACAAATCATCGACAAATAACAAGTTAAATTGATTTAAACATCACTATCGGCACGTCACAGACAAAATGGCGGCAATAAATTAAACTATTCGCGATACATACATTACAGACAAGATTATTGGAGACATGCTTCTAGATTTGCACCAATAGGAAATCGAGGAATCGAGTTTTTGTAGCTTTTTTTTCATGATCTAATTCATTATCATTTTACACGAGATAATTTAGAAAAGCTTTTAAAAATGTCACGCTTTTTACTGATTAACATAATACGAATACGCCTACCTCATTGGACTCTATGAAAGTGTATCTATACGCATCTATACTAATATTATAAAGAGAGAAACTTTGTATTATGTATTTTTGTATGTATTGAAATAACTCAAGAAATACCGGGCCGATTTCAAAAATTCTTTCACTATTAGAAAGCCACAATACCCCCAAGTAACATAGGCTATATTATTTAATTCCACGCGGACGCAGTCGCGCACAACAGCTAGTCTTTTTATATAAATGTTCCTATTCCTATTAACACAAGTTGGAAGTTATGTTTGCCAATAAGGTGAACCTTTGCATTTAAGCAACCCTTAACGCCTAGCCAAAATAAAAACAGCTTGTTTGCTGATCTGCTCATTATAAGTTTATGTAATTGAATTATATCTTTTCTTTTTTATTCGTTTAACAATCGTGAACTATCAAGGCAAGTTCCGTGACTGGCGGAAATTATAAAAAAAATAAGTTTAGACGAAGAAGTTTCCGCTCGAAGGGAAAACTTTTTAAAAAGCCATCTCTTCATTGTAACATGAGGTTAATTCTGTTACACCGACTTCAATTATAGTCGACCATGAAAACTGTAGCAATAAAAAATGCATTTTTAAACACGCTCGCCAAGGAAGTTGGTTAATTGCCCCCGCCCCGGGCAGGGCGGCGGCCCGCCCTACGCCGGCCATTGGGGCCTTTGTTCCTCACCTCGATACAGTCGTTTACGCTCTTTCCCACTTCTACAATCGATATAGGAGACTTGGAATCGTCATAAGAAAATTGCTATTTGTCAAAGGAAAAGCTATCGTGTTCCGTGGGGGGTAGAGCAGGAGTCGGTCGCGCGCGGCGCTGCCGTCGCCTCGCCCCGGGGGGAGGCTGCCTAGGTACATCATCCGTAGGTACATACGGACCGACAGATCGATACCTGTACCTAATAAACTTGTAGTTTGTTTTGTTTTTAGCCCCTCGTTCGAATCCATTGTCCGTGCACCTGATACCGTTCACAATTAACTGCACATCAGCCAAAGTGATCCTACACGACTCATTCATTTAATTAAATATCTTAAAAATAATTATATTTTAAAGAGGCCAACAACTTTCTAGATTACCATCCCAAAGAAATAAATAATTATAATCTTATACAGGAGAATGTAAAAGGCTGTAATAATTAAAGTAAAGACATAAAACTGTCAGTCTTTTTATCTCGACATGACGCAGTTATCTTAATTAACAGTGTAGTGTGTACACAGTGGCTGATAGTTGATATCGTAGCATCCGGAAGTTTGCAATGCGACGGAGACGAATTCACAACAGAGCCTCGCCTCGAACACTGTTTGGATAACTTGTCAACATAAAAACATGAAATCGTTGATAATTAAAAACCTAAGGTTAACGAAGTACTCAAAATGTGTCATATGACAAGAGATATGTCATATGTGGCCGCGGCCGGGCGCGGGGTCGACGTCCCTGACAGCGATGGCCGCCGCAGCGTCAGCCCCGGAAGGCGATCCATTACGCGGTGACAGCGCGCGTTTTTCAGCGCCCCAATCTGACAGTGACAGCCCGGCCGGCCTGACAGCTGTCAAAGTCGACCTTGACACTGTTGTGTTGACAACGCGCCATCGATCATCAAGGTGCACGTTGTGTATCAACAATAGGTCACTGGAACATAGTCCTTGTCCACGTCCTTGGCCATACTTTGGTGCTTGTTACGTGGGATAAATTTTAGTCTATCAATAATTGCCCAAAATCAAATTGCCTATCCCAAATTAATGTTTTAACAATCGCAAGATACCGCTACCGTAATCAAGAGAGGCAATTCTACAAAGATCGTTGGAAGAAAATACTGAATTACGAACAGTTGCTTTGATACATATATTTTAATATAAAATAGACAAACAACTAAACACAAATAAGCTTGAGTCAATCATCAAACAGCTCGTAAAGAAAGACTTTACTAGCATTGTTGTAAAAGTAACAATATGGAACACAGCAACGCATCCTTTACTGAAATTAATCGTGCGTTGTTTCCGACACGAACTCATGAAGGGTAGAAAAAATACGAGTAGGCACATTATAAATTTGCATTTATACAGAAAAAGTGCGCATAAATACAAAATGCCTATACCGAGATTATCACGGAACGTAATAAAAACGGCAGAAATACAGACCGGGGCCGGAATTGTGCCAGTCACGGGGCTCGTTGGCGGACCTGAGTCGGCACCGCCGCGGCATACACCTGTCGACGATTAATCTGCAACTTTATCACCATATATTGAGGGTTCGATTTCGTTCATTCAGATGTCGGGGGTAGGTCGTTTCGTCGCGCCGAGGGGCTCGAACAAACGCGGAAGGTTTACGGAAATGTGATTACTCATGCCGACGTTGGGAAAAAATTACAAGGCGGTATGACACGAGGTGTAGGACCTCCTCCCATGTCGTTACGCGGGGTCGACGATCTCGCAGGACTTGCGACATTAGCTAACTGTAATACAATACTGCTTGCTCTAACATAACAGGTACAGCGTCACTAGAACTTATTGGATCTTGTGCACAAGAAATAGATTTGCTGATTTAAATTCTTCATCAAAATGTTTTTTTTTTTTAAAGTTTGAACTTAGTTCGTCTTTGAACACACCTTTGTGGTTGTTGAACATTGGCAGAGAAATAGTTTTCCTATCCTTTCATTGTTTTGGGGTTTTGTTTTGTATCCCACTGTACAAGGCATGCAGAGCACATATTCGCGACAGCCGAATTACCAGGCTCGTAGACACAAGTGAAGGTACAATATGAAAGCAATTAGCGCGGCTGCACGGAGACGCCGGCGTCTGGCGGCGGCAGGCGCGGCGGGGCGCCACTCCACAGCTCTGCTACCCTGGTACTTAGCAATCGATACTCTACCAAATACATAATAACAAACTAGGTGCCTAGTACTGGTTTATGGTTGTTTCATTAGCATGTATAGTAAATTAAAACAGATAGTTTAATGACGAAGGAGCTATTTAAAGTAGTTCCTAATAAACCTATTTCGGCAAAACGGTGATAGACGCTAGCTACGAACGCCTCTATAGTTCTTCTGCTGTTGGAAAAATGGAACAAACGGGTACTTGAATCAATGAATATGTAGTTAAATTCCAAAATATGGACAATGTAACGAAAGGCTGACGACTTGCCGAATGGTCGATCCTTATTTAGATGTGTTTCAAAATGTGCGCGTTGTGCGCGGGCGAGCGCGGGGCGTGAGGCGCGGCTGCGGCGGGCCGGGGCCCGGGGGGCGACCCTCGGTAACTAAATTTTGAACTGTCACGTAGATTAATGATGGTAGGCCCGTGCGATACGCGCTAATGCCTGTCGATTAGTGTGGATGCGACAAGTGTTCCCGTTGTAATCGCCACCTCGTTGTTTCTATAGATATTCAATTCGTTTCAGCTCAATGGAGGCCATTAGTTTGTGTTTGATCGGGTTCTTAAATACGAACGAGTTTTATATTACAACATTGAGGTTTGATAAAGAAAGAAACGTGCAGCTAAGATATATTTTTAATAAAAATATGCTTTTAGTTGTACCTTGCATAATAACATTAAAATCAATTCTCTTAGTCTCGTATTTTGCGGATTGACTACTTAACTTTAATTTCAATATATTTCTCTAAAGATTAATTGTACGGAATTATTTTTATGGCG
>QDHC01004785.1:216235-276974 GCA_013186455.1 Papilio dardanus tibullus | reverse complement strand
CAAATCAATTGCACCTATCACCGAGCTATCTTCCATTCACAAAAGATGTGAAGGCATAATATGAAAATAATTATTAAATGTTAATTAATTTCTATCCCCCATTAATATTTCGTTAATGGACAGAGTTTGTTAACTCCTGTAAGCTCGGTTGTGTCACTGAATCAACAAGAAGTATAACTTTTAGATCTGTTAGTGTAAAACACGATTTTCCAATGATTCGAAAGCGAAACTCAAAAATCAAACGGGATTGTTAATTAGATTCCAATAGAATTTAGTGAAATGTGAGCAAAGCCATGTGCGGAGCAGATGCCCCGTTGCGCTAGACCCGGCTCGAAGTAGCGAGGCCACAGATGGCAAATACTTGTGTGTTATTTTTAGAGCTAAATGTAAGGAAGTTGAACACCTTGCGGCTCACTTAGCACATCGGCCGTGTTATTGTCATTAGTTCAATATTCAAAGTTATAAACAAATCCCGACCTCGGTCAACACAATAAAAACACAACCGCTATAATATAAATTATAAAATACATTACACTCGGCCGAGCTGTAAACGTCACGGCGATCAGCTGATCAAATATATTGCTACTATAAAAAGTGAAAACGCAAACTACTCTGCCTCGCGACCGCCGTCCCTTTCCATCGTATCCGTAACCCTCGCGAACGAAAGAGACGGAGCGAAAGTAAGTCGCGCCGTCGCGTAAAATGATATATGAATGTCAGCTGCGTTTAGGACCTCGTGAGTCTACAAAATAATAGATGGTCACAAATAAATTACTCGGCGAGTGCATTTCTGTAGGAAATTCGGCCGGCCGTCGACCTCGACCGTGGCGCGTAAATCAACATTGATATACGAGCCGCCGAGATCGCCATCTTGAATTTTGCGCGCGAATTTTCAATCTGTGCTCCACTTACATATTTCTGAACGTTTGACAGTTGAGACTTATCGTCTGCATTTTCTATTATTGTGTTGTTTATATTTGAAACTCGTTTTAGTATCGATTTACGTTTTTAAATTTTGCTTAGTAAGTATTCTCATATTGAATCGTTTAATATCGTAAGCTTTCTTCTGAGAAATATGTACAATAAATCATCGTTCATAAAATGGATCTGCATTATCAAGTTCAGCTTCGGTTCATTCATAAGTGAAAGCGCCATAAAGACATTATAGTCGTTTAATAGACAATTGCTCTGCTGGCAAGCGTCGCCACAGATTATAGCACTTGCGTCACGCGCGCCATCTGTCACTAATAAGTATAAACAGAAATAATGCAAATCATCGCTACCAAAATATTTCTTTTTGTTAGCAATTGTTAATTTCGTAACATTAATAAGAGAATACGATTGTTATAATTAACAATTGTTATTAGATACATATCTGCGCCCGCGACTGCGGCCCATTAATCATATTCGGAGATCCGTGAGCTCGAATTCGGTGAGCAATTGCATTATTACGATAAAATAATGCTGTTATAATAGAGGAAAGAAAGTAAATATGAATTTATGCACAGAAAAGACAATCTGTTTGGCAAAGATATACTAAAGATGGAGCATTCGAAGCCTAAAAGTGAGGAGTCTGAGTTGAACTACAGAGGCCTTATTTTAGGATTGAACTTTTGACATTGCTTATGAAGCATGCTTTTTGCTGTCAGAATACCACGGAGAGTTGAGTCCCTCTCTATGATTTTAGCCTAAAAATACGGAGCCCTACTACTGTTTAGATAAGTTTGATTATAGAAATAGAAACAAACCTTATTATAAATGTAATCAACACGAACTGATGAAGGAACAAAGAAAATTTGATAACACCAATTGAACGATTACAAATAATAGCTATTTCAGCTCCGAACACGGATATTGTTAATTTGATACTTATTTTAATAGTTTATTTATATATAAATAATAATAATAATAAGTTGTTAAAATATTTTTTTTATAAGAGAAGGGGGCAAACAAGTGGCGTGAAAGATCATTGTTGATTAACGATGGTTTTTCTTTCAATTTAAATAATTTAAGCAAGTCAGCGATCTGACCGAAACATTGGACAGTTATTTCCTCGATATTTAACCAAACGTGCAGACGAACGAGTGCGTTCCCGTGTCGATATTGTTTGTATTTAATTTATTTAATGTGCTCGAGCGACAAATGAACGCATCGCTTCTCCACATTCCCGCCCAATTTTTGACGTTCGAAATGAATGCGCCATTTTGATGGCCAGTATGAATATTGAAATATTAAATTAAATAGTTATCTGTGAATCATTAATTTAAAAAAAAACGTCAGTAGAGTTGACATTCCTATTAAATAAAGAGACAGTAATATAATAACATAATGAATGAAACGATAATCTATAACGCAACCATTTTAAAAATGTTCCAACTCCGTGAACTTCGAAATTTTACACCGAGACGTTAATTACAGTAAAGGTAATTTTCGATTACACGCTAACCTGCCACGTTCAAAAGGCCTAAAGTGTGTTCAACGTCGTTCATCAACTTGTAACCGTATCCCGAGGGACGTAGAGTCTAGAATCCCTAGCCAAAAGCGCACGTAAGCTGGGAACTAATAAATTAACATGCTTTAATGACCTAATCAAAGTTTACGACCCAAGTCGAATCCTCGACTCCTAGTGTTGGACGATTGACTCATTTTGCGTTGAAAAAATTAAGAAGAAAGAAAAAAAAGTATCGGCCGCGACCGTAATTATTTTTTGGAGTTTTATGAAGATTGGAATTTTTGTTAACATGGCCGTTTTATGCGCGGAATGATTTACGATGCTTCCTGCTGTCTGGCGGGACGCGGGACGCGGGACGCGGGACGCGGGACGCGGGACGCGGGGCGCGGGAACACTCACCCATTGCATCTGGAACAAACAAAACTACATGTTAATAAACATTCTGCAGTTTTTAAAATTACTATTCCAACATATTACAGCGATACAAAAGTACGATGGTAAATCACACACTTTTAAACAGCTCTTGTGTTATAAATATTTATTTGTCATAATAACCTCTTTTGGAAGTCCTACAGATTATAAAAATGATTATCGTACCAGAGTAACGACTACACAAAAAGTCAGCATCCTGCCCTTGTCCCTACAGAGAGTCGGCACAATATTTTTTCCTCCATACTTCTCTATCAACCTTCAAATCTGAATTAATTCCTTTCTTAATTATATCCTATTTTACTCCATCTTCTTTGGCTTTCCTCTACCTTTATTTCTTTAAATAATTAACCGAAGCCCATTCGCATATCTATACTAATATTATAAAGAGAGAAACTTTGTATTTTTGTATATATTGAAATATCTCAAGAACTACTGGGCCGATTTCAAAAATTGTTCCACTATTAGAAAGCTACACTGTCCCCGAGTAACATAGACTATATTTTTTAATTTCACGTAGACGAAGTCGCGAACAACAGCTAGTTTAACTATATTTAGGGAAAACCGAATAACGATACAAAGACAATGACTATGCCCCTTCGATATCATCTTATCACGCACAGACCTATCGCGCTATCGTGACAGGTTTGACATATTGACAGGCGACAGGTGACAAGTTGACATGTCGAGTGCCGAACGGCAACACTATCGCTTTCCTCAGTACGATTACAGTATTTAAGATATTTATATTTTTAGATTTTAATGTACAATAATGGAATTCATTATATGGTTTACGCTCTAGTAACTTCCTTATCCTTATCATTATCCTTATCATTATCCTTATCATTATCCTTACATAGTATAAAACAATAACGCTTTTTATGTTTGTCCCTATATATGCATAAATCTTTAAACCAACACAACGGATTTTGATGAGCTTACATTGCAAACGCTACAGTATTTAGTATCAGCATTATAACGATTTGCACCCGTGCGAAGCCGGGGCGGGTCGCTAGTTTTTAATATAGGTATATCATAGGTATCAACAGTATGACAAGTTTAAATCTTTAAAAAATAGACACATATTTTCCCTGATTTCTTACATCTGATTATATTAATTTCTTGATGCTATGTCTCTCAGTGACCAGAGGGTCATATTGTAACTTGTTTGCGTGAACATTCCACAAATACGAACAGGTGTTTATATTTAGAATATATTCTGTGCTTAGCACACCGCCTCACCGACCTACTTGTGGTCCTACGACTGTAGTTACCATGGTAACATTTGCATGGATTTCTGTCTGTTTATACTTTTAAAACTAAAGCCTTATTCGCCCCAGGATAGTATTTTAGTCGAGTAGCAAGTAGCATTTATCCGAACATATGATTTACCACTGTTCGGATTCGTTTAAGTCTAAACCTACGCACTAGAGTAGTAATTTAGTAACTAAACGTGTCCGAACAGCAACATTTTAGTAGAATAGATTAGTAAATCCTTTGTTCGGATACTTGCTACTTGCTACTCGACTAAAATAGTATCCTAGTGCGTACAAGGCTTATGATATGACGTAGAGTCAGTTTAATTAACGTTAAAATGCGAAACTAAGAAACATAACTCCAAAAAACATCGAATGACATATTCTACGGTTTCATTAGACCGATGTCACGGAAAAACACCGACGCAAAATCTCCGTTTTTATCGCGAACTCGGTCTAATAAAGCCATAAGGTTAAAATTACGGACATTTAGTAGAGTAAGAAAGCTTTTAGTATACTATTTAATTATGGTTAGTTTAGATTATTATGAGTATAAGACCGATTCATATAGCAATTGTATAATGTCGGGTCAAAGTCCGCGGGAGAAACAGCGGCGCGCGGCTAGTGTTAAATAAATAATTAAAGGAACTTTTTCCCTCCGTGCCGTCTCCGCTCGCGGCCCAGGCTCGCCCGGTTGTTGTCGGCTACAGTCTATTTACATTCCGCGAGGAGAGCACGATCGCCTGCTGCCACCAGCGGCAGTTAACTACACGGTTACAGTTAACTATAGTTCATAATAAACTACGGTTAACGAGAGAAAATGATGTACGAAGACAGTTGTAGAAAACTATTTAACCTATAGTTCAGGATTGATTTGTTATCAGTAACCTTTTATCTTATATTTGTAGGTACACAGATGTTTAAATGTTTCGTTATTCTTATAAGAAAATGGTTTTACCAAAATGAAACCAAATTTTTAAAATTTTCCAGATTAAATATAATCTGTTATGATAAAATCTAATTAGAGTAATAGTATAATAGTAATCAACTAGTGGAATTAAAGAAAAGCTCGCTCAGCACTAAAGCGTAGTTCAGAGCGTAAATCCCGGTTTAACGGTAGACGTGTCGGCGTGCGGTGTGGCCGGCCCGCGCTGTGACGCGGCCCTACTTGGAAATGTTCGTCTGATTCCACTTACTGGGTACGCGCGGGCTTACATGCCGCGCTCTCATTGCGGTACATCCTCCTCTACGACGTCATTATTATTCTTATAAATATTCAACAACACACAATAATAACATCTTTTTTGCTTCTATATTATTCTATTTCTTATAATAACTTTTTGTCTTTTTCTAGAATGTAACAAATCTAATAAGAAATGGTTTATATTAGTTTTGTTTGCGCGATAAAATTATGAGTTTGTATAAAGTATGTGGCAATGATGGGTATGATTATATATAATCAAATTTATTAAAGGAGACGTTCTCGAAGCGCGTGCATGTAAGCCCGGTCTTATAACGTTGCGTGCCTCTCCGGCGAGTGGGAGTCGCTCTTAATAAGCGGCTTATATACAATAATAGCGGTGCATACGAGCAGCTCGCAGCTCGCAGCTCGCAGCCGCCTGCAGCACGGCTATTTATACATCGTGACCCCACAGCTTTGACAATCTTGACGCTCCCGAAGCCGACTCCATTAGCACCCGCGACGTCCGCCAAAACATTGCCCTATTCCGCCGTCACTAGCGGACTAGTTACTCCAAAATCTAATTAGATTACCTACAATCGCTTTAGAAATGATGTTTTAATCTACAAAATGATGTCATCCGTTAACGACATTGACAAATTAATTGATCGAATCACACGCAGTTTGATATCTGCGTTGTAAAAATGTTAACTGTAGATGTTTTTGTTGTAATATTGTTGCATGAGAACGTGTATCGATACACAGTTAATTAAGAACAAATTAATCAATCAAAATTGTCGATGGGAAAGATAACGAAATACAGTTATTGACGTCGGAGGCGAGTTTACAAGTCGTCGATGCGACCGTTCTGAATATTTTATAATCCGATGATAGGAACCGTTAGTTGGAACTAGTTTATTATGATATTAGTCACTTAAACATTTATTGCAGCCCCATCGGGCTCTCCATAACCTGAAAGTGGTAACCGGTTTCATTTACAGATTTACATATTAAAGTAGGGAAAATGTATATCGCTATTAAACTTGAGAATATCTCGAGATTAGCTACACGTTATCTAGTGTACGAGGTTTATTGCGAAACGTGTGGGACTGAGGATATGCGTAGAAAGCGAACTGGACTCGATTCCTCGGTGCAATTGACGCCGAAACGTCTAGTTAAGGTACTCTTTATTTAAATAGGAATTGATATGAGCGAGTGAGATTGTCGGGGAGGGGGAGCTGGTTCATAAATTATCGTCGGAGACAGTCGAGAAGACATCGGACAGCGCTAATGCAGCGAGCGACGGCCGGCGATAGCGCTGCGGCGGCGATGCGCGGAGCTAAGTGCGATCGCTTGTCCGGCGATACGCGCTCGCCTACACGCGGCCCATGATCGCCTGGTACCAGCCCGGCCACTCTACCCGGCACTCAGTTCACTCTCTCTACACCACACTCCTTCATTATTTTTTCGTCCTTTAGGGATTCGACGTTAAAATCCCCGTCGGATTCCCGTCTATTTTCGATACCCCTTCTGTTATTTATGTTCGGTATAAAGTCGACCGTAAATTCGTCGCTGACAGCTTTTTATCTACGAGGAATACGGAAATATACGAATATCTCGTCCTCGCAGTTAAGAATAACATATTTGTTTAACGACAAAATTTAAATATAGTTAATTAATTCAAAGTTTTTATTTATACAAGTGTGAACAATAATATCGTTCGTTTGGGACGACTTTCTAGCATCTGAGTATAAACAAATCAATTTCCATGTACCCGGGATGGCCATTGACAGGTGGCGCTGGTGTCGCTGACGTGTTCACCCAAATAAAGCACCGTTACCCGCTCTAGCTGCAACATTGAGACGAAAACGCAACATTTCCCTGCATTATAAATAAATAATATATGTAATATTACAATGCAGATCGCGTCCCGCGTGCGTCCGACACGTAAATGATTAGCGATGATTCAGGCGCGCCTCTACCCTACGCCGACAGGGGAGGGGATCGTATTATCATTTAGTATCAAACGGGAAGCGTAGCGCATATCTTTTATCATTTCCACTAGGATCCGATCCCGGAGCAAATCCCTATATCCGGGGATCGAGAAAGGGATCCGGTAATCCCGGTTAATAACGCCCGTGCGATCCGGCGCTATCCGGGCGCTACCCGGATACCCGGCACCGCAGACGTCTGATAATGGAGTATTAGAAAGTTATAATTGCTCAATCATTGCTCTATAACCACACATTGTTTATACTTTTAACAACTAAGTTGCATTCACATTAAAAATATTCTCTATTTTTTTTTTTTCAATATAAACGGTGGATGTAGGCCAATTGGAATCAATTATGTAGAGTCGATTTTTAGCAAGTTTAGAAGATAAGTTGATTTTTTGAGATTTGTAAGAAAAATGTCACAAAAATATAAAAAAAAAATTACTCCTATGTCGGGCAAAAAGAAAATCCAAATAAAATTTGGCAATAGTTTGTGCGGGGGCGCGGCGAGGCGGTGGAGATAGAGAGGATTTGGTGGCTAATGATTCCGCGCGGCGGCGACGCGGCTCCCGACAAATCCCACCAATATGGAGTGCGGGAAATACCTGGAAAATGGGATTGTTATTCCCCCGGCCGTCGCGCGTCGCGTTAACGCCGAATATATGGCGTGTTGCGAGAAAGAAAACACACGGCCGATAGCTCGCACCGTGCTCTGCTTCTCTAGTACTGACTTCTTACTTGAATCACATTAACGTTGTTTTTTATCAGCGCGCAGTCTTTTGATCTCGGCCCATCTGGTCGTATTTCGCCGTAAGGGCTGGCCACACACGATCGTTTACGATTCCCAGCAGTTTTACAGCCCGACAAACAAACAAGCGGTTCCAGGCAATGCTGTAACCCGCTTAACGCTTTCGTATCAAAGGCATCGCCGAAATCCTCGGTTCCCGGTACCCGGCGACTCGGCGACGCTTTCTGCTACACAAACTTTCTTTCTGCCTCGCGTCCGCATTGTCATAACAAACCGTAAAATCATTTTTCCCCGCTTTTGATTTATTTTTCAATGAAACACGAACAATGTTTGCCGATATCAATCAAATTTAAATCGGGAAAAGTCAGCGTTGGATTTAATTCAGCTTCGCTTTGAATAACAAACGGTCTGTGCGATGACTGCAGCCATCTGGCAACAACATTCTTCATAGAGGTGAAGATACACACACTTTGTTGTATTTTATATTTTGTAACAAAAAATCGATACCAATCCAATAAGACTTTTTAAGAGAAAGAGACGAGCAGTTCAAAAAAGTTTATAAACAGCACGAAGAACATAGGACACTGTTCAGGCAGATGCATTTTTTTACACATACCAATACTTCATAATAGACATAACACTTATTGTTGTCTGATAATCGTGGCTAATAGAGGAGACAGCGGCGAGCAGTTAAAACGCCGTAACTCTTGTAGTACACTTCCTAGATGATCTCCAGACAATAAAACGCTTGAACGGCGACACGGAACGCGAGTGGATGAAACTTTCATTAGGGAATCCCGCCGCCTCGTCCCGGTACAAAGCCCAGTGATTTACATTTAAAGTCTCGCGCAATAAAACGTAAATTGCGCCGTTTCGACTGGCGGTTGAACATCAAATTTTCTATTCGGTCGGACAAAGGGCACAATTAACGGGTCCATTGTTCGCGGCGCACCTCGGGCACCTCCCGGCACCTCGCGGCACCTCGCGGCACCACCCGACTCCTCTAGGCTCGCGATTACTTCATTATTATATTATTTTATGAAACCCCATACCTGTGGAGTTATGCCCACTCGTAGAACACGTCGTGCTTTCATATTTTAATAACCAATAAATCCGTCAGTAGTGTTTGAGACTTTATGGGAACTCGGTCTAAAATAATCTATATTTTAAGCGTGCAATGATTAAATATTTTTCATAGAAATAAACAACAATCCATGCTATTAAGCCTATAAATAAATGTAATGGCTCACGCTGTATCGTGCGTGTTTTGTTCCGATGTTGTTTTATTTGAAACAAAACATAGAAAAGCAACCTAACAAGTATCTAAGGTCACGGATGAAGTGCTCTTCAAAGCGTTAGTTTGTTTACGTTTACGAAATAGGAACAATAATGAAATTATAGTTCGATGTAACAAAAACATTATTCGATTGTGCCTTCTATTCTGGGAGCGTTTGAGATGAAGGAAGATAACACAAATACAGCTAATGCTAACGTGGCCGAAGACAAAGGGGAGGGATTCGGAGAAGCAGCTCCTTTGATATCAGCCGCCAATAACAAACAAGCGTTGCCAGCTTCCGGCGCGGCACGAGCCGGCCTGCACTCCACCTCGAATACGTGTTACTTGGCGTTACGCTATCTCAAATCTGAACACCCTATTGACCTGATTACAAACTCTGCAAAATCTCAATGTATTTTTAATTGAATTGATAATACCTTCTCATCAATTGAGGTTCGATTACATCGGTTCAAGTAGCAAGTACTTACAAGTAGCAAGACGAAAACAAATCTGTTAGGAAACCGAGCAATGTAATTTTATGTCAATTCTTCGTAAGGTGGTCGCGGCTGGTTGTCTTTAACTGTGTAGCGCGCTCGTAAATATTTAATGCGTAACCAAACAACCTACTATCGTACGATATGAAATTCGTGTGTTATTCTAGTTTCCAGTAGCACAGGCGCAGGCGCAGGCCAGTGATCGCGCCGCGCTGTTTGCCCGCGCCCCGACGCAGCCCCGCGCTGCTTGCTCGCCGCATTATCAGCGAGATTAGCCTGTTCCGATGCTGTAAAGATAAAGCGAGGCTCCCGTCTTCGCTCCGTAAATGTTTGATGTATGAGAGCCATCTGATAAGCGAATGTCTTGTTTAGGATCGTCTTAGTCGAGTCGTGCAGTCGATGTTATCGTACCCTCATGTGTCTTCTTTTAACTATATTAGTGCTGCTTTGTTCATTCAAGAATTGTAGTATACAATATCTTCTCGATCTCTAATCTTTTCCAGATCTTATTGGACTACGAATATGTAATGAGCTCACATTATATGGCTTTTATTGTTTTCAAATAATGGACAATGTGTGTCGTGGAATGGCGTTCCAAATCTTCATATAATCTCCACCTTATCTAGCTATCTGCGCGCCTCATGATCTCTTTGATAACTCGTGATAATTTTGATAACTATTTACCTTCATTCCGTTGTGATTATGTACAATTAAACCTTTAAATGCTAACCTGCTGTGGTTTTTCCTCGCAAATAGAGTGGAGCAAAGTAGCATTTCGGTGAGTGAATGCGGTGGAATGGGCTATCAAACGGCCGCTGTCCACGCAATTACCAGGCGCGTGGCGGGCGAGAGCTCGCTTATCCAACTCTTTGATCTACAACCTAATTATGACATCAGCGCGTCTCCGCAGCGCTCATGACGACCTGGTATTTCTGTTGGTTGTCGCGCTTTGATATTTTTGATGGGACCTGTCGGCCGCGCGCTAACTTCATTTTAATTGGCTACAGACAAGATGACACCTAGAGGAATGATTTTAGACGCGAATATAACTAGGTCACGTTGTACAGTTTTAGTAGTTTGATACAAAAAATGGTAAGCATTAAGAATCTTAGTAAATAACATTGTACCAGTTGACTCCATTTCTCGGAGAATGTTTTATGATGCCTGGTATGTATGACAGTAGTCCAGCAGGTCAGGCCAGGTTCGCGAGGGACGGTCTATGGGTGTGTTGTTAATAAAGACGCGGCGTTGCATGCGCGGTTAAAACACGGGGCGGCGCCGACACGCCTCTGCCTCGCAACGGCCGGACTTTATGGCTCGCGTTTTACGAGCCCCAGGGATATTGTTGCTATGAGAAGTGGTTCAGATCAAGGTGCATTTCATCTAGCAATAGTTACTAGTTAGTTCACAAGGAACTCCATACACTTGAGTATTTTTCTCGCAGAAGTATGTTCACATTCTAAAAGAATAGCTGCTAAGTATGTAACTAACATTATGAAGAGGAAAATGAACAACAGTAGGCTGCTTCATTTATCATTCGCAACGGTAACATGCACACATTTTGTTTGTCTATTCTATATTTTGTGACATCGTTGTATAAGTTCAAAAGATTGATGGATCGTCCGTATTTTTAACATTCTCAAGGTGTGAGTTTCACATAGTTTCTGGAGGTAATTTAAATTAAAGACATATTAAATCTAAATGTGCCAATCATCCGCAGGAATCGTGGAGGCGTGCAAAGACAATTAGCGTCATGAGGCGAGTTAACATCGGAATAATGAAACAATTACCCCCACGGAGGTTGCGTGCAGCGCCACCCCACGGCACCAGGGGTGCATAGAAAAAACGAGCCCCATACGAAAATAATTGTGATAGACAGTTCGCGTGCGGAACGCAATTACTTCACGCTGCAGACGCGGCGTAATTCCAATTTGGCACATTATCGGTACCTTATGACCGGTGAGCGGAGAGCGGCTCCCTCGCACCTCTTGTTTTAATCGTATTAAATGTTCGAGGGCAGTGGAGGTGTTAACGCGACTTGCACTATTGTTATAGTTAACCGCAATACATTTTTGTGCGGCACCACACTGTTGCGTGTCTTTCTTTGAATATTAAGTCTTTAAAAACAACTGTAACTCTCCTTTATTTGCAAGCCTATAGGTTGCCATATTTATCATGTTTAGGGAATCTTGAATAGGTTAAGCTAACAAAGATAAAGCTGTAAAGTTTTGATAAGATCAGTGGCGTGCTAGATACCTTACCTTTGCCCTTCAGAGGTGCAGAGCATGGAAAGAGCCGTTGTTTGCGCTGCGGTAGCTGTGAGCAAACGAGCGCCATCTCGCGACATCCGCTCTTATCTAATCTACGGTCAGTGTTTGCGGAGGCGGAGATGTGGCCGCAGACACAGTTACGTAGCTATGTACTGCGCATGTCATCTTGATGAAGACATGTTTACATCTATTCAGAATCAATATTTGTTGTCTGCCGTCTCATTATACCTGACATATGTTATCTTATCGACAATGTATCGCTTTCAATGTCAAAACATTGTTAATTCTTCAAACATTTAAAATTCCTTTCGCTAGCTCCTAACTCTGATTAAGCAATATGTTGTTAACAAGACTGCATGATATTAATGGAAGTTTTACGACGACATTTTTAATAAATATTTACATACTCAAATACATACTTCCATGTCAGAAGTTTGAAAACAATCTCACCTTAAACTTGATTTAAAAGTTTTCTTCCAATTTTTATGTTTGATCACTAAACACAGGTGAGTCGTAACACGCAGGAGTATGTGTGTGCACACTGCACAACATGTTTGTAGAGGGCGCTGCGGGGCGGGAAGGGGGGCGCGCGGGGTGCGGGGTGAATCCAACTAAAATAATATCATTATCAAAACAGGCACTCCGGCGTGTCCACAAACAAATCGGTATCGAGGCGCGAACGCTCCTCGCGTCCTTATAAATATTATGATAGCGGCCGCGCAGAGGAAAGTGACGGTGACGTGTGACGTAGTGACGTGCCTACGTCACGGAGCCGGAATCGATCGAATCGATATCGAGTGTGGACGATTCAATCGATACCGAGTGTCAATGTTTACGTTGTGGAGAATTGTGACGCGAGCGCGGGCGGCGTGTTACCGAGCCCGCGCCCGCGTCCGCGTGTTTGCTTCCCTCCTCGAGTCCTCGAGTGGTTTTAAACAAGGCTCGAGTGTTGTCCGGCCGCTCAGGGCGCCCTCTCTCGGTAAACAACATCCGCTAGTGTTTATTTAGAAAAGTTTAATCTCGGGTCGAGAGGTTTATCGTTGCATCCGGCGCTCGAGACAAATTAAATATTCTTATGACAAATGTCTCGTGTTTGCGTTTCTCAGGAGATTACCGTATTCCGGTAGCGAATCCGAGCTTTAAGATTCGTGGAATGTGCGCTGCTCACGTTAATCATTGTAAACATCACTAATGTAAACTTTGAAGATTTTTAAATGAGACAGCGAGTGTAATGAAAACTCTTCCTCCGCATGTCTGCTGTCCGCGCCGCCGCCGCGCCGCCGCCGCGCCGCCGCCGCAGCGAGCCTGCCGGGCCCGAGGCCGGCGCGAAACGAACATTAATTAGAAGGTGACGTTTTCACACGACATCCATTCCCAGCCACGTCATTAGTCATACGTTTCTATTTCCAATATGTTTTGAAAGTTTTTCTATGTCCGCCGGCACGTCGCGGACTGTTCATTAATTTGGAACCGCCGCGGGGCCGGCGCGCTGCAGACGCGTCGACGGCGCGGCACCACTTTAACGAGGATCCAGTCCGGACACGGCGATGTTTCATCCCGCTTTAGGACTCAATAAACGGGACGATTTCCAGTTTACTATTGTCGGTGTGAGCGCCGGCCGCTAGAGTTACGATGGCAGATATAAAACTTGATTTAGCCGCTGAGCGGACAATAAACAATGCGGGAATCAGAGAAACGCGACCGCTGAGCGCCGGAATGCTGGACCACTTAGGAGACGTGACTCTCCTAATAATTTAAATTTATATTGTCCATTATTTATGTCTACTTATCTTTACTACTTAATATTGTTTTAAGTACCGATAACAATTCCTGAGTAAAAAATCGAATATTTGTATATTTATAGGCCCTCGTTTAAAGTCCCAGAGCACGAGCAGCTTGTCCGCGGATCACACATCGAAGCAAATTGAATCAACGCCGTTTCATAAATAAAACATCAAAATTCGCGCACCGCAGTAGCACAGAACTAGCCGCGCCTCCCGCTGCCGCTCGCCGCTCGCTTACAAAATATTCAAATTGAATTGTAGCCAGTCATACGACACAACTCGCTGTCCAGACTACTTGACGAGTTAATACTGTTACTATGAACCGAATCGAATAATTTTGATAGATATAGATTATTAAACTTGCATACTTCATACAATACTTCATTCAATTTTGAGATTCTTGTGTAACATTCTTCTCAACCACATTGTACTTCATAGTAGATAATGTATGAGGATTGAGTTAAGACAATTCGAGTGTTGAATATTGAACGACACTTGACAATCTGCTACAGCGCGGCACCAGAGGGCGCGCGGAGTGCGAGGCCAAGCAAAAATCCGCTAACAAAGTAACACTCGTGCGGCGGCAAGTGGCGGTCTCGGATTCGATTAGCGACTAGTGCGGGGCCCTCTAAATAACTTAACGCGTCGCCCTCGCCTCGCCCTCGCCTCGCCCTCGCCCCGCATCGCCCGCGTCGAGTGGACGATCATTCGATTTAGACGCGATTACAATGCGTAAGT
The DNA here is from genome assembly GCA_013186455.1 of Papilio dardanus tibullus. Classification (NCBI taxonomy): domain Eukaryota; kingdom Metazoa; phylum Arthropoda; class Insecta; order Lepidoptera; family Papilionidae; genus Papilio; species Papilio dardanus. The sequence continues at coordinate 262,353 of QDHC01004785.1, read as the reverse complement.
GTTGTCGAGTTTGCGAGTGTGGTTGAGAGGATTTTTTTGCAACCGAACTACAGTCGAGTGACGAAAATCTGTTACACGTTTGGAATCATTTAACATCTCATCACAAAAGACACGAGTCGAACATTCTTTTTGACTAAGAAGGAAGACGTAAAGGAAAAAGTATTTTTACGTATAATGTAAACATGGAAGTATCCTTTAAACAAGTGTTATGAGGCTCGGTGGCTCGGTGTTACGAGATGATGATAAAAATGGACGTGAAATTTGCACCGACACCGCGCGGAGCTTTCTCAATCTCGGGCGGAATGGGCCCTGCGAGCCCTTCCATCTGATACGGGCCGTAAGGGCTTAAAGGGCCATGAACGGAGGCCCTCAGACGTCTCGACGTCGACGTATAAAATCAGTATGGGGGCGTTAAATAAAGCCCAAGTTGGCCGTAAAACATCCGCGTTTCCACAGGCGCTGGTCTGAGGCCGAGCGGCGGCTAACGGCCGCGGATACTGATCTCATCGCTGATAACATTTGATATGCGATTTAATTGTATCAGTTAATTAGGTTTTTTTACTTTTGTTTACGTATCTGTACCAATCAATGCTGTAGGTAGGTAAACCAGCTAAACTTAAAAACGAACTATTATGTCTTAGGATAATTATAATGTAGACATTAAGCAAATGACACGGCTTTAAATGTAATATGATTGAACCGCAACAAGTCTGTTGCGAACCCCCGCGCCGCACCGCACCCGCAGTCTTGCCGCTCAACTGGAACATCTTACAAATCTGGCAACAATCCGGGAACAATGGTGTCTCCCGGCGAGTCCCGGCCGGGCCGTTGTCTCCGCAATCATCGCACAATCGAGCCGGGACAAATTCGCACGCCCTACACATCTTAAACGCGCAGTTAAGCTACCCTTCCTTCACCCTTGGACGCCTCTCTTCTTTTTATATCGCAACTTTATTAACGCATAAAGGTCCTCTGATGGCACTTCGCGAATTACAGCCCTCCCTCCACTCCGGCAGCGACTCCTCGACCCCCTGAGCTGGACGCTCACTTGTTTGTGCAACCGTCATAGAATGTCTCTGCTGAAGTAAACTTTAACATTCAAATTTACGATCTACATAATTAGTATTTAACAAATTAACTTCTTCGTTAGTCTCCAACAAATTAAACTACTCATTCCATTAACTGAATGTGTGATGGTCTGTTTTAAATTAAGGAATTATTGTCATGACTGTGGCTATGAATATTGTAAGCGATGGAACGCGCTCCCGAACGGCATCTGAATGATTCAAATAAAATCAAAGCGTAGATAATTCCATTAGGAATGTATAACAGCGTGTAACTGCGGCAGGCGGCAGGCGGCAGGCGGCAGGCGGCAGGCGGCAGCGGCTGGCGGCGGGGACGGAGCAGCCAGAGATTGGATTTACATGTCTACCGTCGATGTACTAAAACGGAATCATGAATGGAGCGCAGTATAGGAAACCCTGAACATTATCCTTATGCTCCCATTTTACGACCTTTACCCCATCCAGTCGAAAGGGTCACATCGCCGCGACACGCCGTAAACTCTCCCCGTCCCGTTCGCTCCCGTTACGAGCTCGTAAACCCGAGCGAGATAATCACGAAGATGAGTCGAAAATTATTTTTTTTATTATCACCATCGGCGGTGCTCTTTTATTTCCTTTTTACGGTCCGAGTACCTCATAAAAAGACAATAAACTTACTATTTACAGACCATCAGGAAATTGTTAGCCGAAGAGGTCTCTTTACGACACATGTTCGCCTGGTGGCGTACTGGCGTGCCCGCGCGTGGTGCGGCGTGGTGCGGCGCGCGCTGGCTCGCCGGTGAGCGCATGCACTCTTTACGATTGACGCGAGCGTAAAATGTACGCAATGATACATTTTATCTTCCACTACCCATTCTAAGATCACTTCCCTCACGTGAAAAACAACCTACACCGTATTTTACGGCCCAATTCCGCCCAAGTGATATTTACTGCTAAGACAATCTGTACTAAATGATACTTTTATAGGTCATCAAAAGTTACGCGTAGGTCAATTAAGTAATCTATCCAATTTTTATTGGTCTATCAAGACATGCTCTTAAAAATTATGATCTATTTATGAGATGAATTAATATTAAAATATTTTCAACATTGAAAACGTTTTTCAAGTGCTAATAAAATATAGGTTATTAAATAGCGACACCGAATCACAGCGACATTTCAAAGAAAATAAAACCATTTAATAAGGAACTATAAAAAAACTTATCGCATTAAGCTTTAAATTTATTATGACAACGTCAAAATGACACTTGCGTTATTGTTGCAAGTGTGTGGGCGAATTTTAAACATTTTATTGCTTGCATTGAAATCGATGATGGTTGTAAACTTTTATTTTCTCTTCAGTTTTATACTTTTGTGAAAATGACAATACATGTAACTGGATATGGAGCGAATAAATAACATTCTTTACAATAACCATAAGAAAGAAAAACACCTAAAACGATACAAAAGGGATTCTGCAAAATGCAACAGATAAAAAATATCCACAATAATAAAAATATTTATAAAAGTTGGAATATTTTATAATCTGTTAAATATGACAGAAGCCACCAGATTGTTTTTTTTCTATTTTTTAATCAAAGAAGTACCAGGGCCACATAACTGGATAGGCAGTCCCCCGGTAGCCCCGGAGTACAGCACTTGGTTTTTGTCGAGGAATTTGGTCAAGAGACTTAATAATAGTTATTAAACGGTTGCGGGCGCTAGCTAATGCGAGTGTTAACCGTTTTTTTTATGATTTACGGCTGATCCGCTCGATATTAGCGGCCGTAAATCACCGGACGGATTACCGGGCAAATTGTTTTACGATATGTTTTCATTATTATCCTATCTTGAATGAGTTTTGGATACTGTGACGTCATCAATGGTGTTTTTGGTGCGGTGTATTCTTGTTGATGTTTTGAGGAACCGTTGAAAATGACTTTTGTAGTGATTTTTTATACTTTTATTTTAAATCTTATATCTTCTTTTTCGTAGATAGTTGACGGGTTACAGTTAAGTCGGAGCAGAAGGTAATTTTTAATGAACTGAGAAGTTTTCAAGAGTTGGAGCGAAAGTTTCCTCGCTCCAACCCTTCACCGCGACGGAGCGTAAATTCGTAACGCGGAACAATTTACACTGCCCTCCCCCCCGGCCAGCCGCGCACCCCTCCGCCGCCGCCATGTTAGTTCGTAATAACATTTTAAGCTTTTGTAATATCTTGCGAGTCCGGACGGGGAAAGGATTCAATATTGTGAATTCCAAGGATGCCTTCGCATAATGAATTTTGGGATTGTCTTGCGGTTACCTCTCCCCCCGCCCCGCGCCCCGTACCCTGCGCCGCTCCCTCGGCCTATGTGGATATAATTTGTAGAAAAAACGGCCATTCCAAAATTCCCAGTCGTGTGGTGAGCGCCGCGGCATGGCACCGCCGCCTCCGAGGACTATATGATAATAAGCCCCGTATTATTTAAGTCGGCCATTTCTATGATAAAACGATACGGCCGATATTTGCCGGAGACTATTCCTATGCTGATTTCCCTCTTGTTTCGGGCCTAAATCTGACCGGGAGTGATATACAGAGGGGCTTCGCTTGTACCAAATGTTGGAAAAATATTGAGGTTGCCCTAATACAAGATATTGGAGAAAAATTCGCTTTATACTTTAATAACAAGGGACAATATTTCGGAATATTTCTTAACGAATAATGTTGAAGTAATGTCAACATGGCATGATGCTCAAGACACCCATAGACAACCAGACCATAGCCAATACACTACAGTAACAAATATCTAAATTGAAAGTATGTAAGGAAAGAAAACAATTTATTTAATTTGAGGCAAGTAATTGGCAAGTGAATTCAAAGCACGCAGCTGTCACAAAAAGACAAAAAGGCAAGAGTTATTCCTCCGCTATGTCGAAGGTAACTTAAAAGGAGCAGGCATGCGTGTATTTTACACCTTTACAAGGTACGGAGCTAGAAAATGCAAGTGAAACGCCTTGCGGACTTGCAGCTCGCACCTAAACGGATAGTCACCATTGTTGATCTTTTTATTGTTCACAGAACTCTTTATGTACATACAAATTAGAGCCATATAAGTAAGCAAATGAGCTGATGAAACCCAAGATAGGTGTCGATTATAATACGTACGAACTAAGGCAGGTAACTTTGAAGGTGTAGCATTGCTTGACAAGAAACCAGGTCTAAAAAGTAGACACATTTTTTACACTTGTTCGCTTCGTAAAATTCGTATATCCCCAAACATATTTTTATCTGCATGTTAAAAAAGTAAATAAATTCTTCGAAAATCTGTCCAAGACAAGATGTGTCATATTTATGGCCAGTGTCATACAATTAAAAAACGCAGTGCGAGGTCCAGGGCCCTAATTAAAATGGCTCCAACACACCGGCTCCTTTACTTATCCTTTGGAGAAGTTTTTGTTGGTGAAGGTGATTGCTATTGCTGTCTAATATACATGTTAATGAGTTACAATATCAATGCGTGTCCACTCTATTAATGAACCTTTCAACGAGGTCTGTGGTCTGTCTCTATCTCGCGATCTATGAAGCTTGCAAATTTCTTTTGTATTATGAAGTAAAGCTAACGTAACGGAAATAACTAAAAAGTTTTATGCGCCGTTGGCTTGTAAAAAATGTATCTAATGTTTCCTATAACCTTTTACTAAATTCTAATTAGTTTTTTGCATTATTTTAATGAGCTTGATAGTTTTATTTTTTAAAAAAACAAAATGCATGCGTTCGTTTATTAAGTTTCTATTTTATTCTCATCAAGTTAAACTACATGATACATATAAGAGGTAATAAATTGATGAGTGCGTTTTAAAAGACAGTTAGTTTGTTATTAGCCGGTAACTGTTGCTTCAGAGAGAGGCAAAAATGTAACAAGTTTATCACAAGATGTCGCACACAATTGCAGAAATAAAAAGAATCATGTTCTTCATCTAATCGGTGATAAATAAATTATTCCGAAGTCCGGTAGCCGCGCGGTTAATGAACAAAAGAAAAATGTTTTTCATTTCCATCCAGCGATTGTCTACCAGGCGAGCATAGTCACAGGTGTAGTGAGCGTCATTTGCATACGTAATGCGGGGACAAAGGACGCGGTCGGCTCGCGCTCCGCAGCCGCGCTTCTGCTGCCCTGGTGCGCATTGTAGCTGATGCTAATGCGTTTAGGAATGTTTTTTAAAAACAAATACGTGCATCGCATGCTTTTTTTGGAGGTATGCATAAATAAAATCGCATCGTAACATGACTGTACGATCTACTTACTGATAAAATGTTGCCATGTTTCAAATCATAAACGCGGTTTTATTACTAAGTAATCTGGCAATGATCCGTTCGAGTTGTACAAATGATTGTCATAAAACTTGGTTTAACGCCTATAAATATGCTCATATTGTTATTATTATGCTGATATTTTAATGGGCAAATTACTATAGAATGTACTTTCTTTTACTGCTTACTTACAAAGTTGATTCAAACAACGAAAAGTGTACGAGATTATTATAAGACATATAAATCTCGGATCAACTGCTACTGAGATGTAAAATCATCGTTGAAACGTCAAAGATATGGCAAGCCACAGTTTGATAGGTCGTAAAGCAGCGGTGCGAACAAACCGCGCATTAAACGATTATAAAAAAGGCGGCGGCGAGCAGCCAACTGCGCGGAATGAACGCGACCACTTTCCCGCCAACGCCTGCGTCTGCGCGGGAAAACTACACAGCGGTTAACGCGACTAGCGTATCTAGTCACAAAAACTTCTTAATCTACGACAAGTCTGATAAGGAATGTCTTCCGAAATAAATTAAATAAAACAAAATTGCTAAAATTATTTCAAAAATGAAGAAATTGGGCGTTCGTCGAACCAAAGTTGAGTAGTTCGCGGTTCCGCCAGTCTTGAGCATGCTTTTAAAGTAATCGGCTTTAACTCTACCCCGGGACTTAACCGCGGCGCGTCACTTCCTTTTACATGGAATTTAAGCAAGTCCTCGCTTTAAGCAGCCATAACCCATTATAACAATGCTAACTTTTAAACTAAATAATTTAGCGTAAAATTAGTTGGTACCTTTTGGAGAATCACAAAGGTTTTGCCTTAGGTTCCACTTAGAAACTTGGAGTGCAGCATTTGATATTTGCTTTTCAAATAGTAAACGAATATTAACAGACTTGTTAGTACAGTCAGTTAATCAGTTTCGTTTCATGATGGACTCTATTTTCCTTCACTCCATGACTAGCGCGTATTTTGCGTGACTTCAAACAGATCTTTGAATATCTTAGTAAACTTGTTAGTAATAAATAATTTTATAATAACTCTAACCCTAAAAATTACATATCAAATAATGTTAATTAAACAAACTGTAATAACCATCCAACCCTAATTATAACGATTTGCTTTACAAATCGATTTTTTAAACAAAATTCAAAGACAGGTGGGGACATAATTAAGAATTAGTTGAACAAAACTGAAGTAATTAGGAAGACAAATTGTACATTAATTACAAGACTTATTATTTTTAATATTTGTTGATTGACCATTGGTTATTCTTGATCAATTACAATTTAGATATAGGTAATTAGAAAATGCCTACAACACTTGCAAAAAGCAAGAGTCTAAGGAACCGCGATATTTGTCTCGCCTACAGAGGTTTCTCTCTACTAAGAGTTTCTTGCTTATTGAGGTAGCTCGTCGGGACCAGAGAATGACTCTCGCTTATAGAGGTTTCTCGCTTACCAGGTTTTATTGTAATATTAAATGTCGCCTTATCAAAGACATTAACAATCTATTGAAAGAATCTTATTGTCCTAATGTTCCTATTTATTTATAAATTCATTTTAGCGAGCGGTAAATGGCGGGCTTGCGGGGTGCTGTGCGGGGTGCGCGGGGCGCGGCGCGGGGGGGGGGACTTGGCGGGAAAAGTATTGTTTTAAAGACAGTTTTAATTTCCCGAAGGTGATTTATCGGCAGCCACTGTTTCTGCTCGCTCTCGCAACGTGTTTCAATCGTTACGTTTTTTTTTGTTATACTACTGATAGGGTTACCATTATTTGCAGGACTTCATTTGAATGTACTTAACCAGAATGAATTATGCGATACAACATACGAATAAGTAAAAATAAGCTTCATTGAACTTTGATACAAGTTACCGTGGTTTTCCAATCAAGAAACAAAATCATATTACTATGTCTTTTTTAAATGAATGGGATGACATATTTTTGTGTAATTTTCGAGTGCGTTGACATGGTCACCCTGCGGCGCAGCGTCCGTCCCCCGCGACTGCGTATATTTAGAACAAGTCAAGTATCTCAAACGAGAAAATAATATTTTGAATAGGAATGCCTTTGCGGGTGACGCGGCCGTGATTATTTTGAATATTTGTGGCGTTGCATAAGCCGATGACAGATAATGAACAACGAAGTAACGCGTGCCTTCTGGAATACCGAACTTTAGATGTTTGAATGAATCTGAACGTGCCAAATGCAGCTTTCTACTAAAGTAAATTAAAATAATGGAATAGTTGATACATAAATTCGCTATATAAGTCGGTATGTTGGTCGACTAAATACATGCAATAGCTGTACCATCAGCATACAATCGCCGCAGCATCTCTGTTTGCAAATCAAGCCGCAAGCCTCAAGGCGGGAAGCGACGCGACGCCATCTTGATTTGCATTTTTGTAATCGACTTCTAAATTTAAATTTATGTTTAGAATCAACGCCGGTGGTCTCGGTCATCTCTCGTGTGTCGATTTGATGTATGAGCATATTTTTTTTTTAATTTATTACGTTTAATAATCCTCATTTAAATGTTTATGTGTAATAAAAGCTTGTAACGGCGCCATCTTTTATTTTGATCTGAATATTATGTGCTATGTGTTAATTATCAAATTGTTTTAATTTAATAGTCTAATTTAATATTTTACAATACGCTATTAAATTGAAGGATATATTACAATTTAATTTATTGAATTATTAATTTTTTATTCGACCTTTGTACTAATTAATTATTGCAATGTATAAGAATGTCAAATGTAACTTGAGTGCACATTGTAACGATTATCAGACAAGAGATCTCGCGCGTGGAAAAAAATAATTGCTAATTATTGTTACGTTAGTTATATTACTAATTACAATTAAAAGGTGTCCGTAATAACATTTAGACTGTTAAGGTGAAGTTACATTCTTTATTCTGAATTGTGTGACAATTAATTTTAGTAATTCTACGAAGCAAAGTTGGTAACTATGTGAGATAGGACAAATTGCTCTATTGAAGAAACAATTAAGGAAAGAAGTTTCGATTTTTTTTGATAAGTTTAAAGTTTTTGTAATTTATTATGTTATACTAATTTAATAATTGAAAGTCATTCGATACGATATGTATAGTTCAGCAACTAAATAACAAGAAAGTGACGTTAAAATTTTTAATCATGACAATTTTAATGACTGTATATATAAATGTTATAAATTTATCAATGTTCAAATTAACAAATTGTGTTTGATTTTATATGAAAGAGTTGCAGTATCTAACAGCGCTGGACAAGATTAATTAACTTATGATAATGAAATATGATATCTCCGCTATCAGTTAAAGCCTCCATTAAATTAAAAGAAACAAGACACTTCGCCGAGTCCGCCACTCGACTCGCGACCACTAGATTTATTCGGTCCTCATAAATTATAAAGGAAACTATAAAACGTGTTTAAATGAATCAAATCAAAACGCGAACAGGTTAAAAATATAAAGCTTTTCGCCGCGTCCTCGCTGCACGGGGCAGATAATTAAAAACATCACAAATACATTAACCGAACGCACCCGTCACAAATCTAATTTCTTTTTCGAGACAAGAAAAAAAACTTAATTACTTTTTCTGGCTTTCACAAAAAGCGGGAGATAAGGAAAAGGTCCTATTCGAATCCTCGTTATCACCGCCTGCGCCTTCTGCCACCCTGGTACCCGCACCCTTCATTTACAACTTGTTTTTTCTCCAGATTCCCCCCCCCCCTAGAATACCTATCGCGTATCTGCGAGATAACTAATGCCCCGAGTCATTAAGGCATGGCCCGCGGCCGCGCCCTCTGCCGACAATAACTCGAGATGCAGACACATGCATTAATACTTTTTATTTTTTGTACCAAATGATATCAATTCAATTTATTAACTAAATGACATTAAAGCACTCGTGAGATATGGAGCGTCTGCATTAAGAATTAACTCTAAAACTACTTCCTTTGATCTCGCGTATATACAAAATTAAAATGTTTTTACAACGCAATAAAAACAAAAACGAAGAATTCTTATGCGTCTAATTGACCCAAACATGTTGACCTACGTTTAACGATACGAAAAAGTTGTAAAAAGTTGAAATTAAAAAATGGCAACCCGCGTGTCCCCGCGGGACACACTTTATATGTTTCTTTTCTTAAACGGTCAGAAAATATAGAATAATGTAACGGCTGTAAAATACTATCGGACGTTTACGACAAATTCACACAAGAGTTACTTAATAAATCTGACAAAATCTTTATATTTATGTCCGTGGAGTTGAGGAAAAAAGAGGAAGTTTTACGAGGCAGTAAAGCTTAGACTGCGACGGCCGCGGCGGACTGCAACATACTTCGAAATACTACCTAAAAATTAATTAACATGTTGCTAAATATAGAATTTATTTACATACATAGTATACAGTTAGAAGGGGAAGTGGATTGACGGGGGAGGGGACATTGGAAGAGGTATTATCCTCTTGCTGTACGTCTCCTCATCCGTAGATTAACGGTAGGCAAAGCATCTGCAATTGCAGGAGTCACTTCATATTTACAGTTCAGTCAGGAGCATCCTTAAATACGCTAGAAAGCAAGACTATTTACTAAGCAATTTATGACAGCAAAGTCATTAAATGTCACACTTTTATGACATCCACAGTTTTATGTCATACGTATTGTGAATAACAAAACAGAAGAAGAAGACGAAGAATTAAAATAATTAAATTTTTAACACAGCTATAAATAAGAGTGAGTTACCGTGCCGGGGTAATTGTCGATTCGTTGTTCGTTCCGGTGAAGAAAAATGAGCTTAATTTCATACAAAGTTATTTGACATTGCATTGATATTCGGGCGGCGGCACTAAGCGAGCTCGGGAAGTGTTGCCACTTGTTTCCATTATTATTTTACCATGGCCGAGCTTAGGAAATATTGTGACATCGCCCGGGGAATGTTAAAAAGTGGTCTTGATTAAATAAAACGACGCGATGTTCCCCCCCCCCCTGCCCGGGTGGAGGTGGGAGGTACGTGATAGGAATTAGGTAATAAGGTTCCATATACTGTTGAACAGTAAACACCGCGGCGATAAACTCTTGTGATTTACCATCGGAGAGTTCATGCTTGGATTCATTTAAATTAGAACAATTTGTTTAATATCTTACATGGACATGTGACGAACAGACAAACCATAGACAATAATTCAGGTCATAGGATCGCTTTAAGTTAAAATTTACCAAGTTAAGACATTTTTAATTACGAGATATTTATTCGTGCTAACTATGAGTTAAATACAGCTTACCATCGTTAAATTCTTCTTTAAGAGTAAAGTTGGTATTTACCTGTAAAAAACAAAAAAAATATGGTTAGTTTTATCTGTAATACAACAGTAATTACAAACAAAATAGTAAGAATGTTGCCAGTGAATAAATAAGTTATAAAACTTCATAGTGGTAAAATTATTGTTCACCCATCGGATAAAAGTAAGTTTAATTCTCTATGGGATACCAAATGTGTTTTTGTGTTTTTAATTTGTCTTTTTTCCGAATATAAGAATTCATCAATGTCTTAGACAAGCAATGTAATAAGATATTCTACAAAAGGCCTTAATAAATTCAATCCGCATTCAGCAGATTCCGAACTAAAAAAAACCGGATACAATTTTCTCTAGTAATAAATCTACCATAATGAAAAGACGTGCGTATGTTTGTATGGAATATATAAAAATACAATAGGCAAGGGGCCACTCCTCTATATATCCTGGACGAAATGACCGCGACTTTCGACAAAATAAATATTCGCTTACCTTCGCACGGTCAGCGAAATAAGAATTGGGCAAAATATTTTTTCGAGTTCCACTGGTGCATGGGTCTCGTATAAATATACGTCGTAGCTTTAGTGAAATGTCCAGTGTTATTTGAACTCTGAGTGTTGGGAATTGCTAGAAATTTACATGTTTTTTTCCTGTCATATCGATTACGATTTGATTCGATTCACCGATGAACGGCGAATGCTCGAAACGATAGTTGCAGAATACAATATCAAATAGAACAGAACTTTGCGATACTTTTATTTAAAAAAAAATCTTGACAAATTCTTATTATAACTGATATTTTATCGTTAACCACTTAAAGTCTTTGATTTCATCAAAAAAGCTTTATCAATTGTACGAAATATATTTAATATTGATGTTTTTAAATGTATCTGCTAACGCTACTCGACTCTATATCACGGGTTATTGCCGAACGCGTCTCGGTCGGAAAATCTCAACAAATACCGCGGAATACTTTTCCTTTCCCTTACAAAAGCTGCAACAATATTTTTATAAAGAAGAAATACCAATACATCTATGAAATAAGTACTTCTTTTAATATTTTGTTAACAAAATAAATCTTAGATCAAATGAAATTAATCTTCGCGTTAACATTAAGAACTAAAAATTCCTATCTTTGCAATTCAATATAACACTTTACAAATCTAACGAAGTCAACAATGTTATAACGCTGTGAGGTGCATTATGACACTCGGGGGTGCCATCTGTAGTGGGCCATGACAAATGCAAGCGGACAGGCAGACACGCACGTCGCCAACAATTACTGACATGGACATCGCAACTTTTTCGTAATATAATTACTGCTCATAATTCCAACTTGCATTGTAATATTAAATTGTTACTGTGGCACTTAAAAGACCTGTAACTGGGTGGTCCTCCCTAGCTACATAAGTAGCAGGGGCTTTGCAAGTCAGTAATTAAAATATATATTATATTTTGAACTGTAAAAAGTCGATTTTAAATAACCTACAAAGACCGTCTCAAAAAGTGTTCACTTCAGGTAGCAGTTATAGTGAAAACTAAATGAAATCAAGAATAGAATCTAAATTCAGATTATGATTGTAATGTGAAGTTAATCTGTGAAAGATAATGCATTCATGTATAGCTTGTCGCTAACAAAAGTGTGTAACGCTGTTCATTTCAGTTTGAATAGTAACCATTAGTAACAACCGGGTACATCTCTGCCGGCCCTCATTCGCGCCTCGCAGATTGACATCTGTCAGTCGGGCAGGCCCCTATCGGTTACTAGGGCCGCTTTGACCCCATATTTTTTGCTGGTAGAATAAATTTTTAATCAAAATATTTTCACCTCCCCCTCTAGCCTCATGTTAATTTCGCCATTGTCAATAAGTGAGACAAGTTAAGTCGAGCTGGGCGTTGTCTCACTTCGCCATGAATAAATTTACTTTACGTTTATATTTGCATGTTAAAACGTGTTTGATTTGTAATTAATATTTCGAAATCGTTTACTGGAAACTTTTTTAAATAAATTAAGGAAGTTTGTGTATAAGTTATTTATTTTAAAGCATAAATAAAACATTTGCTAGTGTTAATTAAACAAATTATACTTAATAAAATGAAAATAGTAAATCCTTTAGCACGGTCTCGCGTGTCTGCGGCGGCGGTGCGTTGCGGTTGCGTTTCCGTTGCGATTTCACAACTTCCATCGTTGTAAATATACAATGAACTTGCAATTAGCAGTAGGTACCTCGTAGCTCTAGTTTAAATTAACCAAACCAAATGCAACTCTTCTACGTCCCTTAGTTAGCTTTCAACATTGAACAAAAAAACTAAAAATATTCCATTTACAATAAATATGGTCACGTATTGTTTCTATTTGTATGCAAGCTACATAATATAGCGATACATAAGCTATTTCAATTCATACGTTTTGGGGTTTGGCATAATCAAAAGTCGGCCAACGCCTGAATTATCCTCGGGCGAACAAACAAGGCATTTTTGTAAAGGCAGCTAAAAGAACGGGAAAACAATAGGTCGCAATTAATTTCGAGACAAAGGCTTGGCGGCGGATGAATGCGCGCCGCACACAGCTTGCCGATGTGACTGATAGACGTACAGCCGTGAAAATTATGTACATACGAGGTGGATGATATTTTTAACGGTTATAGTCAAACACAAGCGGTAATTGGGGACGATTGGACACGCACTTCGGACCGCCGCGGATGATTTTCATGAGAAAGGACTTCTGGAGTTATGTGTCTTCATTGAAAAATTTGACCGCGTTCTGACACTGTTACGCAAGAGGGAAAAATGAATGGAGATAGGACACGACCATGTCTTTGAAGCCTATGATTTTACTTACAGATCCAATTAATTTCTAAAAAAACGTTCTTATAGGTAATCTATACTAATATTATAAAGAGAGAAACTTTGTATTTTTGGATTTTTGTATTTTTGTTTGTATTGAAATAACTCAAGAACTACTGGGCCAATTTCAAAAATTCTTTCACCATTAGAAAGCTTCACTATCCCCGAGTAACATAGGCTATTATTTAATTCCACGCGGACGAAGTCGCGCACAACAGCTAGTAATATTATAAATACAAGAGTTTGGATGGATCGATACTGTGCCGACCCTCCATAGGGATAAGTGTAGGATGATGATGATGAGTTTGGATGAATGGAAGATATCTAAAGATCGGCAAAACGGACCTCGATGTTTGCACAAACTGGGAACATATTAACAACACATATGCTTACAATGTTTTTATAACTCCGCGCGAATGGAATCGCGTGCGACAACTTCTTTTGTATACGGACAAAATTTCTTAGTATACAAATGTATTTTGTATACATTAAGAAATATCTAACATTCTAACATTGCTAAATATCTGCTGCTGAAACAATTTGTGAATTCCTGAAACTGCAGACTGTAATGAACCGCTTCAGCATCCGGTTAGGAATCTAATTTGCTGGAGGGAAGAGGGCGCGGGGGAGGGGAGACATTCCCTCGTCCCTGCAGCATTGCGACTCCTTCACACTGCAGCATCTTAAGTACTAGTACCCTAGTGCTTGGCTTTATTGCCTAGGCTAGGTAAGATTTTTTTTATCCATACTAATATTATAAAGAGAGAAACTTTGTATTTTTGTTTGTATTGAAATAACTCAAGAACTAATAGGCCGATTTCAAAAATTCGTTCACCATTAGAAAGCTACATTATCCCCGAGCTACGTACGCTATATTATTTAATTCCACGCAGACGATGTCGCGCGCAACAGCTAGTATAATACAAAGTGGCAAACGAGCAAATGGCCAAGTGGCGAGTCGCTAGTTTAAATATAAATACATTTAGATACAAAAGTTAAATTACCACAAATCTTATTTTGTATTGTAATTTAAATATTAGTTGATTCATTACTCTTGTAAGCGGCCCTTTGCCACGTACAGACAAACATTCTCAAATAGGCTACTTAAATAAATATTTTAAACTTAAAAAAATGCTAATGCTAGCTGGATAAGAAGACACGTCGTTTATTTGTTTTCTTTACAAAGATACGGCGGTTTACTTATAGGAGGAACTATTCATGGGTCAAGGTAAACTGGTCAGGTAATGGATATTCAAGCAGTTAGCTTACAGTAGCTCGCTTAATGACTTGAATAGTAAATTTGTATGTAATTATGTTTGTTACACGTATGTGAGGTAATCTATACTGTCATGACAATGACAGCAAATCGGTTGACAGTGATTTTGTTGAAATCTTTTAACACGTTTTATCGTATACAGAAGATTACTTACAAGAAATTACTTTAGTACGAATGAGATAAGGAATTGTTCTCTGTCGTGCTCCAGCAAAACGAAAATTCTAGTGCCGGTCCCCAGGGACCGAGGCCAGGACCAACGTGTTAATGTAGTAAAACCAAGAATTATTTTAATTATGACATCCTTCTCGCACAACTTGAGGAAAAAGCTAAATTATATTATACTTTGTTATTTTTTATGGATTTACATTACTCAATTTGTTACTTTTGTCGAGCTATTAACCTCAGAAACTTTAGCATAAATTATAATAACAAATAAAATTATAAATGCCTTTATTTAAATGTTTCGCATAAATGTTATCCGATGCTTTGAAACGAGATTAAATAAATAATATGTAAAAAAGCCAGGGGAAGCCAAACTTGCGTACACGCAACCTTCTAATAGTCGTCGGTCTCGCTCGCGCAGGCCGTCCCGCTCGCACGCGCAGCTGTCACTCGTATGACGAATCACTTTGTCATTCTGACAGCTTTTTGTACGTCAATTGTAATTCTCACCCTTTTGATGGAATATGAATAATAATAAAAAAAAGTGAAGCGCATTCGGCGTGGAATTATGCATTTGGATAAATAGCGGGTTCGAGAGATACTAATATGTTTTTATAGCTTTTGAATATGAAATTATATGTTTTAGGAGTTACGGTTGTTTGCGAAATGTCCGGACTAATGTGGGGTTTGTGGACGATTTGCTCGTCAGGAGATATAACGAGGTGGTGACAGGTGCTTTGCAAGGAGACGCGCCGACAGACAAGGTAAATAACAATTGCTGTTATGGATAATGTTGGGTTAATAACCTACTTCTGATGGAAGTCGGTTAAAAGTAAAGTTAAGATAGGACAGATAGGCTTGTCATCAATATTGTGTGGTCAATGGTTGTAGATGACATTGCAAAAGTATTATGAAATCAGAGAGACCATGTTATAATATTTATATATGGCCCAAGAATAAGCAGAAGGACCACATCGTAAATGAAAGTCGAATAAAAAATTTGCTTGACTGTTTAGTTATTAAGTCTATACAGAGAATTGACTTTAAAATTGTAAAAGTTTTGATCTATTGTGTTGAATCTATTGTGTCAAATTCGAGAAATTCAAAGTGGCAGTATTTATGCGATCACAAAAACCTCTCCGCGTATGTCACAAAGCCTTCAATAGTTCTAGCTGCGTCCCCAAACAAACAGACAATCGTTGTTATCCCGACAATTACTACGGTTGGATGAAAAAAATTTGGAAAGGGTTGAACAATACCGTGTCACCCCGAATTACAATTTCTTTGTGTATATGGGATCTAATTCTTTTATTTATTTGAATGACGGCGCGGATGGCTCGGCTGCGTTGTCTCGCGCTTTATTTATTACATCTTGCGTTCTCTTGCGCGCCATTTAATCTGAATTCGTAGTACTGTTGAAGCATGTACTTGATTCTGATGACTTACCAAGTCATTTAAATAACTTTGCGGTTTTAACAGTGTTCAAACTACAGTGGTTTTCTTTTTAACCCAATTAATATGTGTAAAAGAGCTTTTTAATGCCTTATGTATAAATATAATGTCAATATCAACACTTTAAAACTTTAATGATTGTCGTTAAAACATAAATTATGACGAATTGAAAGTAAAAAGTAATTGCTGTAGATAATTTGAATATAACTTATTTGAATAGTTTTATTTTTATATATTTGTGGAAGTAATTGAATTTGGTTGATTTTTCTTAGAATCAATCAAATTTTTGTGATGTACAGATATAAAGTGCTTTAGTCAACATGCCCAACGTAGCACTGTTAATTTCCAAATGAGAAGGCCGACGGCGACCAATCGTGTCCCGAGAGTGGTGACGAAGGCGCCGGCAGCCCAGCGCGAGGACCACGCCCCGGGGGCGCCGCGCCCTCGCACAAACCCTCGCCTAATCTAATATTAAATACCTTCCGATATTAGATACAAAGTGAGCATTCACAGAATTTAATAATCCCACGCCGGCGTTGCTCGCTCGTCCCGCTAGCCGCGTCTCCTTCCCGCATGAATTATTAACAACAGTTTTATGATAACAGTGATCGGTGTGAGTGGCGGCCGCACGTGAGGCGCACTCCGATGCGGTGTGAGCGCCGCCCGCTCAGGAAAAACTCCGGGAAATCGGTGCCGGTTAATATTTTATCGCTTTCGATACTCTACAGAGTTATGTAATAGTGCTGGCTCCCTGGTAATTTTCAATTTTTGTGACTGAAATATTGATGCGAAAGGGCGCCCCCAGAGGTCGCCGCGGACGCTAGCCGATACTAAAAGTGATTGATTACATTAAACTTGCAATGTACCTTTTACAACGCACTATAAAAACTTATGAAGTATCAAACGCTTTTAAAGTATCATGTAAATAGTTTAACTGTGTGTCTTCCTCCCTATAGTTCCTCCCGAGAGTATCTAATCGTTTAAAAAATCATTGTTACTAGTGGTCTAAAAGACAGAAATACATTTTTTTATAAGAGAAGGGGGCAAACGAGCGGCTCGATCACCAAAGTGATCTCCAACGCCCATGGACATTTGCAACACAGGAGGAACCGCAAATGCGTTGCAATTTAAAACGATGAACAATATTAATAAATTTGTATTAAATATATCGCGTCGTGAACAAAATTAATGGAATTAATCAATACAAATCGGTGTAAAAATACATAAAATTAAAAGTAACGCGACAGACAAGCGTGCGAGGAGCTAATCAATTGCCAAGTTTCGTTCCGTCAGTTAGTAAGCGGAGCGCACCATGGCGTAGCGGACAATAATATTAGCTTTTATTATTAACGCTCTATTGTGATAACCACAATCTTAATTACTAGAGCAACTACAGTATACGTATCGTATTTAAAATCATATATAAAAATTATAATTTGCAGACCAGCTTTGAAAAGAATGATTATTGTTTTAAAATTGCATTCAAAATCGACTTTAAACCGTAACAATTACACACATACTTTGATGAAATCTGAATTATAATATAACTAGCTGTCGCCTCTGACTTCGTCTGAGCGGCATTTAAAAGTAGACTTTGCTGTGTTAAGTTCATAGAGATCCGTTCAGCTGTTCTTGAGGTATGTTCAAACATCTTGTCGCATTTATAATATTAGGCGTTGTTCTTACAGAAAACAACATCATTAGGTTAGTTAATAGGAAAATGACTAACATCTATATATCATTCTTGTAAGACAATGTAAGAATAATTGAACTTAACTACGTCATAGTTAAATCATTATATTCTTAGAATCACTTTACTATAAAAAAGACGTATGAATCATATTACCTATACACAGCAATCATACTATTTTTTAGATCTGGAAGAAAACTTAATGGAAAATATCATCTCTAAAAAAACTAGTATAACATACGGATATAAATAGAGCGTAATTTTAAAGTACGTCCATCGTATTCAGTGATCTAAAGATGTCTAGATTAGATTAAAAGAGTGCGTTATACCCGGATGAGGCTAGTGAATTCAAGACACATCTGCGAGCGGCGCGCGGCGGGCAGCGGTCACCTTCCGCGAGCAGAATGTACAACGAGGTGCGCATCTTTGGGGGAATTATGACGAAAATCAAGTCGGACACCATCGGACAGCCGGGGACGATAATTTTATTTAGAACCACTCGCCGTACCCCGCGGTAATAGCAGAAATAACGTACCTACTTATTGTTCCATCTCGATTGAGAATTATACATGTATCTGGTTACTAATTGACTAGTTTGATGGCTTCAATGTTCTATTATAGGTGGTTATGAAATATAGTAATGTTAACAGAACTTTTCGACGTAACTAGGCGGTTATAATTACTCACATCGAGTATTAAATATGAATGGCAATACAATTAGCGGGAACAAAGGCGATTGCGCGCTTTCCTGAATATTAAATAAGGTCTGCGCGATCAGCAATTAGCGAAATCATCTCGTCTCATCCGAATTTCATCGCATAATTGTCAGTTATAATTGAAAAACGCAATTACGCGGGCGGGCGCGGGCGACGGTGAACGCGGCGGTTAATTAATATTAAATTCGCAAATAATCGCCGCGACCCCCTCCCCGGGGAGGGCGGAGGGCTTCATTGAATTATAGGGAAATTTTGAATTTTGAATAATTCACGGCGTCGAGTTAGCCCTTTACGGCGCGGGTGCGCGGCGGGCGACGCCACGTCTCCGATTATAATTATGTGTGTTTTAATACGTCTGCATCATTGTCTCTTATAAAAAAAAGAATCATTGAATTTGAATTATACCAACCTGTACTGGACTAGACAAAAACGACATCATTGGGTTTTTAATAAAAAGCAAGGCCTCTTGCATACTAAATGTCTAGTGCGATCCGAATTATCTAGTATTTTATACATTTGAATTATTGTACATATCAGCATAATATTGTATTTTGCATAAAAAAAATAAATATAAAAAGCAACAAGGTATAAAGTCACTAGTTATTCTCGTATTTACCATATGTTCTATTAAAGAACATTTATTAACAAGTAAAAATAATAAGCAAAGATAAGATGAAATCAGCGGCTATCAAGTAAGAAATTAAAATCCAGATAGTTGCATAAATATTACATTAAATAAACTCGAGTGCAATTAACTTGAGGGAGTTAACAATTTTAAAAATTGTACGCAATCAATTAAAAATGTTTCTGTATTGAATAAAAAAGGATCGACAATTACAGACCATTAAACTTCTCGTAAGGTAAAATATATTATCTACAATTTTGCATCTGCATTTTTTTGCAATTAAAAATAAACAAATATAGATATGTAATTTGCATTGCAAATAGAGAAAGGAATTCGAGAATATCTGGTTACTTTAAATGAAAACTAAATTGTAATTTTCATAACAATTGCATTTAATAACATAACTAGATGTTGTGCGCGACTTCGTCCGCGTGGAATTAAATAGCCTATGTTACTCGGGGATAATGTAGCTTTCTAATGGTGAAAGAATTTTTGAAATCGGTCCAGTAGTTCTTGAGTTATTTCAATACAAACAAAAATATAAAGTTTCTCTTTTTATAACATTATGTATAGATAAAAATATTAATAACACTACCATTGTAGTTTTGTTTTGTGATAACAAAAAAAAAACAATATTGGTCATAAACCGTTTTAGATTAAAAACGCGCGAAGCTCCATACGTCAGGCTAGAGCAATAATTAAAGTGGTACATTCAACTATGTGTAAATGGTGTAACACAGACAAAATTCAATTTCGTTTCCCAACCCCGGCGCCGAGCAAACCGTGCGACAAACCAAACAATTACACAAACCTGTTTCGAAAACGTAATTTTTGAACGAAAAACTACATGAAAATGCTGGAAAAATGGCAACACCGATCGCTGATGCTTTGTTAGTTTTCGCGCGAACGCGCTGCCCATTTTTGACAGCTGTCAAAAGCCGCGTTTGTGATTGCGTCTTTTGTGAAATCACACCTTTATTCGTTTGAGTATTTTTTTTCATAACATTTTCAACGTTCACAATGACGTGCTGTCGTTTTTAAACAGATACGGCCACCATAGATAAATATGAGCGATTTCCATTATTGTTTTGACTCAAAGGTGATTTCGTTGAGGTAGACTAGAAGTTACGAATTAAAATTTCAACTTTAGTTAGCTATAATATCTAAATGTTGGTCTTTTCTTCACCAATAAAACCGCTTTTGCGTTCTTTCACCTAATCGATTGCTTTTGTTTTAAAATCAAATTAAATTAATTCTGTGCAGCAATCATCTAATCCGCGCCGATGTCATATTCATAGAATCACTTAGTAGCGAGTCAATGGCCCCCATTTGAATAATACACAATGTAATCCCACACAAATTACGAGGCCGGCGGATTGATGATAATCGCGTGGTGATGTGGTGTCGATGTGCGTCACTACAGCGTGGTGGCGGCGGCGGCGACGGCGGCTGGCTCATTTCAATGCGCATTGTGCGCCCGCGGACCCCAAACGTCTTAACGTCTTTCAATGAACACCCATCAGTCATTTAGGTGCGTGTGAGAGACGTATGACAATCGATGGACGCGGCGACGCGCCGAGTGATCCTGACAGCGCGGCGTGTCTCTGTGTGTCTCTCCATTTTTTCTCAACGCAGAAAGGTGAGACCCGATTGCGAGTCGACGATGTATCGCTGTCAGTTTTGAATTGGCTCTTGAAGGGTGTTGACGCGTCGCGTCGGATCTAGATCGGCGTGTGGACATGTTAATTGCCGGGCGGGGGCGGGGGCAGGCTGACGTGCGACGTGCAATCGGCGCGCATCGCGACCTCTGCCCTTTTAATTACTGAATGTCTTGTCGACGAACCTCTCATTACTGATTGCTTATGACTACACCAGTTGTGGTTACGTTCAACTAAAGCTATATTGCAACTCGTTACTCAACAACAATTTAAATATTAATACCCGAGCCCTAACCAAGCTCTGATTCGTGCTCCGTTTTTCGATTATTCGGTCTCATTGACGACGTCATACGATGTAACCAGCAGGTGAGTGTATAGAACAAAGCAATAGGTTACCTGGATCCGTGGCGTCGAGGGTCTGCTGCGGGGGTTGTCCGAGCGGGCCCGGCGTGCCCCCCGAGCCCGGCGACCGAACATCGTCCGTCGCCGCGCCGCCGTATGACAGCGACGAGGAGGGCGGCCTCTGCGTAACAACACACACTAATAAACAAAAGAAAACTACGCAAATATCTAACAAAAATTTAACACATACATCATAGGCAGTTCACGGCTGGATATAGGTCTTCCACAGTGTAATACATTTTATGGCTCCTCATAATGTAAGATTATGGTTCAATGTAGTCGCAAAAGCTTGTTTTAGTAATGCAAGTCAACTTTTATACCACTAAGAATCCTTTGAAGTAAAATTTAAACTATTATACACTAACAAATTTATTCAAAGTGGACATGTTAACCCAATCTGATACACAAATAGAGTGTGACACATGACATCGCGTTCCTCCTAAAGCTGTAAACATTCCGAGGTACGTCCGTAACGGTCGGCAGAGGCCGTAACATTATGAATGGACGAAAGTAGAGTTGGTATTTCACACACGGAGCGAGGAGCGCGGCTAATGAGCTGGAGCACACGCCAACTGCTCATTACCATGCGCTTGCGCATCAGGGTTACCAGTCAACAAATTTATCCAAAATGTTCAGCAGATAATGTCATGAATCGTTCCTCATAAAAAAATCGTATTAAAAATTGTGATTATCAAATTATGTTTTTTATTAAATATATAGTAAAAATATGTTGGTTTGTTATTGGCAACCATGTGACCGGTCAGCTCAGTCCTCAGGTAATGGGCCAAGTGAAATCAGGAAATGGTGGCGTATCGGCGATCGCTCGAGGAAGTCTATCCAGCTCGCAAAAGTGCATTAAGTTAGTCGTTTAACTCGGCCCCGCTCGCCGCGCCGCCGATGTGATGCCTAGATATACAATCACAGATCAAGCTTCGCCGGCGACGTTTTGTCCGACTGCACCTTTACTGGCATCCATAATAATAAAGTTACCTGCGACTTGCGTAACATAGTCGCTTTCTTACTCTACATGTCCAGTTAAGTCGGTCACGTTATACGTTTAAATGATCCATTTCAAGTCAGTAAAGGTTTTCTTTAAGTTATAAAATGATTAAAAGATGAAAATTCCTAATTACGAGTACAAAGATTGGATTGTTGTGACCAAAATAAACAAGATATTCGTGAATCAATTTTGAAACATTTTTCAAATAAGATTTAGATCCAAGTCTCAAATCTTAACGATATTTAATTAAGCGACCAGCTAGTCCATTATATGAAATGCGCAATCCGCGTCTGCCACGCTACACCTAACGATCATTAGCGCGCACAATCAATTTCACGATGCGTGAACAACCAATTAAAACGTTGTTTTTTCGGTGATTACATTATCTCTATGAAAGTCAAAATAATGAAGTATATCACAGCGTTAAAACCAGGTTAAATATTACTATCATAAAGTAAAAGCGTCACATAAACACCGCAAAAGAATTCACCCTCGCGACACGGATATTGTAACGATGCAAAATGTGTGAGACGCCGCGGAAATAGAACACGAGATGCTTCGCTGGCAATTCCAATAATCGTTAAAGAGGAGCACCGCTGAGGCAGAGCAGCGCGGGGGACGGGACGTGGAGCAGATGTCGGACTCGGCAGACACTTTCAATTACCGAGCCACGGCTGATATTCCTCAGGTCTCTCAATTTGAATATCAAACAAATGCTCCCAAGGTTACAGGTATCCTAATTGACGTTTATAGCTTGCAATGCACTAAAACGCGCTAGTTTCGTTCGGGAAGAATAGATTGCATCACATTATTTGTATATATTAGTTAGTTTTAAGCAAGTAATCTTATTTAAACAGAGATGCCATCCTATAGATAAAAGTTTTGAAGATATAAAAACTTTAACACCATATGGAGCATGAAAACTGTTACTAAAGTTAGGGGTAGGAAAGGTTGTATTAATTAAATGAGCTCTTAGAACAAAATGAGTTTAACAGTTTGTTTTTTAAGCGCGTAGGCAAGCGGAAGCGTGGGCGCTAATGTGCCGCGTTCACACCATATGCGAGAATCAAAAATGACTTATTCCCGACTCTCATCATTACGAGGCCCCTTTATTGTTATAATTTTGTTTACACACGTCACTGGGGCCGGTAATTTGGCGTCGTTAGCGAAAACGCCGGCATTTGGTTAACGATAACGAGTAACGAATAGCAAAAACACCTTTCGTTGTAATTATTTATCAATAAATATGGTCTCCCTGTAACGATATCGACACGCGATATATACGTTTTTGTTGTCAGGTGTTAACATTTTATATAACATCTAAAATTGTCTGCGACAAAAATACTATTGTACATTGATAGTAAGATAAAGATTTAAAATAAAGCTAGTTATTATTAAGTTATGAATGTTATGCTATTTGAAAATAACTGAAACTGTTTCTTCAACTGTACTACTTGATCATGGCCGCAGTACAAGGCGTGGTTCGATCTACAACTGGTTGGCATACTCTCGACCACAATGACGGGTAGCGGGTTCGATTCCTCGAAGGGGAGTGGCACCGTTTTTCGGGTGAAAGTTTTTTGCGGTCGCGAGAACAAGTTTCATTTTTTTGTGTTTGCAACAATACAACGAGATTGAAGTTACGATGAGAAATGAACATTGACCGGAGTGATATCATGCTATGACTCATACGAATATAGCGTTGACGAAATGCAACTAAATTATTATTATTTGAAGTTAAAATATTGTTCAATCTCTAAGATTTTATTGAAAAACATTGAAAGATTTTTTTACAGATTAATTGACTAATTAGAAATACCCGCAAACCTGGGTAAACGAGAAACTATAAGCGGGAGTCATCAGACAAAAATCGTGGTCCCTTGGACACTCGCTTTGACTGTACTTATGTTTGATTAAACTTGAATTCAAACTATAGGAGAAAGATACCCTAATTATTTTGATTTTTTTCTCGTATAATGTAAGGATTCAAAGTCCCTTGCATTTACACCAAGCCCCCAATTATTAATCAAAACATTTGACACCTTAAGATCATATGTAGTGCAATAACAATGCACTTTTGGCCTAATTATTTGCATGACAGGCGTGGTGTCGTGCGCGTCTCGTGTGCGGCGCGTGCGCGGTGTCGGGTGACGTGGGAACAGCCTCCTACGTCACACGTCAACGACACGCCCTCCGATTGACATAGAGGCAGATTAGTTTAGAATTTGTTATTGTATAATTCGATAGTTATGATTGATGGAAATTAGATAATTATGTGAAATTGCTCATAAGAGAAACAATATTAAGCTTAGAAAAAGCTCGAGAAATTCCAAACCTATCGTGATAATTTTGTTGTAGGAAATTGATAATACCTCTTTGTCATTATCAAGGAAATAATAAAAGATTGTAGACGGTAGTACAATCAAAGACGCGGTGCAAACCATCCCCTGACGCGAGTGACCAACCCCCGGGAGCTGCGGGGCAGCGGGGCAGCGGGGCGGGAGCAAGCAACCCGACTTTTCCATTACCATTAATTCTCCAAATGAGAGTTTACTTTCGTGTCATCTTGAGAGGTCATATGTCTTAATGTTGCTTTTCTTTTGTTTTTCTCCTTTCCGAGACACAAACAACCGCGACCGGTGCTTTTAAAGGTCACCCGTCCACTTTTATTTAGTCTAGGTTAGCTTTGTTAGTTTGCTAAAGGTTTTTAAGGTTGTTTAGTATTATAACGAGGGAAGATTTGATTGTTTGCATGCCTTGAATAGACTCCAAAACTATAAGTATAGTATAAGTAGTGGTTTCAGTCGGTTAAGATCAATTTGAAAAAAAACTGTGACAATTTGGAAGCTACACTCCAGGGACGAAGTCTGAGGAAGCAGCTGTTATCTCAGACTTCGTTCAGTACTGAGGCTAACAATATGTAAATTTGGAATATAACTTTAATTTACAAAACCGAATGATTACCATTTCAATTAGGATCAATTTCTAAGTTGGTATAAAACAAAACACATGTAATTCAATATAAATGGAATAAAGGCTTTTATTCACATCAATACAAGGCACCAGACACCTGGTACCGACGGGAAGGGGGGTTGCTAAAGGGGAATACACAAACACTAGGGTGCTTTTCACTAAGTTTAACCCCCCATTTACAAGAGTATTTTTACCGCGCGCTAAAAAATCGTTCAGATAGCTTGGAAATGGATTTGGCATCTAATATACGTGTTCACACGACGACGCTTTTAAATATGTATCGCGCGGCGTTGGATTTTGAACCTTAATCGATTGAAACAAGAGCCATTTTACAGCGATCGTATTAGCGAAGCGAGCGACGTTAAAAACACGTCCGTGTACAGGGTCACTTTGTTGAAGACTCATGCTAGTATTGGTCTGAGTATTCTTCACTAAGCAACTCTCTTAGCGGTCACCTAACAACTCTGAGTGACGATGTTATACAAAGACAGGATAGCATCAGAATAAAGCTATAAAAAAGAACAGTTAAGTTTACAGTATTCGTCAAACCTCCATAAGCTAGACCTCGATAAGCGAGAAACCTCTATAAATAAGAGTCATTCTTTGTTCCCGACGAGCTACCTCCATAAGCGAGGAACTCGGATTAGAAAGAAACCTCTATGAGCTTGACAAATATCACGATCCCTTGGACTCTGACCCAGGTTCGACTGTATTGATCATTATATAATCTAATCACTCACAGACGGACAGTAACACCGGATTTTATTATAAGCATGAATAATGCGGACAATTAGCTGTTTGTACGTGACTGTGACACTAGTAGTGACGCCCGGCGCGCCTCATACCTACTTAGTAGTCATTTTACACTACTACAGGAAGTCTCACTTTGTACGTCTGTAATTAAAGCAATAGATGTAGTAAAATACTGCATATACAGAACCTGGGGAAGAAGGGATCGCGATATGATCCTCGCTTATAGACGTTTCTCTCTAACCCAAGTTTCTACCTTATAGAGGTATTTGAAACGGTCATTCTCGCTTTATAGAGGTTTCATAAAATATGCAGCTAATATGGAAGGTTGAAAGATTTTTTTTTTGCAAAGATAATTAAAGTTAGCATAGAAATCTATTTTTTATTTCTTCATTATTTTCGCAAAAAACTTCGGGATCGGACAATGACTCTGGCTTATAGAGGTATCTCGTTAATCCAGGTGTCGCTTATCGAGGTATATATTTTTTTCTATACTGAGAAAATCTCAAGTGTTTCTACGTGAGATTTGTATCAGATACAAGTTTTATATTATTTAGTTTTTTTATATGAGGTTTAGTTAAGCGTATGTTTCCAATTTCCTATTGTATATTAAGTGGTTTTACAATAATTTTTTTGCCGATTTTTTTTTAATACAAAGTGGCAAATGAGCAATTGGCCACCAGGATTCGCTGAAATATCCGAAGCTACCTCTGCCCATAGATATCTTCAATTGCAGATGCGTTGCCTACCTTTAATCTACGGAGGAGATGCAGAGCAAGAGGATAAAACCTCTTCCTATGCGTCCTCTCCCCCGCCAATACAATTCCCCATCCCATCATCTCCTCATAAGGAAATTACAGGAAGAGGGAAGTGAACTAAAATTAGACCTTAATATTTAAACGCATTAATATTGTATTCTTATTGAAATAAACAACAGCAACATATAGTACACTATCGAATGTTAAAAGCCACTCAAATTTAAGCGTCGCTTAAAATACAAGTGGTACCAAAATTAAACGTGATTGCCGTAGAATTTGGAGTTTAAGCTTGGACTTAACATGTAAGTAGGACGTTCATAAATATTTGATTGGCGTTTGAAAATTCATCTTTATCTATACTAATATTATAAAGAGAGAAACTTTGTGTTTTTGTTTTGAAATAACTCAAGAACTACTGGGCCGATTTTAAAAATTCTTTCACCATTAGAAAGCTACATTATCCCCGAGTAACAGGCTATTTAATTACACGCGGACGGAGTCACACACAACAGCTAGTGTAAAGTATACTAAGGAGTTAATCTAAGAACGCTAGAAACGTAGAACCCGTTATCTTTGGTCTGTGTATTTGGACTTGAATACACAATGATCGGGGCAAGTCAAGGTCGAATTTTATTGTCCCTTAATCTATTATAATATGGCCGCTGTTTTACGTTGATCCGTGATTATAATTATAACGAGGACCGCGGCGCCTGCGGGTCGACGACCGCATGGGAAAGTAGACATCTAACCAAATCGTACGTGACGTTTTTATTATGATCCATCTAGCTCTTATCACAAGGCAGTAGCGGCTATAATCGCTACACCACGACCTCGATTTAGGTATTCGGTTATCTATCAAGTGTTTTCGCGTATCGGGATGTGAAGTGTTTGTTTTTTTTTCATCGGATTCCGTCACCGTGGCCCAATTCACATCGACCATTGGTCGGGAATTCGAAGTTCGTACGAGTTTTTGTTACTAAGAAAGCGTTCGAGATAATCGGTTTTGGAATAGTGTAAGCTCGTTTGCCAATTTTAATGTTCCAATGTTCAGAGAATCAGTCGAGTACATCTTCTGGGAACACGTAAAGCGTTTTAACGCTGTCTCGTCGTATTGCCGGCTAATGTGCACTATGGTTGACCAACTAAAATATTGTTTATATACATTATTTATTTAATTCTTAGTTTCTCTTATATTGCGTGCTATTATATGTGTAGTGACATTGTATTAGGGACCTATTGTATGAAATGTTAAGTGTAATATCAACAAAATAAATCAAATGAGATAAACAAAGTCTGTAACAAGCTGCAAGTTTAATTTTCAAAACTAATTACTAAACATATAATTAAAGTTTAGAAAATGTGATTACGTAACATAATACACATCGACTTTAACGAGCATAAAGTTAAAAATTCACGATCGAACGAGCAGATAACTTGATGGTGAAGATTTTCGAAATGATAAGAGTTGCGACCGGCGGCGGGTGCGCGGGGGGCTGGCGGCGGGCGAGCGGGGGGCTCGCGACGGGTGCGGGGGGTCGAGATCTCGCAGATAGCGCGCAAAGGACACCTTGATTGAACGGACCGGACAACGCGAGATAAGGCTACACTATTTGCATATTAAATGAGACAATATTAATTTTCCCGCCATTCTCTCGAGCTCCGCGTCTACAGCGTCAGGTTACATGGAAATACAATTTTAATTCCTTCAAGAACTCTAGAAGTGACAATTCACTAGAGAGCCTATCAATGCTGATGTATTTAAATTACTACGTTATGCACTTTGCAGCGCTGTCGGGAAGGGTTTAGGTATTTACATTTTACGACAAGTCCGCGTTAAAACCCAAGCGTAAATGTCTTAATTGTTTTTAAATCAATTAATGATAAAATCAGTCAACAAACTTATTGAAATCCCACGTTTGAGTTTGAGATGGCTTTAATTATTCCTCATCAATAGTTATTGACGAATTCATGTCTAAGGTTAATGTCGATCTTCGAGTGTCGGTCCCTGTGACCAGATGATATAAAATCCAGAACAAAAGGGTTAACTATCCACGTATAACAATGTGAACCAAAAAAAAAATTAGGACAAACATTCAATAGCTAATCAAGAATAATTGTGTTGTAATAACAAGAGTAGAGGGTCGCGTTGCCATTGTGCGGTAACCGGAGCCTCGCCAACCCTTCGGCCGCCGCGCCCGCCGCCCGGCGCCCCCGGCCGGCGCGCGCGGCCCGGGGGAGGACGTGTGAAAGAAAACATATTGGGCCTGCTTTTGACGGCTCCCCGTACATTGTTTTACGCTCTCTGCGTATGAATGACTACTATGTACTCCAATTGATTTTTATTTGATGCATTTAATCAAAATGCCCTCGAATGTTTGCTTTGTTTGTTGTTTTAAAGATTTGTATAGTATGCTTTTGACATGTATTAAAGGGTTCGGTAAGCAAATACTCGATTTAAAAGTCTATTACTTACATTATTTTTATTTTTAAAGCAAACAGTTGAGACTGAAAATGTCACTGATATGCTTGTAGCCAAATAAGGGTTAAAGAAATAATTACAAGGTGAATAATAATTAGTAAAGGTGTGGTGTGACAGAGGGCGCGCGAGGGCAGGACGCCGCAAAAAGTGCAGCAAAGCTCTTGTTAACTAAACGCATTCTTTGGACCACGGCGCGGCGTCCTGCGGTGTACTGCGGCGTCCTACGGCGTCCTGCGGCGTCCCGCGGCTTCCTGCAGGGAAAGGATTGTTATGCCCGATTCATTCCTTTCATTTGTCCGATTGCGTTTTTCCAGTCGTAAATGAATCCGAGCACATTCCAGAGCTTTTTATCGGTTCATAACTATTATTGGTGTCAAATTGACTATAACTTGTGCGAAGAGCAGTCATATCCATAGTCACGGCCACTTTTATAATAGTCATATGAGTAATTCTTTAAAACATTGCCGAAGTCTGCAGTCAATGAATAGACAAGTCCTCTCTACGCGGCTCGTCGTTGGGAAGTGCAAATGCTAAATGATTTAGCAGAAGTGGCAGTTTGAGACGGTGCGCAGACTGACATCGTGACCAGCCATTACTAACTTAAAATAAATATGCACACGCCATTAGTGATGCGTTGTAACGGAACGGGAGGGTATAAATAATTCAGGAACCGTACCGCACGGTGAGGAGCTCGCGAGCCGTTTCCTACACAGTTTCCGGCAACGTCTAATTGAATCTTAAATACGATTTTTATTGTGTTGTTATTTAAATGAGATCGTTCACTGATTGCGGGACATTAGCTGAGGGACGCTTAATTACTGACAATTCGGGTTGACTTTCACACTCTCAGTGATTTCAGTTTACGCAAGTTTTCATCGTTTGAAAAGTGCAAGGAATGTATAGGATATGATTTTGCAGTCGTTATACAAAACGTATTTATTATTGGAATTAATCAGTATATGTCTGGAAGTGGCATTTAGTTAAGTAGTGATATGATAATCGAATCATCATGAGTATTGTAAATAACAATAAAATTGACACCACGATCCCATAACAAATGAACGACTAGAGAAGTCAATTTAGTGTATAACGGTTATTTTACGAGGGATAGTATAAAGCTTGGCTCTCCTCCAGCGGCCAGCCCCGCAGCGGCAGGAAACCAGCGCAGAGCAGACTACGAGGACTTTAGTTAAAGAACAAAACGCCGGAGCACATATTAAAAGTAGTCGCGTCCGTCAATAGAGAGCGGCGACGGGACTCAATGGGCTTTTTACGGAGCTCTCTTTGTGGGCGGCTTAAAGGGTTTCGCGACAATGCGGCCTCGGCTTAATTAACCGGAGCTTAAAGCTTAATTGTAAGTGCAGTTAAGCTCGGGAACACGTGTCGGGGCCGCGCCCGCCGCTCCGCCATTCATATTGAAATTCAACATCTTTGATTCTGGTATACATTGTAAGGCTCAGCCGCATTGTGGTAAGACTTACGCTATAACCTCTAACGGTCCTATTTTTCTTTCACATCAGGCTTATGACCGTTAACTTTGTTGGTTTGTTTATTTTAAAACTCAAGGATTAATGCAGCATAATTTAGATTTTTTTTGACTGCTTTAACGTAATGTCTGTAAGACTCGATCTTAAGTATACCTTTAAACTATGCATCTGCAGCTCTTGTGTTGTGTTTTTCTATCTAAACATGTTTAAAAAGCCGCTTGATATCAGAATACTCAGTATCACCTCTAGATTATATTATTCTGTGGCATAAACTTGGGGAGATGTAGCTAAATGCAATTGTTAGAATAGTCGTACCAGTTTAGGCATATCGACAATCTGCACAAAACGCACTCACTGGTAATCTCACGGCCGGGTTTTGTAGCAATGCGTGGTAGCGCTGGCGGCAAACATTCCGCATTTATCTGACCGGCACAGGCGCCGCACCTAAACCTTCTTTATTAATCCTTATTTACAACCGCGAGCAATTTACAGGAAAACCAAACAACAATTACTGCACAAAAACAAATAAGAGGAAAAATCATTAGGGGAGCGCGCCGAGGGGATGATTACAAAGGAAAACACGGCGGTGTGGAGTGGCGCGGTCATTATGTGCCGATTGCCGGCGGCCGCGGGTTCGACAATGCGCGCGTGAGATTACTCCTGTCGCCTGTCAGGCTGGCGTCACGCCTGCAGCGCCGCGCGCCGGGGACCGGACTGTTTGGATAGCCACTGCCGCCGCAGAGTCAACAAGAGGCGCGGTCGCACGCACCTCGCCTGTGAGCTTTTCTTATTAACCTACAGTAACTAATGTCTTAACTTTATATAGGTACCTACAATAATTAACAAGTCCAATTTCAATGTAACTGACAAGTTACTTACGAGTAGACTTTTAATCTAGATGCAAGAAGCAGTAGTGGAACATGAATTGAAAATATGATAGTCAACTGTTATGTTGACCTATTCACGATATCTAGTATACTCTGGTTACCTCAGTTAAAAATAAACTATTAAAAATAATAAAGAAGTACAATATAAAACATAATCCCACAAATAAACTCCTCGAGTACGAACTCGGTGTAATTACAATCGATTCTATTGAACGGTAAATAGTAATTTAAAACTGCGAAATAAAAGCCAAAGCTGTGTTCTCGTTCACCGCACAATGGTGGAACTCTTTACCGTTACCAAAGAGGGTAGGCAGGGCGAGGGCGAGGGCGGAGCAGACAAAAGACGGAATCTATCGGAGGTGTCGGGTTACTCCATACAAAGCTGGCATTGAACACGAATCAATGGTACTCGTACTGTTAGAACGGTAAACGTCTTGCACGCGCTCTCACCAACTTCTGCATAGCTTTTTGGTTGTTATCCACTTTGTAATTGGATTTCGTAAAGTAGAAAATGGTCAAGATTTGCAAATAAAATGTCCTCCGATTCAAGAATTAATCCCAGTCTTCAATATGTTGCTATAAATGTAAGATAATAATTGTATATTTGTCTCTACTTACGTGGGTTTACAGAGATATTTGCATGTGTACATTGCAGTAGGTACCTATTCTGGGAAGGCAGTAAGTTGAGGAGAGTCATTTAGTGAGCAGAGAGGCGGTCGATCGCTATCAATCCGAGGCGTGCTAGTGATTATGCAAATGCGACGCCGCGCAAATTGCCCGCTTCCATAAAAACATTGACATTTAAAGGTTATGTTAAGTACAGACAGAGACGGGCACACAGACATAGTGTCGAGGGGTCAATAACACCTTTGAAACATTGCCAAAGAGTTTTCAATGAACATATTCATGTATGCTGATTCTGAATTCATTATATCACAGGTATTGACCTCGTACATTTGACCTTAGATTAAAAATTTATCGCCTCCATTATAATGCAGCCGAACCTGAGTGAGCCGAACGAGAGTCCAAACCGCGACATTCGCCTCGCTAATAGATGTTTCTCTCTAATCCGAGTTTCTCGCTTATGGAGGTCGTCGGGACCAGAGAATGACCCTCACTTATCTAGATTCAACTGTATATTTATTTATCTAAAGCGAAACATTACAGCAAATATTTTCCATCAAAATATTCTCAATAATCAAAACAAAAGTCTTAAAATGTCACACATGAAAACAAAGTTTGACAAAATAAATAAATATAAGTAACAAGGAGATATACAAAGAGGTTGTCGCGTAAAAGCAAAATACAGTAACAGATATAAAAGTAAAGTTTGTTCAATATCTGAAGAAGTTTGCGAAGAGATGATTGAAACAAAGAAGGCCGGAGCGAGCACGTCGCCGCGCCCTAAGTGTATTAAACCGCACGAACTTTCCTAAAAAGTGAAAGGAGATAAAGTGAAATAATATAAATACTTTCAATAATAAAAACTTGATATCGGCACAAGTTTTGTTTTACCGTGTGGCGCAAGCTGCAAGACTAGAGCGAATTTATTGCAATTATTATATAACATTTTTAAATCAATTATCATTACTATTTATATTGAATATTGTAATGTTCATAGATATTCTATTGTGACAGAGATTTCGTGTCTCATTCATTCATGTTTCATAGGTTTATTATGAAACTAATGCAATGAAATTTACCAGGGCAATTCACAATTGAAAATTGTTTTTTAAATTCTCTATCATATAGTTCCATAACGTTCTATATCGCTAAAGCTTGTAATTTAGAATACTCTACTTTAGAATACGTAATGACACATTTTGGAAGTAAGATAATGTCGTCATTCACCTCGTGGTGAGATAGAAGTGGAAATGGAGTTCAACAAAATCTGACAAGAGGAGAAACAAACTTATACATTTTGAAATATGTAATATACGAGTTTCCACCAGATCTAATAATAAATAGGAACATAAATAATCAGTATTTTTTGTTACTCGCCTAAAAAAAAATTAAGATGAAAGAAAAAGTTGCCAAAGACAAAGTTTGTCTAAAATGTCAGTCTAACAGAAATCAATCTAACTCGAACAGGTGACGGTCTGACTCCGTCTGACGGCCGGCCGGGATCTGACAGTTTTCAGCGAGTCCGTTTGTATCTTTTATTTATTTCCGATTCTTTTGTCGCCTTCGGAATGTAAATTAATAACTGTCAGTAGGTGACAGGAGTCGCGCCTGTCACACGCGCACGACTGCCCCACTTTCAACTTATCAATGTATATTTTGTCTGCCTTCGATTACTTTCAGAGTGGTCTACAATTGATTTTGTTTGAGTGAAAAGTTCATAAAGTTGTAATAAAAATTGGACAAGTTGATGAAACTTGAGATTTTTATTCAAGCTATATTTTGAAGCAATTACTTCATAGAAACTGTATCAAAAACTTAATTACTTTTCTTAATCTATACTAATATTATAAAGAGAGAAACTTTGTATTTTTGTATGTATTTAAATAAGTCAAGAACTACTGGGCCGATTTCAAAAATTCTTTTACCATTAAAAAGCTACATTGTCCCCGAGTAACATAGGCTACATTTTTACATTACATATTTAATTCCACGCGGACGAAGTCGCGCTAAACAGCTAGGTACTAATACTCGTATAGTTGCATGTTCAAATATCTTTAACCAAGAGACAATCTTATTTCTTACCCTTACCCGTCTCAGCTCAAAGAAAACAAGGCGAGGTAAATTTTATAGCTATCTAAAGATATTTTCGAGTCCTCGTCTTCAATGGGGCTGTTATCGGTCACACGATTTTTTACAAGATCGCTTATCTGTCAGTACATTAATCACGGCGCTATCACCTGAGCCCCCCCTCGCCTCACGTCCCGGACCCACGGCAGCCCGCACCCCGAGCTCGGCGCCCGGGAATCATATCTGAACTCTTTTTTAAACTGATTTTAGGAAATTGAAATTGCTATCGAATATATTACACGTATTTCACAATATCCTTGGTAAACAAAATTAAAAAGGACAGATTTAAAATCTTAAGCTTTCTTATTTTTAAAATGATCCATATTACAGTGGTTATTGAAGTAGAAATGGGCGTAACGACAAAGATGGAATTAATGAACGCGAAGTAGATCCGGCAAAGCTAACATTGGTAGCCGGCGTCACCGCGAGCCACCTCGGGAGCCACCCCGGGAGCCACCCTTTAAGAATTCCGACTAATAGAATGCGGATAGACAGACAGACAATCCATCACGGTTCCCCTACCGATGTATTATTTATGGGGACATCCTGCACCAACCCACGGCTAATCTTTCAATATCTTGAGAATTTTGGAAACATCGAACATGGGGCAGAATGCCGACTTGCAAACGATAATGCATTTACACGATGTCTTAATACCATTGACGTAAAGTTCGCTTTCGCAAATCCCTCGGCATTAATCAAACATTTTGCTTTAGCAGCAAAATAAGGAGACATTCCACTGAGTACAATCAGCGACGGCGTTATGTCGTATGTAATAAAGTTGATTTTTGATTACTCTAAGGGCAAAACAAATGTAATTCGTTCAATGTAATTGTAGGATTTGTTTGTTTTTGTGCGGAATGAGAGAAATGGCATGAAATTAATGATGCTTCCTTAATGAATTTTTGTTAAGAGATCCTCCGCTTGTAATAAGATTAGTTATTATTCCTGATTGTTAAATCTTACAATGTAATGCGAATGAATTACAGTATTTTGTTCAATTACAAAGAGTTAACAATACTCAACTCCACTAGATCGTCTTGTAAAATAAAATATGGCTACTAGTTGCCGAATAAATAAGTACTTCAGAAAGAGTACATTCAAAGTGCCCTCTGAAATATCAGTATTTCTTGCCGTAGTCAAATAATTTATATTTAAACTAATGATGCAACTAAGAGGAATCAAAGCGTCCGCCGGCTGTTTCTATAAATACCTCACTTAGAGGCGGGAGATGAGAAAAAAAAATATTTTCGAGTTCCGAGGCGAGAGGGTCGCCAGAATAGATCCCTCGGGGACTCCTCCGCCGCAACCGGAGTTGGTTAGTTTCACATACTCGAGGATCTTCTGTCGGCTTTCTTTCCTCTAAAGTATTATATTTCGACGCTATTTCCTAACCTTAAACAGAATCAATGTCAAATCACTGACTGAGAATTATGTAGCGGTTTTGTGTTGGACGATATTTTTTATCTTAACTCCTTTATTTGGATTCATGGTTTAGATATTTCTTCAGCTTTTAAAGTAGTGTTATCTGGACTATGCATTTCTTGAAATATATTAATTTCTTTCTCAGTTAGATGTTTGTTCGAATAACAGTTTTCATTGATTACTTGTTCAATTATTTATAATGTTTTTTTCTATAACTGCAATATTAGAAACGGATGCAAAGCTATATAAATCAAATAGTTTTGTGATGAGAGAACGTAAGGGAGAGTAATAACAATGCTTCTGGCTATATTTTAATTAGAAAAGCCAAAGAGTGTCGGCTCGGAGCCGCTGAACAAATCATTGAGGAATTCTTTAATTTAAAAATGGCGGCCCATGATCCGGCCGATGCAAATGACGCGGCGCGCGCGCAACTCATTACGAGCCTCATAACGAGGCCTTAAATCAACCGCGCGCCCGCGGCCATTGTCTGCCCCCGCCCCGCACGCCCCTCGGGCCAGGTTTTCGATTGTAATATCGATTCTTCTTAATAATAAAAAGCGATTATCTCCGAGCGACGATAGAATTAGATTTGGAGCCGCTAATGCATGGAGCGTGATTAACATTCCATTGTGAGTGTTGATCTGAGGAATGCATCGCCCGCCTCACCTTCACTCACAAGACACAACTTGAACGTATACTTTGGGCATATTGCACTCGATGTTGCCTTAATCAACAAAATAATAAACGAGTCCCGTATGGTATGTTTGACCATAAATCAATCAAAAAATATATTTTTGGAAACTTGTACTCGTATTTCAAGAGAAGTTATGTCGTCGACCGAAAACAACGAGATCTGAACAAAAAAAACATATTTACTTTTAAAACTTGTTTACCGACACAATTGCGTGTTTTCTCTCCGATCGATGATCACAATACGGACTTTAATCATTCAATAACAGAATTGAATTTGCCATCGCGTGCGCCGGTGACCCAGAATGCGGGGCGGCGCTGCCAAGATGTGCCAAGATGTGGCCGTCGCTGCCAGGGGATGTGTCGCAATTAGCCGGGCTAATGGCGGCCGCGGCCCGGTCCGCGCGACCTCCGACTCCAAGCAACAAATGTCAAGAACAACAACACCAGTGATACATGCGAAGCTCCAAGCTTTGTTCTCTTATCTTCAGGTGTAATCTATACACAATGGGATAACTCTACAACCTCTATCGCGCTAAGAACAGCGGTAGAATCACTAAAGAGGGTGTATAAAAAGTCTGAACGTAATTTCTGCTTAGTTGATGTAAACCAATACGATTTGCATTCGATGTAACTGAATTGATGTCCGTTTAAGAATACAATTGAAAGCGAACGGTTCGTTCAACTCGTTGCATCGCCGCGGCGGTGCGGCGGGTTGGCAGGAGGCCTAATCGACGGGTGTCGCTCGAATATATCTCGCGGGCCGTCATCGGGGCCCATTCCTCGGGCTCCGGCGCCCGCTGACTGACGGGGTGGTGGCGGCTCCGGCCTGACAAATTGTTGCCCGCCCGACGTCACCTGTGTCGCTCACTCATTCACTCGTCGACTGAATGAAGCTCGTGCTCCCCGGTCACCTGCGTCATTCACTCGTCGAGCGGTCTTATTTCCTGTCGCGTGTCTTCTGCCTCGTGGATCGTCGATTCATCGAATACCAGTCGCTTCCGAAGCTGTCATATGTACTCCCATGAATGACAGACATTACAGCGTGTGTGGCTGTATGTCAACGACAAACAGTCTTTCGTTATTTGCATCAGGTTAACGAACTTGTCGAATGAGAATGATTTGTTATTTACTACCAGTCTAACTAATCCACGTCAATATTTTGAAGTCTGTTTACAGATAATTTAACCAATACATGGTTATCGAGAGACAAAAGCGTCGATTTTGAACATAGAAGGGAGGTAGGAAAGGCGCGGGTGTGTCGAGGGAGGGAGGATGCCAGGCTAACGAGGCAGCAGAGGTAACACGACTCCGCAACCGATACGTTCATTAAAGTAACGACAAAGCAGTCGCTTCTGTTCTAATAGGAGTTTGCTCATGTATACCGTAACTAATATTGAGTCTCGTGAAATGCGATTTCTAAACATATTGTCATGAGTTCTCACGTTATAAAATACAATCGATACATTCACGGACCTTCAATGAAACCTTCTTCAATACATTTTTCAAATGTCCCAAAACTCATAATTTAAACAAACCATAAAACAAAGGACGACAATAAAAATCTAGAGACATTCAAAGACTTTTATTGGTGTAGTCGAAAACTATTTTTTACTTTGGCATCACAATCGTTTATTGGATATCAAAGATGGAAAAACCCGACCTGGTGATGAAGTATCGGGCGTGATCAGCGGACTGCAACTTAATATGGCGAAGGAAAAAGTCGCCAAATTCACACACCGACGGAGCGAACTGTTTTTACTCAGTTAGCGCTTCGAACAAGTCATAAAACGTGGCACAGGGCCGGCGCGCGCTGCGCCCTGCTCACTCACGCTGGACCCGTACATTTAGGTACTATATCACGACAACAGTATGCAGTATATCAATAGAAATTTATTACACAGACAATTTAGGTTAATAACAGAACAGCGGCAGTTAAGCACCCCAAAAACAATTGAAGGTTGTCCGTCTACGAGAAGCGAGATGACATCATGTTTTTACACATGAGATCTTGGTCTCGTAACCAACGGCAATATTATGCTAATCGACATAAATTCCACTGGCAAGGAATACAACGATATTTACATAAATGACTACACAAATATTCCATCTCCTCAGTTTTAATGGTTCGTATTGTGAGCATCGCGCGGACCCCTGCCACCTAATTAGCAAGCGCAATAATTAAAAGCGGCCAGCGGTCGGAGCGGCGGCAAAAAGCTATCTGGCTTTCGGATTTCACTGCTCGTATTTTCAAAATCGTCGCGCGGTCATCTTCAAGCTCGGATTCCTTCGTGCAGTGGACGAGAACGGCGTAACATTATGGCAATTCAATCTAATTCGAACTCTACCGGGGTGTAATTACGGTTACATTTACAATTGTCATCGCGTTTGGTGGTCGGTGTGTGCGTGAGCGCGGGCCAGCGCAAGTGAATTATTTGCGAGATAGTTGGGAAGATATCGCGCCCCGCTCCAAACAAAACTATTGCGAACCGAGCAAATTGAGCTTTCGAGTGGATTTGAATCTTGTCCTTTGCGCGACACCGCTGACAAATGTACCATACCCGCTCGTACCACTGCCTACGATGTAAAAGGCCAATTGGATGTACTTTTTCTTATTGCTTTCCTATATCGCTTGTAAAACAATCGCGTTAGTATCTTTACAGTTTTACTTCGAAATATTTGTAGGCGTTTATTTCTGCAGGCGACGATAGGACTTAGACCTAGAGCAAGATACTTGAAAAGGACATTTCTGAAGCTTGCAAAGTTAATTGCTAAGAATTAGTACCGTCAGTATTGGCTGAATAACAGAAAGTTTTCCACGTCCATGATGAGAAATGCATTATTCTCCTCCCAATAAGACGAACCGTGTTGTGGGCATTATAAAAAGTAGTGTGAGTCAGTTCGCGCTCACCAGACGAATAAATCACTCGTTTATGATGTAGGTTAAAAATAAGTGGAGTCTGATAATAAAGACGGACAGAATGTGTCGCCTTTTATAGCTTATGTATTTACACTTTCTTAATGTCTTTCACTAGCTGGCGTTGCACCTCGCGACAGACTGAACGCCTGTCACCTTTGTAAACATCATAAAGACATTTTGACTGGATATATTTTGTGCCAGGATTTGACTAAGTCTTCTTACACCTTAAGGACCTTTTTTGAGCAGCTAGTTTCACTTAATTATTAATGTAGGTAAGCAAATTCTTATCATTTGTTTGTCAATCTTTTAGGGTACTGTAGGTCAAACATATCAGATGTATCAGAAAATGATTATCATTATTTTCTTGTCTTATTACG
This sequence comes from Papilio dardanus tibullus, assembly GCA_013186455.1. NCBI lineage: Eukaryota > Metazoa > Arthropoda > Insecta > Lepidoptera > Papilionidae > Papilio > Papilio dardanus. Next base: position 222,397 of record QDHC01004785.1, on the reverse strand, counting down.
TTTGACATATAGAGAGTATTGTATAATGCCAGCTTGTCTACAAGACCACATATGAAGGACATCAAGGGAGAACCCTATCCAGTAATTACATGGATCGTCGGTACATTTGTAATTGAACTTGTATTGTTACTGTTTAATTCCTTTGTTAATTGTACAATTACTTTAACTTAACTCAATGTTTTTTTTAATTTAAAGAAGAAAATGTAGAAGCATGTCTGTATATAGAACGACATTCCTCAGTGTTTACGTTATTTCTGATGATTGCCTTTATAAGTTCAGACATTTTTTTTACGTTATTATTTCAGCAATTATTTTGATATAACTGATAGGGTAGTGTCAAGTGTGTGTTGTCAGTCGGCTAGCGGTGCCGGCAGCGCGGCCAAGCAACGGCCTCGGGGGCCCCCCTGGCCCGCTCGCCCGCTGCACATTTGAAATTGTAATCCGCAAAGCGCCGTAATATTTGAAATTTAATAATGGCGATCCCGCTCGCGCTCGCCTGTTTATACTTTTTAATTTTATATCTCGATTGACCTTCGATACAATGATCGAATGAATACATCGATTTTTTCCCGAATCCGAGCCGCGGCGGGTTCTTGCGGCCGGCGAGTTTCCCGGCGCCCCTCGCCCGTCGCCCTCCGCGCGACTCCTTCTGCGAGTTAAAATTAAAAACGTACGTCTCGAAACGTAAACAAAAAGCGAGACTACTTTAAGGAGACTTTATTCAAGTTACCGAGTGCTAAGTGAACACACGTGCGACGTCCCGGGTTCGTTCCCGGATAAATATAGCCGGCGCGGCGGCGTGAGCGCGCAGGGGGGAGCGCTAACGAAGCGCCTTTTTATAGAAGCGAGCGTCGCAGGGAAGTAGCTATCTCGTAAACATGCTGAGTGTAGCTATGATACACCGGCCTCGCCGCGTCGGCCCCGCGTCGGCCTCGCGCCGCGCGCCCGTGACGTCGCTGTCACATCGCGCGTCATACGCTCTCCTCGTCACATAAAAATCCGGACGAGCTCATTAGACTGGAGAGTGATCGCACGACAATTTTATGACAACATTTATTTTTTATATGTTGATGGTACGTAGGAGATAACGACTGCTCGCACTGATTCTACTAATGACAACTTCGGTGACGGCCGCGCCCGGCTCATACTAACATGTTTCAATTTATTTATTCAGAAAAACTACGGCACAATATTCAAGTTTATTATTGTCGTTTAAAATACCTTTTGCGTTATTAAAGAGTAAGAGTTTCGGCTTTATTTTAATGAGTCTAGGTCGCAACAGGCATTGGCGGCGTAAAGCAGGTGTGGCAGTGTATGTGCCCTGCATACTTGCCTCCTCTGAGCGCCAGAGACGAAAATTTAGCCATAGATTACGTAATGTCAGAGCATAAAAATAATGTCTGAAACATTTCCACAGGCAAATATCTTAATTTACATGGATCAGCGAAAATTAGAGGCATGGGAACCGCCAATCGCTCGTGTGCGTGCGGAATAAAAATGGTGCATTTTTACATGATTCTCCAGTAAAACCGGCGAGAGGCGTAGAGCGCGGCCTGCATCGCTCTACCTTGAATACTAAATGTATTATAAGTGCACAATATTTGCATTTTGAATTACGCGCTCGCGGCGCAGCGCGGCGCCCGCCCGGCGACTGCCCGGCGACCGGCCGTGCAACCCGCAACCTACCCATCTCACATGCACCGGCGCAATATGAAAAATGTTCCAATAAAGCTTACTACTCGCTTATTAAAGCAAAGACATTAGAGATACAAATCAGATCAAGAATTAGAAATTCCTACTCGTACCGATCATTGTAAATCATCAACAGTGATCGAGTTCCTAGGATTGAATAAACCACAGCAACGTTTCCGAGCGTGGATCATTGTAAGCCAACACGAGGTGCACGGTCCTGTTACAACTAATTGTTGAGCTAATCCTGCGCCCGCGCATGTCAATGTGCCAAAAGCGTTTCGGACGACGCATGCATTATGTATCTGGTTTAGGTGACTGCGTGCCGCGCATCCAGCGCTCTGATCGCTATCTGCCACTCGGCCAACGAGCGCGACGCTCCTAGATCCATAGCAAATGTAACGTCTGTCACCTCACTCACGTTGCTGGAACCCTTCTGATTGCAACTTTTATTCAAGTCTTTGTATGCAACTGGCTGAATCTAGTTTACATTATCTGTGATCAAGTACTTGACCGTTTATTCTAGATACTAATTTGATAATCTGTTTATTTCTTTATTTAAAATTCCAAGCTTTATCACTATTGCTCTTTCTCATCGTCTTACACTTTTGACAATATGTTGTGTTTAACAATATGCAAACCGTTTTGTATGTTTCACCTCACCAGTAGCAGCCTTGTAGAGACACGGAGTGTGAGCTGAATATATTTTACAAAGCAAATATTTCATTTTGTAAGCAAGTAACTTGATCTGGTATATTGTTAGACATATCTGAGATGAATTTAATGTTTCGCGTGTTTTGCTTCCAGATTTTAATTATATTTTTCTTGTATTGAAATAAAGAATATTGTATCGGAACCAATATACGGTTACAATAATTAAGTTTGAGAATTCAATATAACAAATTGCGGTCGATGCGTCCTCAGAATAAAACAACTATGTTTATGTACCCACTCTCGACTTGCCAAATAAAATGCCGAAATGTTGGAATCAAAATTTCAAATGTCCGATACGACTCAATAAAGAAAGCTTAATACATGAAGTTTAAGCAGCCGTCTCGGTCATCAGCTGAATCAAAGTTAGCCAATTTAGGAAGACAATAGGTAAAGTTTAACTTTTTGTATAAATAAAATTTACAATAACCAAGTATTGTAACGGATGAATCGTTTTGCAATTCTAAAAAGCAAAAAAATAACCTCAAAACATCTTCGTTTAAGATATAAACGACTATCACTTAAATAAAGAATTGATACCTTTATTGATTGTATTTTGTTTTGAACTCTCTATATAAGCTGTTGGATAAGAAACGATGACGGCTAATCACAGTCAGTTTGAGACATTATCAATGTCATACTTTGGTCAATGGAGTGTCAAATGACACCTCAAACGACGACTACACCACGTTACCTCGTTTTCTTTAACTAAAGCTATAGTTTGTCTCGTGTCGTGCCTTAACAAAATGTCTAATTTAAAAAGTTTTAATTAGCACCAGCGAGCGTAAGGTATTCGTCCACAGTTCCCACTAATCGCGCCAACTTATTCGGGAGCGATCGGACACAACGCCCGATAAACGAGTTTAAATCGCGGCCGCGACGAGACCGGCATCGCATTATATGACCAAATCACAATGATTCTTGAAACCACTATCACGTTTCTACATCACCTCTATTGCTATTGTAGTAAGTATCAAATTTATATGCAGCTACGATCATTTTATGGTAGAGATAAAGTTGTAAGAATCAAATATTGGATTGACAATATCTCGAGGACAATCTTGCGTTTCCAAATTTTTCAACTGATCATAGATAAGACTAGCGGATAGAGTTTCGAAGACTTATAGTTGGAATGAACTTAACTGACATTGTTTCTTAGAAAATTGAAAGTGGATAGATTCTTAGCTATGTAAGTAATTGTGATAGAGAAGATCGTGTTGCTTTGAGTTGATGATGGCTTATGGTCAATGTTCTAAAAGTCAACGGGATTGATTGTAGTTAAGGAGTGATGTGCATGGTACAGTTAAGTCGAGATTGATCGGTGGATCGCTTCGAGAAGGAGCACGATCTTTGCAAGGCAAAGCGAGCACGCAGACGACTAATTAGATTAGGGCTGCGGCCCACGGCGGAGGCGGGCGGAGCGCCCGGCGGCTGCGCCAGCGCAGTGTCGCCATCTGTCACACACGTCGCGCCGTCGCCTCCCCCCCACTCACGCGGCTGCGCACTCTAATTATAACCTCTGAGCTAATTAATTAACCACCAGTTACTATATTCTTTCTTTTGCTTTGAGACATAGAAATTGCACAAGTGATGAAGTATTGCTTGATATTTTTAATAGGTCTTCAGTCTTTCAAAGGATGACAATATTTTGTGTAAAAATTGCCTCGCTGGACAAATCAGTGTAGATAACGACGAAAATAACAATTTGGATATAATTTTTATTGGAGATTTCAATCGAAAACTATGAAATAGACTCATACAATTCAATATGAAATGGTTCTTTATAACTCTATAAGAGAATCGTGTCACAAAATAACACTTCACAGTTACGGTCAATTGTAGTTTAGTGCGCAATAAAGGAAGTTCACTAACCACTCAGTTTATCGGGCGCAGAGGTGTAAATTAACTATCCGAGTCACATAAACACTCCTCTGGACAATTAAGAGGCCATATTAAACTTTAATTCGTCGCGGGTACGTTATAATAGTGGTATTATTATAATTTAATTTAAAATAAAGGAAGTAACCGGCGACTAATTTCCAGGTCGCGTCGGCTTTTTGTTAACTGATGATAATTTTATTGCAGCGAGGACTTTAATGCAGCTCGTTTAGCTCCTCGTAGGAATACATTTGAGCGCGCATCTGCCGCGGCAACACCTCGCTGCTCATCTATAATTGATAAGCACTCACTTGCAACTTAATTCACAGCTTGACACACTTAAATGTCACATCGCTGACTACTATTCGGACTATTTCAAATTACCCTCTTACGGTCTCTTTAAATAGTAGAGGTGAAAACATAATGTTATCAAAATGTGTTGTCTCCATGTATGAAACATCCTCAAACAGATCTTATTTATAAACGCCTACAAACACGAAGCTCTTTTAAAAGTGTAGCCATAACAGGAACATAATAACGGACATTAAAAACTATAGCGATGATCTTCGAATAAAAGTAATCGAGTCACGCGATATTTTCATAAAATAAAATAACGAGTCAAACTTTGAATAAGAAGCCACGGGCCGGTGCAACGAACTCACACTCTTTAGCTGGTAATTCTCTTTAAAATCTTTTAATACGCAATACAGACGTCACGATTAGAGAACGGTCGATGATGAACTGCGTGCTGCGACGCGACAATTCACGAGAGAGAGAGACGCAGCGATACGGCCAGCCGCAAGTGCGAGCGCGACCGACAGTAACACGTGATGTATAAAAAGCGGGGCCGTTGATTTTATAATTTATTTGTTACACATTTGCCGTTGCGTGAAGATGGAGAGATACATGAGCTTTTTGTAGGAGACTAGTTGGTAATACGCATCAGATGTGATTTGAGGAATAATTTATGGTGTTTGTACGGCGGATGTCACCGGGAGAAGTAAACGACCCGCTTTATAACGCTGTGCTGACGTCACGAGGAATGGATAAGTGTCAAGTGCAGGCACGTTGCATTGAATGGCCAACGAAAGTACATTATCACACACCATAATTTATTTCAAACACGTAGCACGTAGCTAAGATTAGGAGCTCATTGTCACACATAGATACAAATTCTCGGTGCAATTTAGTATATTAATTGCTATATATTTTTCATAAATAGTAGCTAATTACGATGGTATTTATAATGTTTGAATGCGTGGGTTGGAGTGCAGTATGCAGTATGCAGCAGGCAGCAGGCAGCAGGCGGCGGGCGGCAGGCGGCAGGCGGCAGGCGGCAGGCGGTCGTTGGAATCAATCACTGTTGTATTAGCGCGGCTCGCGCGCGCCAACTCGCTGTCGCCGGCGACGCGGCGGCCATATTTCAAATGCATTTTGAGATATAGACCGCGTTTTGTCAATGCATCGCCGCGCTGATTTCGATGATTTATATGTAATTATCATTGCTCTTGTTAATGTCAGTTTCACGGCACATTCCCCGACGTCGCCGAGACCATTTCGTTTTTAATTTATGCGTTTAAATTAGCATCGTAGCCGTGAGCCGCTCAGCCGGGCACCGATACATACAAATTATTTCAATTGCGGACCTGGATGGTCAGTTTTTTTATAAATAACATTACATATGACTATTTTTATCGACTCGTTAATGTATAAAAGATAATTTAATTACTAGCTTTATTAGTCGAGCATATAAAAATATAAAGATAGGCAGTGTAAACAAAATGTAAATAAATGGAGTGCAGCGTGCATTGTGTGCTCTACATAAAAAGCATCTATCACATGTTGCAGTCAAAATACCACATAAACTCCTAAACTGCGAGTTGA
>QDHC01004785.1:156673-216084 GCA_013186455.1 Papilio dardanus tibullus | reverse complement strand
TTTCAGGCGAACAGAATGAGCTCACGGAAATTTGAATTATATTTTTGAACGCTCAGATATTATTATATCTCTCAATTGTTGTACACTTTTTTATCTCCATTTTATTTAAGGCGTGAAGTTTAAAGATGGCGCTTGGTTACGATTTAATTCAATGGACTTACACACTCATGCTATGCCAATTTATTTATCTAAATACAGTCGAACGAAGCGAGAGAGAGTCCTAGGGACCGCGATATTTGTGTGTCGCTTATAGAGGAAGCTCGTCGAGACCAGAGATTCACTCTCGCTTAACCAGATTTGATGGATCAATGGACTAGAGATACTAGGACTACAGAAAGTGCGAGGAGCAAACAAAGACGCTGTTTGTATGAATACTGCAGTGTAGACAGGGCGAGCGACAACCGCGGCCGCTATAAATAAATAATGCGCCAACATTTTATTATTGTCATACAGCCGCACGGTGTCGCCACGTGCGCGGCGCATACCTCCGCCCCCCCGCGCGCCCTCTGCCAGCTAACATTCCGAAATAAACTGCAGGGTGCAGCTAATACATACAACACTAATTATATGAAACTACGTCAATTGACAAATACAATTTGTATCTTTCCAAAAATATTGCATTCACTATTTATCAATATAAGTGATAACCAACCCTATACTTAAAAAAAAAAACAATAAAAAATGTGGCTATGATTCTACACTAACGAGTAAATTAAAATAATTCTGCAATCCAGCTAATCGAATGTGATTATAATCGCGCTTGTAACCGAATCTAAGATAAAGCGAATAATATTTTAATTGCTCACAATTTAATTACAGCTAACGCGAGCGAGCCGTCTCGTAAATCATTGAGGATTATTGGCGATAACAGCGCCACCATTTCAAACGACAAAAAAAATACATTTTGATTTTAGAATTGTATATCAAAGCATTCGCGTAATCAGTTGTATCCGGGAGCGGTGAGCGATGCTCGTCTCTTGATTGTTATTTTAACGGACAATTAAAATTTGATGGCCTTCCACTTCGTTAGTTTTCGACTCGCTACGTACGAGCTTACCACGCTCAACTTACAAACAATGCATCTCTATGCTACACTAATGTAATTACCACTTTATTACTAAAACCAAAAGGTCGTCTTTTGAATGATAGCGTAATAACTCGTAAGACGTTACTGCACCACAATTGCTACTCTTACCGGCTACACTAAATGTCAATAAAAATAGTCGTAAAATCTCCGAAGATGAAATCATATTTGCACCCTATGTATAATAATAATAAAGTACATATTGCTCTCCATGTATAATTGAAAAGCCGTTATTTGGAATGTGGCAAGTGGAAATCATGTATATGCACACATTCGTTAAGAATTGACACTTATTAAGAGGAGTAATTTTTTTAATTGGCATGACGACACCGCTTTATTACGTCCTGCCATCTCGTTAAGTGCGACGTGACATTGTTTGATTTGAAATTCCCGCCATTTGTTCCGTGTCAATCATGCGGACACTTTCTGCTACTTTTTTTTTTCTTTGGATCAAATGTGTTTCTGCTGCCAGTTACTTATTAAAAAAATTAAAGAACGGAGACATTCGATAAATAAAATTAAAAATAATCCATTGGAAAGATAATTGAAACCATTTGCATAAAATTTCGCTTCGGAAGGATAAATTGGATTCCATGTTTCGTGTAGAGTGAGATAAAATCCATACATGTGATATGAGTCGAGGCGTTCCAAATTCGAATAATTCGATTGTATGCGAGCGGATAGCGGGTGCGAGGGACGCGCGCGGGGGGAGGGTGTGACCAATCGCTAATTGGAGAATGTGCTCTTACGGAAGCCGATCGCTGTTCTATAATTGAACTTTTGAAATTAATTCAAATTTTTAAATTTGGAACGCGTCGTTCAAACTCCCGGTGTTACTGTGGGAACTGACCACTAGCCGTTAGTGGCTAGCGGCCGGCGGTCGGCGCGGCAGCCGCACGCACGGTATTAAATCTTGAAATATTCAAGATAATAAAATCAACTTTAATATGCAAATCCAATATGTATAATAACGTGTGAGTTTATTGAAACCATCAACATTTAGTTTTATTGCATCACTTTGTACACAGCGGACCATCGTCTTACTGAGTTATAGAATCACTCAAATTTTCGTAATAAAACTCATCGGTCAAATTAATTCGTACCCAATTTACTAGAAAATTCCATTAAAAATTATTCCCCATAAAATTATTACCCCGAAAAATGTTGAACAAAATATGTCTTTAACAAGTATTGCAAAAAACGGAATCAATTACAGTGGGACATGTATTAAGAGGTGCTTGTAGTACACTTGTACACGCATCCCGAGCGAGGGCGGAAATCTTCCTGGTCCCTGGCAAATGGCGCTGCGGGGCGCCCCTGCCCTCTCCTCCTGCCGACGTCACAGGAATACAATGAGCCCGGCCACAAGGAAATATTGCAGTTTTTCTGCGGGTTCTTTTCCTTTCAATTTCCGGATAGTGAACATGGGGTGCCCCCCGATGTGTTCCGGTACACGGCACATCCCTACTTACGTGGTCTGACTATTTTAACTATAACGTGGTATTTGATTTTATTTCTCTTACTGAGGCTTCATGAGACAGATGTCACGTAAAAAACGGCCTCACGCCGAAGAAAAATCTCAATTTTTTCCGCGAACTTTGTCTACTGAAGTCATAAGCTTATAATATAAGAAAAAGTATTCACATTATCAGAAAGGTCCTCATCAAATATCTATTCATTATAGCTATTAATGTGTTACAAATTTCGCTAACAGAATCAACTAACATGTGATCTACAACAGCTTTAGCAAAACCTTGCAAAGAAGATATGATTGTTACTAAACTAAACCAAAATCTTTAAATAAAACTGCATAATTTTGTGTTTTGGTATTCCTCAGAATTACCGTGTCGTTCTGATGTGATTCAATAAACAGTTCGAAAATTAGTAGGTACAGTTTTGTTTTTAGGAAAAACCCCACGCGCTCTCGATGCTTTGACTTTTAATTTAATATTAAATATCCGCATCATTTCTCAGTATTTACACATATTCCTTAAGGAATTAATTGAATGAAAACTTTTTATTTATCCAAATTGTTACATCTGCCTCCTACCTTTCCATATGTCAAAATTATATGAATTTCATTATCGTCAGCTTGCCTTTGTCCCTACGTAGGTTCGGTCCGGTGTATGCTCTTCCATGCATCGCTATCGTCCGTTATATCTATATCTACGTCAAATACAGTTAAATCTGGATACGCGAGAGACCACGATATATGTCCCGCTTATAGAGGTTTATCTCTAATCAAAGTTTGACTGTATATCTAATTTACAATTGTCTCAATTTTAATCCTAGCAAGACCAGCGGAAGTAGTTACTCGTAGTAATCGGAAACATTTGATGCCCAACATAATGATACTTCCTCCATCATTATCCTCGTGACCTGCGTCCATGTCAGCAGCGAGGAGTAATAGCTAAACAATCAATCTATTCCGAAGAGAATGAAGACATCGGCTCCCCGCGGTCCAACCTCCCAGCGCGCTCAAACCTATTATTACAATCCTTACCTTAATTCGAGGCCTTTGTAAAGTATACGGCATAAAAAATGAAATGACAGCCATCAAATGCTTAACCGGATGAAAGGCGAGGGACCCTTGACTTCGGATGTAGCGATTTCCTTATTACATTATCCTCAAGATGAAGTGATAATTAAAGCTTTTAAACAATTCTGTCGCCTAATAAGTAATGGTACGATATTAAACGTGTTAACTATTACTCTTTTAGTTAATAACAAAGTAAAAATTGCAATTAAAGCGTGGAAATTGTGCGGTCTTATGGAAAGCCGAATAATAAAAGTGAAGCGCACGCGACGCGACGCGCCGGTGGCGAGGCGAGGCGAGGCGAGGCGAGGCGAGGCGAGCAATCCGCGCTGATGTTGTTCTTATAAAGGAAATAATTACCAAGAACGCCATGATAATAAATTACACGGCATTTACGACTAATTTATTAATAGAAATTTTGCGACTAAAGCTTAGGAGTGTCGTAAATAAGTAACCTCGCGGCGGCCAATGTGAGCTCGTAAAATTTGTCCGCGGCCGCAGATTGGACGCGTCGCGACCAATGGACGCCGGCCAGTTTGAAAGCGACGGTTTACGACCGCCACGAGGCGTCTTTTTGCCGTTTTGGCGCCAAAATTGACATGTTTAGGTCCCGACGCGGCTTCCAGGTCGGCGTTTACGAGAGTGGTCAGGTTATAGCGCTGACGAGGCAAGATATTAATAGTCGGGGAGGAATCTGACCGAGCCGTGCTTTGATCTGCGCGTGAAACACTTCAATTTGACGATCGCATTTCAAATGTAGTTAACATGAATTAAATAGTTGCATACGCGGTGAACCTTTGGCACATAACACACCGTGTGACACGCGGCGGTGAGACGCGGCGGGCGCACACAAATAAAGCAACGACTTACAATCGCTGCGCGTTTAAATTGCGCGGCTATTTGCAGGCGAATTAATTAGAAGGATTTATGGAACGATCTAGACTTCACCTACGGTCCTATGTAAAATGGAGGAGGTTAACAAGAATTTACAATGTAATAAAGCAGTCGAGGGCTGCGAGTGACGGACGAGGCGGCCGCGTGCTGCACATAACAATTAGCGCGCTCGAGGATATGCTTTTTTTAAGAATTTTGGAACTCTCGGCCGTATTTACTCTTAAAAGTTTACCAACAAATCCACTATATTTATCTAAATCTCCTTTCATCACAGATACCCGTTGTCTGTCTAAAAAAATAAGTTCAAAAATAATTAAATTCAGCTACAGTTGCGGCGTGAAAGTGTAGCGGGTCTGGTATACTGTGGAACGAATTCAATAGATTCATAACGGACACAGGCGGAGGGCGAATGATAGAGAAATGTGTTGTAATCCTGCAGGAGGCTGCCGCGCAGGCCGAGCAGGGCAGCGAGGCAGCTCAGCCCGTGACGAATTGCCGCATAACCCGTCGCCAAATCCCGACTTTGTCCCCGTATCTTATTATTTCTCTTATTGCTGAGCTCATTGAGGGGAGGGGGCTCGTGTCCGCTCCTACATTATTCATTGTGCGTCGATTGCTGACACGCAGTTTACTGTTATTGTACTCCGCAGATAAAAAAATAACTCGTCTATGTGTCAACTATCTGTAGCATTGTTTCTTTTTAGGTCACAAAAGAAGTTAATAAAAATGTATATGGTATTTCAGATTTAAATATTTGATACTAATTTAATAAAACATGTTCATTGACTTTTTATCAGTTTGCTGATGGCTTGATGTTTTAATTTTTATAAAGCAGCTATTTTAATGGACAATAATGATAGCAATGAACGATAAAGATGTCTGTGAAATCCTATTAAATGTGAATTGGTCACGGCGGCGTTGACACCGCGCCCGCGACGGTGGCGCCGCCGCGGACAATCGCATAACATAAAAGATAAATGATATTGACAATTTCGTATCGTAAATTAAAAGGAAAAGATTTTCCTGTGGTTTTTACGATACTCGAGACTTCCTCAAGGTATAAAAGATTATCGCGCGGGGCGTCGTAAAGAAACAATTTGCCCGCGGCCCCCGCGGGGACCCCCGCCAGCTTCATGGAATACGGTGCCCTCGTAAAAGTATATATTCTATTCAAGTTCAGACATTTTCAGATTTTCACTTAACTTGTCGTTGATCTTCTTTCATAGGCTCCAAGGAGGTCCAGAGTAAGGTCCTTTGTTCTCTTTGATGATATTGTAATTACTGGGTAAGGAGTGTATGTTTGCGTCGTAGTGCTATTAAAACAAAGTATTATTTCAAACAGAACATTTTATTGTTTAATCCGTTTAGAGTAAAATAAAAATATAAAATTAATAAATCAAAATCACATCGACATACAAGATGGACGTACACCAAATAGCATGTTTATAATACATTTATGAGTTAGATTTATTTAAAAATAAGTTTAAGAACATCGTTAGAACATACCGCGATGCCTCTACCCTAACTTAGATAAGAACCAACTAGACAAAAATGTATTGTTAAAAACTCATATACAGACAAAATGTAACTAATATTTGAGCGCGAGGCGAGCCGCGTGCCAACATAAGGTTAAAAGTATGGCTTCCATGTTAACAATGCGAGAAATAATATATAACACAAACAAAACAATTCAGTCTCAACACCCAAAAATATGCCTAATATAGTAAACAAAGAGTGAGAGCGGCGCCGGCGGCGGCCGGTCCCTCGAGCCGGACGCCGCGCCGGCGGCTGGCGGTGCCGGCGGGCGCGGCGCCGTCTCACACCGCAATGAAACCCACAGAAACATAACTCGCACCGGGTCCAGATCGTGCTACGATACAAAAATACGACCCGGCCTGAACTATTGAAAAGCTATTCGTTAGTCGCGGAGAGGGAAACAGCTCGACACTAACTATGTATAATTAATTCTGTAAAAGCATCTAGTTCTCTAATAATATATCGCACATACATATAACGTGCTGCGGCGTCGTCCGCCGCGACACCTAATTACACCTAGCGTATACTGCGTACGTATTTCTGTTTCAACTAACTAACTAGTTCCCGCCGTGTGCCCGGCGCGGGCGGCGGCGGCGGAGGCATATCAACTATTTACGTATAACATTCATCTAGCCGAAACGATAACGCTCTAGCATCTACCACCTTTAAATCAATGACAATAATTTAAAACTCTTAAGTAAAATCCTTATCTCACTTAGGCAAGTTAAAACTGTATCTGTTACGTATACATCGTTTTCCAATAGTTTCCCAATATTCCTAATTAAGTTTTAAACTAAGCTCAGTGCGGCGACGCTGAGGGGAGTTAGTGTACTTACAATTACTATCATTAGTATACACATATTACATTCAACGTTTTACGTATTTTTAATCGTATACAAAATTCCGCAAACAAATTTCGAACATCGGCGCAAATGTTTCGTGTTCCTTTGAAAGAGCATCGGCCCGAGACCGGCTCGCTGACGTACGGATGATGTACGCATGACGTACGGATGACGTACGACGCACCCTGAGACACCCCTTCACTGTATCGTGTGCGATATGGTAATTTTGAAACTCAAATAGATATTCAATGTCAAATCGAAAGATTCGTACAGTGTTAGAGGTTGGCCAATTGCAAAAACGAAGATTTGTTCTAAGGAACTTAAGCTACCGCCGCTTCCTAGGGCCCGCGGGCCCGCGGAGGCGGCGGCGCGGCCGCCGGGAGACGGACGCCGCGTTACAAAGCAAGGGAGGCGGAATATAAGAACTAGTATTGCGAGCACCCCCTTAAAGTACTTCGTTTTTGCAATGGCCAAACTAAGAGCAGGGGTGCACGAGGTAGCTCGTGGTGGAGCTGGGTGCTAGCTGGGGATCGCGCCTCTGAATCAGGTGGGGCTTAGAGTAGGGGGTACTCACGACGTCCGGCGTGGAGGCGCCGTCGTGGCCGCTGTCGGGGGCGGAGCGCTCGCCGTTCGCGTCCGGCGGCCGCGCCGACTCCCGCTCGTCGATCACCAGGTCGATGGGCATCTTGCCCTTCAGGCAGCTGATGTAGCGGTGGCAGAAGTTGTCGCACAGCTCGTGCACCTGCACACACACACACACTCTCAGCTTCATCTCTACTTACACGCTCCCTACTTCACATTGTCCTCTATCTTCATTACTCTATCACGTAAAATACTTCAAATATGCTAAAAGCTAAAATAACCTCCTTTCCCGGTGTTCATTCTACATCAAACATAAAAACTTAAGCTGCAAGGTGAAAAAATGAGGAGCCAACAAAAGTTAATAGCTTCTACAATCAATAGTGTAAATAAATACTTTGTTAAGGGCACGGTCACACTAGCGACCGATGCAAAGTTTACGAGCAGCGACACCTGCTGGATAAAGCTGACACCTTGCGAGCTCCAAAACAAACAGCGGTTATCGTGCTCCCTCGTAGATGTTAATTAGTTGTTTTATAAACTTATCAGTTTCCTACATCGTTGCAATTGACAGTCGTCAAGTTCATTGACTCACTTGTATAAACTAATTAACATTAATGCATTTATTTATTACGTTATTTTATTACTAGAGAAACTTGCAACAAGTAATTTTAATTCACAGCAAAAACTAACAGAAAAGTTATTCTATATTTTTAATTTACTGATTGTAACAAAAATGTCAACTATAGTAAAATAGATAGATTTCTGCGGACGCACTAGACAATCAAAACAATGAAAATAATTTATGCTAACAAAAACATGCAAAAGAGACAAAAGGGAATACATTGAGTGGCGCGGAACGCAACTGTCACCCGTCCGAAAACTCAAAAACGCAAATTTAAAAAATAAGTTTAAACCATTTTTTACCTCCGGCCTGTCATAAATACGACCCCCGACGGTGTATTAATTCCGTACCTTATAAATTTTCATAGGCATAATTAGCTTTTAAATTAACATAAAGCAATAAAAAGACTAAAGAAATTTTTAGACAGCGCGCGAGCGGTGCAAAGTAATAAAACGTTGGCAGGTGGTCGCGGAAAAAACGAAGCTTTTCGAAAAACGAACGAGATCCTCTCGGCGGATTTGAAAATAGAACGCGCACCGGAAGCGGAAACGGCGCCCCCTAGCGCCGACAGCCGATTACGTCTTCGCTACACTAATTTCCTAATCGACAGCTTTTCCAAACGACACGCATCGGCCCGTTAAAAAACCATCCCGCGATCGAAAACCGTAGTTTGTTTATCATAATTTGAACTTTTACAGCCGCCCGTTGAAATTCATATTTATTGCCGCGTCAATTTTATGGACACTAGAGAGGATGAGCCGGTCCCTCGTCCCCCGCGTCCCCCGCGTCCCGCGCCGCGCTGTCAATGTCAAATCATGATTGAGAGCGCTTTCATGAGTTAACAGAATGACGGCGATGTGGCGAGCTGGCTGGCGAGTGGCGAGTGGCGAGTGCACACTGATCCCGCGCACGCAACTATTTACGATTTACTGACACCGGATAAGATTTGACATCGTAACTCTCGCGAGGTTCAAATTTTTAATACGACCGCAGAGAAGCAAACATAACCCTTATGTGTATGAAGTGAAGAGTTATAGTTGTTTGTGTTCTGACATCTGACATACGACGTTGTTACAGAGCGATATCTTTAATGAGATATTACGGCATTCCGGGATGGAGTTCGATAATCTTTTCCAAGTTCGAAATATTTCCAGAAATGTAACATTTGGAAACGAGATTGAATTATGACGTGTATCCAAATGAAGCATCTTTTAATTTGATATTAAATATTTTTATATCCGGTTTATTCACATTTGATTAGTATAACCAATTAATATTAGTGGCGATATATTAAATTCAAATTGGATTTATATTTCTTATCAGATGTAATCATGAATGAGAAAAGAAAACATCGACAGTCATTCTTATTCATCTATAGATAAACACTTGGATAACGCAAGTAGAAATTAAAAAAAAAATCACGAAAACGGAGCGTAAACGCAACATGTTTGAGTGTCGATAGGGCATTGCTCGGACGTCAAACGTACTACTAACGCGGATTATTTTTAATGTTTTTAATCGAGGTCCAGCGGTGGCAGTAGCGTGGGCAGTGGGCAGTGGGCAGGATAAGATCTCGCAATCTGTGCCGCGGCCGCTCCCACAACTAAAAGGGTCTCTTCTCGTGGAGTCGTTCCCCGCGCTGACGCCGCGGCCGAGTGGGCGCCCGCGCCGCGCGTTTGTAAGCGATTCTAAATTAATTTTTATTCGGCCGCCCGGTAATAGCCGTAAGTAGCGCATAAATAAACTCGCTCAAAACATCTTTGATATCTTGTTTCTCGGATTGATAGGTTCGCGTCTCGAATACAAAAAAAATATATATTTCAAATTCAGAACGCTATTTCGCTTCGAAATACGAAATGTTTTAACATTTTTATTCAACTTTTATTATCTGTGTTTTGAGAGTTATAAAGAATTTGTTATCTGCGGCGGTGGACGTTACAACACCGGCCTCCATTACGCCGAGTGCGTTATTAGTGAGATACAATCGGTGAGATGGAAATGAAAATGCATATACACAAATATTTTATTGGCCGGTGACGACCGTTAATTACGTGATGCCGACTTTGCCGTCAGCGTATAGTGCTATTTGTTCACACTCGGGCCACGCTGCAGGACGATTGCACACACACAAAGACGTGAATCATTGTCACCTGTGTGTGACTATATGACGGACTGTCAGCTACATATTTCTGGTAACGTTTTCATCACATAGTAACTTATTCATTTTTTTATGATCGCGAGTCAAGAAGTAATATTTTCAAGACAAATAATTAAAGACCGGTCCGCGCCTGCGCAGCGGCAGATTTGATTCGCGCCGATAGCTTTATATGTCGGCGCTGTGCGTTGCCGCATTCCGCTAATTAATTAATATCGACCAATTAAACGTGTGAATAGTTCCGAAATTAAAACGGTAGAGGGAGCCCCTCGCGGCGCGGCGTCGTGCGCTGCGGAGTTGTAAAAGTGGCCGCGCGGTCGTAAACCGGGGCCCAGGTTCGAGGCTCGCCCCGTAAACTAACAAATCTGACCCGCCTCGTAAATCACTTAGCCACGTTGTTACAGATAACGTTTACGAGTTAGAAACAAAATATGAAACAAAAAAGGCAGTGGACAAGTTTTTATTTTGACCGCGACTTTACAGTGGCCATTAACATGCCGCACACCGCACGCCGCACGCCGCAGTTATATCTAAACTCTATTTTACTATCGACTACATAAAATATCGAACGCTTTCATTTTGTGTACAATAAGTTTATAAGCATAATAATATTGTTGTATGTCTTTAAAATATCGAAATCGTAATGCGATGAACCGTCCGCTGATTAACGGTGTCAGAAAAACGAGTAATAAGTCGTCTAAGGAATTCCACATTTGATTTGAGGTCCCTCCTCCGCCGCCGCAGGTAATTAGGGAACGTTCAAGGCATCGCTGCTCACAAAAAACGACGTACAAGTAAGGACCAATCGCACATCTCGCCGCGGCCGCGGTGCCCGGTGCCCTCGGCTACATTTAAAATATTAAAAGCATAAATCAAAAATGTTATTGGATATTTTATAACACAGATCTTCAGAAACTCATCAGACCTGTGCATGTCATTATTTCGACTTCATTGTAATAAACAATGCCCAGATGGCGCCACTGCGCCGATTGGAAATCGCATCGAAATCATCACAATAAATACGACAACAAAAGATAACAAAACCTTAACAAGGTCTCATTGTGAGCGGGAGGTGGGCTTTTTTCTTCCTTTTTTAATTATTTAAAGCTTTTAAAAACATCACCTGTGGAGGTCGCCTCGAGTCGCGCACTCGAGCGGAAATGGATCCAACTAACGGAATCTTTTTTCTTCGATTTTGTTCGACAAAAAGCGTAGACGAGATAGTAGCCGACGTGTATAGGATATGAGCAAGCAATACAAAAAACATATTTTTCGATCACATAGACAGGTACGCGCGTATTGACGATTCGTATACAAACACATTCCCTCAACAAAACCAACCCCTAGATCTTTTTATAAAATCGTGTGATAATTTTTAATCCTTCTGATGTATTACTACGTTTAAAATTAGTAAAAAGTCTCGGTAATCGATTTTCGTAATCTAAAGAATGCAAAAATGTAACTCGTTTCCCTTGCCCGGATATTTGTGAATTTGTAACGTGGGATATTGTTTTTCTTTTTGAAACGGCCTTTATCCTGAGCGGCGGCGATTCGTAGTGCGGTGTTGCGTTACCGGTTATCTCGTTACGGAGACTTTTTGTGTGGACGCGCGTACGGTTTTTAACGAATCCGCCGGCCCCTCACGCTCTACATCAATGGCGCCCGATATTTTATGGAATCCGCTGCGGCCGCCGCTGCCGCCGCCCGCGAGCCGAGAGCCGCCGAGAGCCGCGGATCTCGTTTCTCGAGATCGTTCCTTTCGATACAGACGTTAGTGGAACTAGTTTAGTCGAAACGTGACCATAATATTGACATGTGGAATGTATCGGCGGCCATGCGTATGTGGACGGAGATTTGAATTTTATTATTTCTAATTAACATGACGCGAATAGTTGTAGCCCACGAGGGGGCCGGGACGGGGAGCGGGGTGGGGTCCCGCGGCGATACCGTTAGCTATCGATAGCTGGTGTAATTCGGAGCACGCAAGCAGCGGGACCGGTCCGGAGACGGCGGCCGTCAGCTGCGCTCGGCGCCGTATTGTTTCGTCCAGCACAGCTGACCGCCGGTTCGATTTCCGCGGCCGCTGCGTGTCGGCGTGCGCGTGCGCCGCTCTCCCGGCATCGCGGCCCGGCTCGCCGCGCGGGTGATCGCAACGATATTATATCAGCAGATACACCGGGGACCGGTTCCGCACTCCCGCACCGACGCTCAATGTATTCCCATCTTAATAAACAAAGAAAGTACTCACTTTTTCTAATTCTAATAGATGAAACCGTAGGACTTGTATTGCTTGCACCATCTGAAAACAAATAAAATAATCAGTCAAGCATTTGTGGCCATTCATTTACATTTACAATTTATATTCTTTAGATTCAAGTTCAAAATAGGTAATCAGACTCAACAGTAGCAGGCAATTTAGGGCAAATTTCTAATCGGGGCGACTCAAAAGAGCAATAGCCTAGCAAGCGATTGTCTCGAGGCTGCACAGGGCTGCGAGATGCACAAAACGCCCCGTACAATGCAGACAAAGCGTGTCTCCCGGCTGCAGGGATGTGTAGCCTATTGTAACCTGTATCGCTTGTATTGAACCGAACAACTCTCTACAATTAGCTACAAAGATAACTCTACCTAAAGCACATTCCCTTCGAAGCAATTCTATAGCGAACGTAAAAATGTATGATCTGCCAATGACGTTCTATATTTCACACGTGACATTCACATGACTTATCAATTTTGTTGATTCCATCAGCGATATCGTCATTCGAAAGATATTTGGTTACCCAAGCGTGTAGTTGCTACGTTAGCGTCATACCGCTGTACTTCAGTTTTGCATTCGATTTACTTTCAACAATGTTCAGGAACTTTTTTAATCGATACGTATCTAAATGTTGCAACTTAATGCCGTTTTAATAGCGCTTTGATTTGTTTCTGATTGCCGTTGGCCGCTGCACTGCCTTGCGGAGCTCATTTCGATTTTAAATTCGTTATTTAAAAAAGTAAGATGCATTTTAAATACACAAGAAGAAAATCTATGAAAATAGGTTAACCACACATTACAGTACTTTTTAAAATGTAAACTATCTAAGGCAAAATAAAGTACCAGGGCATCATGAAGGTAAAGAGCTGGTTGCAATATCAATTAAAGGAATGTGTCCACAGCCACCCCCGTGTATTTGTGCAGGCAGGGTGCGGCCGCTGCCAGATAGCCGGCTGTTTGCCCGCGGGGCGCAGCGCGGGGCTGTTTGCCCAGTCTAAGACCCCGTGCAGCTTACACAAGCTACCGTCGTTTGTACACTGTGTGACAGCACTGATGACACACACGAGAGCCCTTAAACTGACACTTATACAACTTTTTTTTGATGGTTAGCCACAGCATTAAGAGATTTTTAATGGTTTTGTTTGTATTGATTTTCAAGATTAACCTGTCAGTTACATTTCAGTATATCTTCGTAAAAATTAAAATAGAAAGAGCTCGTATAAAATTAACATTAGTACAGATTCATTCGAATGTTAGTTGGGAGGTTATTTGCTTTGCAGTCGGGAGCTTGTCTGGCCGCGTGTCCGCGTGTCTGTACGTCTGTGCTGCAGCTGACAGAACAAACACAGATGTGACAAGTTCAAATAGCCTGCTGACTGCCAGCCAACGCGATACCACAATAGGGGCAGTATATGTCTTTACTTTTAAGGATAATTTATTATTTAAAGTTAAATAAAGTAAACAAAAAATAGATAAAAGGAATAATGTGAGATAATTTTGTCAACGATCGACCGCTAAAATGGCAATAGTAAAAAGCTTATTTTTTCGTTTTATTGATGTTGTTTCACAGCATATTCGTATAAGTATTAAAATATAAAATGTGATAGTCATATTCTAAAAGTTTGTTAGTGTATTATCCTGGAATTCCGATAATCCTAGTCACCCCAGTCGCCGTAACAAATCCTGCGCCCGCGCCGAACTTACAATATTAGTTTAATGCATTAAAAAACTTAAACTCTCCTTTGTTGATATTTGATAAGTTGTACGAGACGAGGCACAAAAACTGTGCCCCGAAACTATTATGTGTGTGTTGGTATCACATTCCTCTCTAGCAGAGCATTTTTAATTATAAAAAGTTAAATTACTACTAACATAACCATAAAAATAATTATCAAACAGTGTATTAACAAGGATTATGTAAAAATCAACAAAAAATATTCTTTATATAAACTTGAAGTAGTCTAAGGCAAGGTGTAAATAACCGTGTCGAATTTAAACTAATTGAGGCGTGCGTTACAAGTTTATTGCCTTAGCCAGTTAATTGTGAGCGAACAAATCAACAAACAAGCGTGCCTGTCAACGAGCACTTGAAGTTGGGAGCGGTGACGTCATACACTTTACAATGACTACGTTCAAGCCTTATCGAGCACAACACAAGCGTTCAATGTAGAAAAACAACAGCCCCGGGCGAAGCACCCTCTACTACTTAAGTATAGAAACAATCTAACATTTGCACACAAAACTTTATAATTATACAACTAGATATATCATTTGTACCGTAATAGTGTATTGCAAAGGAATCGCTCGCGAGGTGTCTTTTCAAAGGAGCTATTGAAACCATAATGGCAGCTTAAGCGAGCGCATAATAAGCAATATTTCTAAAGATAGTACGCCCGCACCTCTATATGAGACTAATTATGGGGAAGACGAATTAAATTTAGAATGGATTACCGCTGCAGTATACAAATCGGTAAATTATAAACTTGTGAATTCAAATGTATCGATTATTCAGGTAAATAAAACTGACAACTGGCAGGTTACAATGGAAAACGAATATTTTTCAAAGATTAAAAATAGTAAATATAAAATGTCGTCAGAACGTCCCAAAGCTGTTGTGATGTAAGGGTGCAGACACATGGTACAGTGCAGACACATGTTATAGTCACAAAAACACCAACTTAATTTACTTATGTGTACAAACTGAGACCGGATGTTGTGTGTGTTATCTGAAGACGGGCTTATCAGACCCGCAGGCAGACACCAGGCAACCGGCGGCAGGTAAGAGGTTGGTTTATGGCGTCACGGGCCGCTACCGTTCCTACCTCGTTACCGCTTTTGATTTATGTTAATTATCGCTATTGCCTTGTTTGTTTTGACTATTATTAACACCGGTTCTTGCTATTTATAAATAACACAATGGTACTTGTCAAAATCGTCTTAATTTACAACACCGAGCTTTGACAAAGTTTGAAATCTCTTTTAAGTTTTATAGAAGGTAATAGCTGACGTTCTACGAAACTTTTAAGATGCTACTAAAAGACAGTTCCGTGTACATTGGGCTTTGAGCAAGAACAAAGTCGATGGACGTCGCTTTATGGTAGAGTCGAGCGCAGTGACTCGTCCCGCCGCTCCCCGCCTGCGCCCGCGCCTGATTCGTAATGCCTTAGATTTTATTTGTTAAAAATCGGTTAAGTACCCGTGTCGAATAGCGGCGGTGGGTGGCCGGCATCGTATTTTTATTATTTTGCTTTTTTCCCCGTTAGCTGCTAGCAGCGGGGGACGACGCGATTCCGTCTCTTTTATGAGTGACACCACGCTACACTATGGACATTTTTTAATCTCCATTTTAGTCGTTCCCGGAACGTTACCTGCTCGGCCGGGCTCGGCTAATCAAATCGTAAATTACACAGAGATGTGAAGTATAAAATGTTAACTATTTTATGGCGCATTAAACTCGGACCCACTTTATTTATCTTAGAGGATATAAAATAGTGGAATACTTACTAATGAGTCGACCTCGGGGTCCGCTATGTAATAAGGTTTCTCTTGGCGTATCTGTGGACAGACAAATATTGCAATTAACTTATGAAAAATATGACAAAAACAATTTCTGAAAAAAAAACATTACAATTATATACTTGATTCATTTGTACCAAGTATCATCTATTTATCATTGTTTTTGTCATGAGCTATCGTAGACAAAAATAACCTAAATAGGCAAGATCTCATTTGGCAGAGTTGTCCATATCAATAAACAATAAATTAGCATTGATTCACAGCTATGCGAGGGCATTGTGGTAACGAACATATTAATTAGCAATTTATAAACAATAAAAAGTTGAGAGAAGGCGAGTTAACGTAAGTGGCAGCACTGTCGCGCGGCTCACAGACTAACCAAGCGTATGCGTTCCACCACGTGCACTGGTAAAGATTATTCCTTCCTTGATGTTTTTTTTTAATTAGTAGTTCATTTATATTTGTGTAAATTATTTATTTATTTGTGTCAATAGTATTCTAGTTTGTATATTTAGAAGCAAAGACTAAATATTTTTTTCATTTTTATTTCAATCCACAACACAAACAATATCCCTTTCTTAATTTTATATAACATCTTAAATTATGAATATTTACTTTTCTATATCCCCTAGTCTGATGGTAACAGAGTAAGTTTTTTCGACATTTGAACCTAGTTTGACCGGAAATGCGATACCATCTCGCCTTATGCAAGGCGGCCGGGTTTTTTAATAGATATAAGTTACCACCTCGGCCCAGCGACCAGGCTCGCCCCGGCCGGCCCGGCCCAGCCCGGGCACGGACCCCGGACTAGTTTGTATGCTGCACATGACTACATCACGCCTTGGATGTTAATAAAGGTGGCCATAATAAATAAATTTCAAATTAATAATGATTTTAATCAGACTCCAAAGTAATTATTAAAATTTTAAAATAACAGGGTTAGAAAGTGCTTATATTAGAATTAATTGGTTTTAATTTTAATTTTAACTAAACATTAGAGTCGAAAAGAAAAAAAATGTAAAGAGATATAGGTCACACAGGCATAAAAAAAATATTGAACTGAATTTATAAAGAAGTAAAAAACACAACAGATACGAATATAGTCTATGAATGGGTAACATATCATTATTTGATATTAACTGCATTATTCCGAAACGAGAATCAGCGCTATTAATGTTTTACTTTCTACGTTTGGTACTGGTATACTCATACATTTTAATCTAAAATACAGAACATCTTTGTTCCTGGTACTTCTTATGATACATAATTTGGTCCAATGAGACCCCTGCTCTATCTTATTTGGTTCCGAGTGTCCTCCAGTATCGTATAATCGACGACTTATTGGTCCTCGTTTATCGCAGTACTTTATACATTTTTTTCGAAATAAGGGGGTTAAAGTTAAAAAATAGTAACATTTTAATTATATGCTTCTGTTTTATTTATAGTAAACTAAAAAAAACTTCGTAATCCTATGTGTTCTTGCAGAGTAAGAAGATTAAGGGTAGGCAACGCATCTGCAATTGCAGGTGTCTATGGGCGGCAGTCGCCTCGCTATTTCAGCGAATTCAGGTGGCCGCTTGCTCGTAATATAAAAAAGTCCATGTTCTAAAAATGTGTTTTCGTCAAGTTCCGTTTAATCGTTCAGGAGATACCTTCAAAATAACATCCAAGCAAACCTTCCTTTTTTAATATTAGAGACTAGCTGTTGTGCGCGACTTCGTCCGCGTGGAATTAAATAATAAAGCCTATGTTACTCGGGGATAATATAGCTTTCTAATGGTGAAAGAATTTTGGAAATCAGTCCAGTAGTTCTTGAGTTATTTCAATACAAACAAAAATACAAAAATACAAAGTTTCTCTCTTTATAATATTAGTATAGATAATAAATTGTGATTTATTCCTAGTAAAGTCTTACTAACCCTAGTAGTGATTAGTAGATATGTGTTACTCGTTTTATTGTTATTCCATAATTAAATGTTAAGGGTCAACAGGACAATAAAGTTTTATTAAACAAGTATTATTGGAAATGTCAAATACGTTATCTTTATAGGTTATTTTTTTAAATTTGGAATTCAACAAGAGAATTATACAATCATTGTTAGACAGGTGAGTAACCGCGGGCGTCTATTAGTCTGTTCTTTTAAACAAAACAACCAACAAACAAATGACTACGCTCTTCACTTATCTGAATTTATATACGGGTCAAGATAAAACGGTCTTTTACTTTGTTACATTAATTAAAAAAGTCTAATGAAGTGTTTCGCGTGAAACCATACAAGTAGATAGTACCGGTTCTATACGCCATTGTGACCACGTCTTTATACAACTTGTCAAATGCAGCAGCAATTGCACCTTAATCAAATTAACACCTTACCGCATTACAATAAGACGCAAATTTATTCAACGGCTGGCATTTAACGAATGCCTCACATTTAAATGTATGGACGAGATTAAGATCTCAAGACTTTAATGGCTCGCTTATTTTATCGATTCTAAAGCCATGATAGATTCTATTTTAAATAAATATATTTTTGTGAACCAATTACTTGATATTTTAATACAATTTTACCTTCTAACCTACTAGATTACGCGTCTCATTTAAAAGTATCTACTGAATGAACAAATATGCAAATACGGAAGACGTATCTAATATTTATAGACAATCTTCGGTCCGTATCAGAGGGCAATAAAACCATTCGACACGTAACAGGTTTTTATAAATTCGTCGCCATGTTACTTCGTTGAGCTCGACTTGCGACCTTAAAACTGAACACTGGACAATAACATTTAATATTGTAAAACAGATATAAAGTTCAATAACAGTTTAATTACTTAAAAAATATATACTTTGGTTAGTTAACATTAAACAAAAGTACAAGTTCAAGAAATTCCTATGTACTCAAATCTCAAATCAATGGCGTTTGTAAGTTACATGTGCCCCGCTCCCCTGCTGCCGGTGGCCGCGGGCGAGGAAGTGCCTCGTTTGTGAGGCCAGCGACCCATGGAGACCCCACTCCGTAGCCCCCACTTTTGGACACCACGAATTAAATGCTAATAAGCTACGATATCGTCTTGGTAACCACCAATTTCCATGTAACTGCTCTGTATAGTTCCCAAGCGTTTAACTATTATGTAGTAACTTAGTGGGTTTGTCCAATGGCTTATTATACCTAAGTACTGTCATTTTCGACCTATTTATCATTCTCTTTTAATTTAGTACAAAGTTTTAAAAACAAGACTAGGACATCATAAGACATTGTAACCGACTCTTGTGAACATTGCAAGACAGAGGAAAGTTTTAATTGGATAAATTCTATAAATTGAATAATGGCCGGGGAGGACACGCTCTGAAACGTAAGGCATAGCCCCCATGCAGCTATCTGTTGTTTAGAGAGCACACGCAAGAGACCCGATTAGGTGCACGTTTAGATATTTTGCGTTGGCCTTATTAAATATCTTTTTTTTAATCAAGAAAAGTAAACAAATATAGCTTTTTAAGATTGGTAATTGGTAAAGTGTTAAGTGCTCTTGTAAATTCTGGAGCAATAACACTTCACACGAGATATTTTATAGTACCATTATTGTCTATCCTATATAATTACCGTCTCGACTCGGCTTTGTTAATTATTCCGAGGGCGCGGGGCGCGGGACAATTGTATAGATACATTAAAGTCACAATAAATGAAAAGAAAGCAGATGTTATTATCGGAGCGTCGAGGCGGTCGTAAAGCGAGCGACCATCTCGGCCATCACTTTTGACTCGCCCCAAAATCTTTGTCCGAGAGCAATTGTCGTTCTCCTCTATTCATAAAGGTTTACCTGCTCGCCTTTATCATCCGGCCCTTTGTGCACTTTCAGGCGAAACACTGCATTGTCGTTGTAATTGAATAAATGCCTTTTTCTAACTCCTTTTGTGGTCTTCTCTAAACTTCTCAGGACACGGACGAGTCGAGGACTTTTGGACATTTTTTTTTATCGATTTAGTGAACGCGTGTGCCAAAATACCGTTCGTCCTGAGATGCCTGCGCTACCTGAACGTAAAAAATATGAACGGAACCAACAAAATTCATAATCAATAGGTTCATTTATAATGCATTAATGTAAATTAAACTCTATTTATGACGTGTTAGAGCTCAGATGGCGATGGTGTCGGGGCGGTGCGTGGCGCGGCGGAGCGCGCCGGAACGCACGCGGCTCCAAAATCGCTACCAAACTTGGTACCCTGTAATTTGTTATAAAAAATCTATTTATGAGATAAAATAAAGCATTGCGTCGCTACCTAAGATGCCGTCGATCGATCTCGCTCGCTTATAATAAATCATGCCGCGTCCCGCGATTATGACGCTTGTCATCTCCGTCGTACGTTTTATAATCGCGTGCAACATTCAATGGTAAATTATTCTATAATGCGTAAAGGTTGAATTTTGTAATTTAGTTAGGTCGCCTCCTATTTAATAACGTTTTTATATTCCGGCGAGCAGGTGAAGTTTTTTCTTTCGCTTTTTGCTTTAAAGAATCGATAGCTGATGAACGGCTTCTGAAGTAGTCGGTGGTCCGATATGTAGTTTATTATTACGAGGCAGTGTCTCGTCTGCCGGCCGCACGCGGGCACACCGCGAGACACGTGCCGCGGACACTTTACAAGCGCGTAATCTAGGAATCCGTTTACTCACAAATGTGAGGAGTAACACTCGGCCTCCTCACAAAAACCACCATAAATATCAGCCTAACAGAACCTCTCCTACTGAATATTGCGCCCATAAAGCCGGCCTCGTAAAACCCTTTGCTCGGTTTTGTTCTCGAACTGACTCTTGGCCTTTTGTTTGCTCAGCCCATAAATATGTTAATATCTGACTTACTCATAACAGGAATTTGGAAATGTTTCTGTTGGGTTTGGTAAAAAAGTATCCCGGCTGCGTGGGCTACACTCTGACACTGCCACAAATTGTACAGAATCTGATTGTTGGACCATTAATATCAAAAAAATATTATTGTTGTATCATGTACCAACTTGCACTTTTTTTTCTCAATGCGTCTTTTTGAATAACTTAAACTAAAACTAAAGCATCGTAAAGAAGATGTTTCTTAATCGTTCACAATCCTCATAAAAAAGGATTCACAAATAAATCTCAGCGGCAATAATTTACACGCAGCCATTAAAAATCATTCGCATACGTCAACTCGAAAATCGCATGGTGTGAGAAAGTTTTCTACTCGGCCCAAAAAAATCTAAACACTGCGTCCGTTTGTGCGTTCACCCAGGTCGGAACGGGACGGCCTCTGATCGTCAGAACGAGACGGATCGAACGAGGAATAGTTTTTCGTGCGTTTTTTGCTCCGAAGTTTGGAAATTTTATTTTTAATACGAGTGGAGTTGAAAAGATAGGAGAGCAGGTAGACGACGCCGAGTCTCGGTATTTGCTTAGCTCCTTTTTTTATCTCGCGAAGATTCCTGTCTGATTTATGTCGGCGGGCGCGACGATTTGTGAGCTGTAACACCGATGCCAGCTTTGTCACTAACGGGCCCCGGACTGATTTATTAATTGAACGGAGGCGTGATCCGGTTCTGACACTCGTCCCGGACCCCTAATCTTCCGACATCGGGCCCTCTTATTTTATCGCGCCACGGATCTGTCAAAATTTTCCCGCTCGCGGCCATGACATTATGACATTAGACGGTTTTAGATCGTTATGACCTTTTTAGTTACGAGATAAGTGCAGTGCGAACTACCCTGTAATATAAACTAATTATGGTTCTCACTACGTACAGTGAATTATTGGTTTTGTCGTACGTATAAGGCACAGTTAAGATAATAAATGTGTGTGTTGCAATTCATTTGGCACGACTGGTGGAATATCAAAACAAATCGGAAGTTCCACCTCTGCGAGCGATAACCGCGTTAGTTACCCATTTAACCGGTCCCCCGGGGTCATTCCGACGCAGAAGGTCAGTTTTTCGGCCATTAACGCGATCAGAGGGTCGAGCAGGAATTAGGAATTGCTATAAAGGTGGTTCTTAATGACTCACTCCGGACCGCTGCCTGCGTCTCCGCGCTCACTAAACTCTACCAACTGTTTCATTGTTTACAAGATATCTTCATTCTCTCAGCTAAATAAATAATGTTATTTTACAACTTTACTATGAATAAACAATGGTAAAAAATATACAGCACCATTGTCTACTTTTGAATTACAAAAACGTAGTCTGTACATTGCTCTATAATGTATATTTGTTTGCATTATGAAGAGCTTTTTTTTTAATTTCGATACGAGCACAAAGCGCTACAAAAAGCAGCGCACCGATGAATGTGTAACGATGGATTTGTTTTTTTTTTCGCGATCAGGCGATGATACATCTCACGTTGATTCACGGATTAATTCTTTATGCGACAGATGTTTATTTATTATAACATCTTTCCATAATCAGCTTTCAATGCACAATTTCTTAAGCCTCCATCTGCCCGAAAAAACTTTGTTTACAGCATTTACAGCGAGCGCTCGAGAACGTTTTAATAAAATTCCTACATTCACTAGCCGGCTTTTAAGCAGCTTTTGTGGACTGAATGAATTATTGTCGGTGAACGTTTTTTTTTTTAATTTTAGTCTAAGAACTCGAATACATCTACAGCTTGTGTGTGCTTTAGATCAAATATACACATAACTTCGGTAACTATGTTTTGTTTTTTTAATTACATGTGATCAGAAGTCGCCTTTACTTTCATACGTCAGCTATCATATAGAAGTGTTTGTCCAAGTCAACTATCGCTCGTCGACGAGGTGTTAGAGCAGGCACTTCAACTACACCACAATAACACTTCGCCACCGAATCCTGTATTAATTTGATGAGCGACCGAATCGTCGTTAACCCTCCGCGTTCCCATGGCCGCAGCGCCGCCGGCCGACGGACAACCAAACAAACAACAAATTCATAACGGTGCGTGTTTACTGAAGCTCGAGAGCACTCGCGCGCGCTCCATTTGAAAATAAACAAGTCGATGAGTGTTTTAAACAAGAAAAAAAACAAAAGATAAACAAATGTTAAAGAACGCAAGAGCAGCGCTCACCCCATTCCGTAGCGGCAAGCACCGGTACAATGGCGGCGCGCGTGTGCCTGCGCAGAAATAACCGCGTCTAGTGCGTACGCTATGAATAAGTAAGCGCATTCGGCGCCCTTATTTTGCCTTTTTTAATTTCCGAACGCGGGGCGCCCGCCGCCCGCCGCCCGCCGCCCGCCGCTCCCAGCGGGTCAGAAATTAAAGTGTAATGGCGCAATGTTTAATAAGTTATCTGCGGGTAGAGATGTGTGTTTGGCTTTTGTTAATACAATTTTTAGAGTTAATGCTTTAAAGGGGGTCGAAAATGAACGCCGTGGAGCGGGGGACCGCGGCCGCGTATGTTTGTGCACATTAATGCAAACTTTTAGCGAGTTAACGGTTCATATTAACTAACTCATCTGTCGTCAATTGATCGGCGACTTGCATATATTTTGATTAAACTGTAATATGATGTTCATAAATATAACTTCAAAATGTTTTTGTTTTACGAGAATTTACTTACAATCCTGCATTTATGGTTTTGTGTATTGCACTTTCTTTGTACACAACCTGGAAACGCATTATCAACCCCCATTAGATCTGATATGTAGTACCCAAGTCAAATACCTAAGTCATTAAAATAATTTGCCTTTCGAAACTTTTCTTAACATCTCCAGAGTAAAACAAACATTCTAAGAAGTTCAGTGAGGCGTGGCTGAGGGCATGTTATTCCCACATTAACCCTTAATCATTGACACATTGATGAAACAATCAGGGGCGCGAGTGCGGGGCCTGCGCGGCGGGCGGCGGCGGCCGAAGGGTTAGGCGCATTACTGGACGTAATCTTGATTGATCTGCTACAAATAACGTTGGTTTTGCGAGCCGTGTCCGGACTCACCCCCCGCGCCCCCCGCGGTTCTTTCTTATCCCATTGTGTCGGGGGCTGACTGTACTTTTCGCGGCACTGTCTGTGCCGCATCAATTATGAGGGATTTTATTTGTCAGATATGTTTGTTCGTTAACAACATATTGTTTATTAAAGTTAATCGATAGTGTTTTATTTATGTTGAATATTTTTTTTACACATTTTGATTAACAATATGATCCAGTTATTAGTTATTAATGTTATTTTTTAATTCAAAAATTATTTCTTAAGAGATATACTGTCAACGTATCATGATCGAATAAAATGTAAGTGGTCGTCACCATACCGTCGTAACTTTACTGTAACAAGTAAGGTATAGGTTTTGTCGAGTGATATCTAAGTATAGCTATTCAGAGAGAGTCAGTTACCTAACCAAAACATATACTACCCTCAGACTGTAGGTAAAAACACCCTCTAATCCACGTCAGCTGCTCCTGACTGGTCGCACCCTCCGCCCTACGAGCTCTCCCACCCATATTTACCCTTAAAAACTCACAGACCTCTACAGCCGTGGCGTGTTGTCTCCGCGACGGATCAACTTATACTGGTCGGCAGCTACAAGGACCAGTATATCTTGAGCCGTGGAAATTCAGACCGCTGTTCGTGTAACTCTGTTTTGTTTGCTCTCGAGAGGGAGGTGAAGTGTCAATTTGTACTGGACGTATGTACAAGAGAGCTTGCCCTCCTGTCAAATACATAATGAGCGTTTTTTTTTATTTTTTCATACTTTTATACGTGTAGATTTAAACGATCGATGACGGTTTTAATGGCTCTAAGCGAATTTGCGCTGCGACCGACAGAGAGTTTAAAAATAATCCCTAATTTATAATTGCCACCCGTCACATACTTTCGTTCGAATTAAATACTTTCAAACTGAAATATGCCAACAGAAGTGGACGTCGTATTATTCTAGATATCATTGATATTTTGAAAAATTAATTAATGATTGAACTGCAACTATGATTAATTCTGCCATAACATGTTATAAACGTATACGACTATATTTAAGTTAATTTGGTTTGTAACAAAACAAAGCGGTTAAGAGCCGCTTAAATAATTAAACGGCCTATTAACCAATTTCCCAATTGATTACCGTCGGACGAGCGCTCGGCTTCACAAAAAGCGAATAGCGTCTTGCGCGGCCGGCACCGACTTACAAACACTGACCAACACCGACCGACTGGCACCGACTGACCGACTGACACGGCCAGCGTTCGGTGGAGACGCGACGTGTCGCCGGGAATGCAGCCGAGACCCCTGCTGTTTTAAATTGCTATACAACCTGATGCAAAAATCCACAGGTCAATAAAAAAACTATTATAGCTTTATGTAGATGTCTGGCTGATTTATTCTATAGCTGACTTTAAAGAATCAAAGAGGATTTTTATACTAAAATAAAATAAGAGTGGTACTAGTTTACATGTAAATAGGGATATGTGTATTTTCGGCAACATTCCAGCGGTTATATTTATATACAAATCAATTTAAACAAATTGCATTAGGAACAGCACAAATGTGAGTTATTGCCTACACTGTAAATAATAACAGAACTGCTAAAGCGAACCAAATGCTGCGCAGACGTTTAAAAATGATGTAAACAAAGTTTGACGATTTGATTGAACGTTAGCGCAGCGGCGGGGCGACGGGGCGGCGGGGCAGAGAATGCTGGGAGGCGAACAGCCTGTATTTGCCACGTACCTAGTGTATTTATGTCATTATTAACCGGCGCGAATTAATACTCATTTGGTGTCCATTTTTATTGCGAGTTTTCTGACGCAAGGGCAAAAAGTCTGGCGCGTTCTGCCCGCCGCGCCGCGCTCCCGACACTTTTTGCTTCGCGCGGGCCGCTAGCCGCCGCCAGCCGCCGAGCCCGCCAAAAACGGACAGACACGCATTTATCTCTCGCCTCACTTTGGGAAAGTAAAATATTTAATAATTAAAAGTGCCAATTAAAATCTCTCTGTCGATGGGAACGCGAGAACGGCCGTTATAAATTAAAGCCACGAGCTGAAAATGTAGTCCGCTATTATCGAGTCAAAATATTTTAGAAATTATTTAATGACTTTAATGTATCCCAGATATACAGGTTGTTGTTGACCAATAGCATCAAAGTACGATACCATTGGAGTATTTAAATTCCGAACCCTCGGGGCATCGGAGGCTCGCCGCTGCGCCGTCGAGCGCTGCTCGCATTTGAATAACGTGCGCACTGACCTTGTGAGAGCGGCCTGTAATTTAAATAATTTTAGAAAATTCGTTAAGTATCGATGCATAAGTCGAGTACCTCAAGTAGAACGATGAAAGGGCGTCGTGTTTATTCTATCTGTGAAGTAATGCTGGACAAAAAGGCGAGACGAGACAAGCCGCACGGCGCTGCATGTCGCGACATGACGGCTAATTGAACAGCTCACGCTATCGCACGGCGCGCTCTGGCCTCAATCAGAACAAAGTTTATAAGCGAATTCGCTTAATGGCGTGCACTTTTTTCAGTCAATGACCTAAAGGCAGAGTAACGCAAAGTAACGCAAACATTTTATTGACGTGGCCTTTTGATAAGTGTCCCCGGGCGCGGCGCGGTGCGGCGCGAGCGGCTCGCCGGACCACCGCGCGCGCTCACAACGAGCCTTACACACGATAAAAGTTGAAGGACCTCACTTCTCAAGCAACGAACACAACGTATTAAGTTTGAAAAGTGCTCCCACGATCGTATTGTTTAAGCGGCTTTTGGTACCTACTGGAGCAATGTGTTTGAACATAACTATGAAAATACTTTATCGCATCTTAACACGACACACTGACCTAATCCGCATGCTTTAGCTACACTTGTAAGTTCCTCGTTATCTTGCCTACGCTTCTGGTTTTCCCTTTTTATTCAGATAACACAAGATGTAGTGAATAATAAAATAACAGATAACTGATCTAGCGACTGGACCCGACTGCTCTCCTCCTACTGCACAAGATAGCTGGCCCGTGTCATAGCAGACGAGGCTTAATGTACCCATTTGTGCGAGAAAACGAACATAAATAAGTTGATTTAATCAATATGAGTACAAGTAAGTATGTAAGCAGCTACTCAGAGTCGAGCAATAACTGTATTATGAATGATTATATGAAGAGAATATGTTCAAAGTACATTTATAATGCGCAGTTTCACTCGACGATTTAGTGCACAAACAAACCCGAAACAAGATGCGTAAGGAATTCCGAACGGCAAAAACCACTCGATGGGGACGATAAAACGAAATCGCCGATGCGTTGGCGAAAAAAAAACCGCGAGCGCTGCGTGCGAGTGAGACGCAAAAAACGTACGTAGCGGCGTTCCGCTCTGGCGCGGCCGACGCGCGCAGATGCCTGCCCCCGCGCCCCTCACCGCCCCGCAACCCTCCCCGACACAAACTCATATTATTTATTTTATTTCCGCGCGAAACTACGAATTGGATCAACGGCGACAAAGAGCTTAAATTGCCCGTCCAAATCCCATCACAATCGATGTTAAACGAAACATGGACAGATGTAAACATTGCGCACAATGCGCCCAACGACGACTGAATTGACGCGATGCGCCGTCCAAAAGAGCAGTCTATAGTCCGCCGGTGTCACCGCGCTGCGCCGCGCTGCGCCGCGCCGGCGACGTTGCTTTTTGTCGCTTTGTACGACTGCAAATTGAATAGGATACTATAATATAACCACGGGTAATTGTATAGAACACATAATCCGACGTGTGAAAGTGAACTTCATAGCTAAATTGGTGCAGCAAAGTTATTGGGAGCCGTTATGATTGTCATGACGGATTCTCAGAGAGACCAGTGGTGTGGTGCGAGCGAGCCGCGATGGACGCCGGAGAGAATCCCATTGTGCATGATTGTGTATGAGCGGGTTTCTAAATCAAGCTGTCTACAAATAGATGATCTCTGGCGGTCGCCTCTCGACGCGGCCGTTCATCCGACACTACGTTTTTTCCCGGCGCTACTCGCCTCGTGTAATTACAAAGCTCATTAAAATCATTGAATTATTGTTTACACTTGAACGGCTGCGGTAATACAAGCGAACGTAATTTTCCATACTTCATTACAAAGGAATAAATTAGAAGTAAGCGCGATGAATTAAAATTATCATACAAATCACAAATTACTGCGAGATGTTACAGGTGTGTTCGTGAATATTCATTTTAATAGATGTAAAAAGGAGTAAGCAGAGGAGATGGCGCAATTAGGTATCCTTGTAGAGGCGGGCCGGCGACACCCGAGACGATCCTATCTCACCAGACGCGTGCCTTCACTATAAACGACTGACATTTTTACAAAGTTGACGCGATGGAATTCAAACTTGACACGTCAGCAATTAGCCCGGGGATGGACATAACTTATGGAATACAAGTTCTTGATATTAAATAAAAAATCAGTAAATGCAATTAATGTTTACTTGCGAATACTGCCATACTAGGTGTGCACTATAATATACTTTGGTACCAAAAATGCTTTCTGGCGCTGCCTTTATTTGACATACAGAACAATGAACCTTTATTTAAAATACAATAATGATCTGTGTCACTATGGAACATTTTTATTAAACAGTCGACCTTGGTGTAATTTATGTAGTACTATTTAAATTATTCATCGGATGCGTAAAACAAATGCGTAAATCGTAGTGAAAGTGACGGGGAATCGTAGAAGCGACCGACGTAACATTGCAGAAGCGTCATTCATCAATGCATCACATAAAGTCATGAATGAGCGCGGGCGAGGCCACCGGCTGCGACTGACAATTAAAATTCTCGCAATTATATTTCATTACTCGACACGCCATTAAATATCGTACTCTAGTCGATTACCACTACATTTGTATCGACTTTTTCTTTGTATAACGATTCCGACTCGGCAGATGGTATTATAATAAGCCAGAGACATTTATAACATTAGACTAATAAATAAATATTCGTCTAACAATAAACAAGTTAAAATTGTCAGTTGTGCGCACGGGCGGCTGCGCCTGCGCAGTGCAACCGCGCGCGAGCAATTACGCCAAAGAATGCCGACGACACTGACATAGTCCACTTCGCGTCGCAACGAGCCGCGTCGAAAAAAAAAACGATTTCATTAAAAATTGATTGGAATTATAGTTTCGCTGCCGCTAACGTAACAACATTATTACGTAGCCGAGCGTGATAGCGGGAAAAAAATGCGCGCTTTAACTGTTAGCGATTCCTAACGTGTCGCGTCTAGCCGCCGCGTGCAGCCGTGTGCACCTATACATCGATCATATATGCAGTGACGATTGTCAAATACTATTTCTATCGCATTAAGATTGTGAATGGAAAAATTATTAATGTAAGAAGGAAGCAGTGCACGGGAGCCGCGCACTAGCGCCGCGCGGGCGCTGCGGGCCGGCGCGGGCACTACGCTATATCAATCACTTCACAATCGCACCGCATGCCACTTAAATAAATTTATAACATATTAAGTACGTTGAAAATAAACACTTTACCGTTTATGATTTATTTGGTGCGCGGATGAATTATGAACGTCGCTTATTAAAGCGTTGCAGAGCGAGAGGTCCGAATCTTTATCTCTTTTTGTGGCGATCTCACGTGCCGCCGTCGCCGATAAACATTTTATTGAAGTAATTAAAAGTGGCGATTAGCTCTGTGCGCGGTGCGCGGTGCTCTGTGCGCGGTGCATGTGTGAAACGATGATGTATGTCACATTTTACAAGGCAATCGACGCGACGATATTTTTAACGCGCTATCACTAGCTGTCAGTCTGGTGTTGTAGCGGGCGCGATACGGTATTTATTTGTCTTGCGCGCAGCCGTACCACGCCGCACCGCCCGCAAATAAACAAACCTGACTCAACGTTACAGCACATAAATTATAACAAGTGGTCAGTTCCATGACTTGTAGTGACGGCCGCTATCCGGCGCTATCGGCCGACCCGCGGGTCGCGATCCGCCGCGTTATTGCGGCTATAAATACGATTCAATTTCAATAATTAGCTCACAACGAAGTCTTTGACTGATAACGTATCGCCAGCATTGACTCCGCTCAGCTCTCAATAACAACAGAAAGTGAAAACACGTAAACAAGGAGCGCTTCGACACGACATGACGCGACTCATGTTTGACAATTTAATGTGTGGTTCTGCAGGAGGCCGGCCGACGTCGTCTTGTAAATAGCCCCGCACCGCAACACGTCAACGCCTATTCGGCCTATTGTGTCACAAAAAAGAGAAAACCCACAAAATTTTTGCGGTAAAAGAGTTTTATAAGAAAATTACACGGCAGGCGTCTGTCGGTCTGTGCGCAGATTGTGCGCCGCGCGGGGCCCGGATTGCCACAAAATGACTCCATTTATAAGGTTTTTTGTCGATCAAATGAT
The DNA here is from genome assembly GCA_013186455.1 of Papilio dardanus tibullus. Classification (NCBI taxonomy): domain Eukaryota; kingdom Metazoa; phylum Arthropoda; class Insecta; order Lepidoptera; family Papilionidae; genus Papilio; species Papilio dardanus. The sequence goes on along the minus strand of QDHC01004785.1, from coordinate 185,728 downwards.
AGGTGTTACTGCGTCATTCCTGTTGTCGTGTTATTACCGAGGCCGCATAATGAAATATCGGCTAAATGCACTGTTGAGACCGCTTTCCCGCCGCAGTTAGCAGATTGAGACATGAAATAAATTATTATACTTATTGTGATAACTCAAATAGCAATATAAGCCAAATAACAAATATTTTACTGATAAATTAAACGGCGTTTTTATGTAGCGTTAATACAACATGTAGAAATCGTTTCTAATTATAAAATTATTTGTTTTAAAGTGCTTTATGCAGTTGCAATGAAATTATATCAGCATGTCGAAGTGGAGTGTCGCGCTCGTAATGGCGGCAGTAAATCATTGCTAGCAATTCCTTCTGTAATGCTTTAATAACTATAAAGCATAATTAGCAACGGTAAATCTCGCGGATTGGATTGCCCTGTGGGCGTGGGCTTATTGATTGTTTACGCGGCTGCCGGCGGAGCGCACGACACGTTTCCGACACGGCAACGACACGATACCGACACGACAACGATTCAACTACGACACGGTCACGACACGACTACGACACGGTCACGATACGTTCCCGACACGACAACGACACGGTCACACACACTCGTCCGTTTGTAGGAATACTTCGAACTAAATAAACCTGCAGCCGAACGATATAAATCGATTTGTTACGTTGTTATTTTTAATTTCAGATAAGCCGGTTAATGTTTTTATTAATGTATATCAAAATGTTAAAGGAAATTATTGTATTTGTGTAATCAGGTTATGGAATCTTTGACTCTTAATGCCATCTCTTTTAATTAGACAGTTACCGTTTGTTATGATTCTAAAAAAAATATAATTAAGTCTTTGTTTCAGTTTTACAGTTTTAAATTATTACTACTTAGGATTCCTAAAAGATGGGCCAGGACTATAGCCTTACTTGGCGAATTATCGCACGACAGCTATTGCCAGTTGGGTCCGCACTGGTTGTAATGCTTTACTGAACTAGTCGAACCGAGATTAGAGAGAATCCAAGGGACCGCGACATTTGTCTCGCTTACTGAGGTTTCTCGCTTACCCAGGTTGGACAGTATGTTACCAACAGCATTTATATATATCTAGTAAAATCTTGTAATATGTACCTGTTTGCTGAAGACAGCGATGTCCTCGTTAAAGGACTCTGAGGAGCAGACGTCCCCGCCCGCGACGCCGGGGTCGCGCGGCGTGCACGTCGCCAGCTCGCACTTCTCAAAGATCAGCGCCAGCAGCGGGAACAGGGGATGCCTGGGGACACCAACACACCACGTTACACTTACACGCTGAACCCACGTGACAGTCAGTTAATGTAGAGCTTGTAGGATACTGAACAGCTTATATTTCTAGATGATTGTTAACTAAATATGAAGGTCAGTATTATGCAGCAGTATTGCCACCTTATAAATAAACTCTACATATTGGTTTCTCACTCTATGTCAAGCTAAACGTACCAATCAAAAGAATTACCACTTATTGCAGCCTGCATCGCTGTTAAATACTTTATTAACAGTAAAAATATTTTATTAAACACAGAGCACACGCCACTCTTCATTGAGGAGTACAGATATTTGTAATAAACGCTCGTTTAGACATTGACCTCGTCCTGCTGATTAACGGAGAATCGAGGGAACATATAAAGGGGTATTGCGGTCACAAAAACTCCTGACACAAAGCGGTGTGCGCGTGCGCACTAGGTACATGCAGATTGAGCCGACGTGACGATGATCTTATCTCTACCATTGTGCGGTGCGCCGCGCTGTGCGGCCACACTGACAGCGGAGCGACACTAATCATTTCTATTACTCATCGATTACCACACGCTTTAAATCTACAATAGAGTAAATCTTGATTGTAAACATGGATAAAATCTTGATAAAATTTCAAAGTTTCAATATCAATTAAAAGACTTTAGTTTTGATGCAAAAATGGGAAAGAAAACTTCAATAAAATGGGTGAAAAGATTTGCAAAGCATAAGATTTGCCACGCATTATCATTTAACTTAAGATAAATATAATTCTATGAAAGTAAAAGTGAATATCTCTACAACGTGTTTGTTTTAACAAAGACTTGATTTCGTCTTATCTTAGATTCTCAGCCACAATTCTCAGAACCTATAAGGATAATCGGCAGTTGGAGGTTTTCCAAACGTATAATATAACTGCATTAGTAACTATTTTATCTCTTTACATATCTTTGCAAACCTTTTAGTAATATTATGATACAACGAATTTTGTTTTCTTTTAATAAATAATTTCAAAAATTAATTTGCTAAGAATTGACTAGAGTTGAAAGAGAAGTTTTTTTTAAATAACAAAAAAACAAGAGAACTGGGGAGCTATCCAACTTTTCGATTAGCGATATCGCTGATGGAATCGATATAAATGTACCGAACTGACAATGACATTCGATAAGTCATATGATTGTCACGTGTGAGATATTCAACATCATTGTTAGTATTACTTTTGACGTTCGCTATATAATCGCTTCGTAGCTAATAAACTTTGGGTAATCCTGATAGACAAAAAAATTTTAAATATATAAAGATCAATCGGAACGAAGAAGGGAGTGATCGCTTCGATATTGAACATATTATTGACAACAGAACAATTATGATTGTACCGCAAGAAGTAAGACCACAATCGCAGCTGTCCCAATTCATTTACTTACAAACAGAGGCAAAGAAAACAGTACTTATTATGTATAACTTGCATCAAAAGCTTCCTTATTATACAATTATAAGAAGCATAAAAACCGATGATACAACGGCCGGAGGGCGTACGCACATAAATATGATAAAAATAATGCATTAATTGCAATTACTTCTATAACACAAAACCACAGAGAATAAAAAACTGGAATAATGTGCATAAGTCGATTAAAGGAACGATTAACCTTTAGAATGCGAAGGGAACTAACACCAGCGGTTACGCTGACTTGCCTTGATAATGAGCCACTGTCCCATCATAGACAATACAACTTTTATTCAATGTCTAATTGAAAATGACGTTAATATAAAACAAACATCTGCTTTATACAGCTTTGTGAATCAATCTACAATTATGTGTCCGCTGTAAGTCGCACCACACCTCAACTGAACAGTAGCTCAAACTTTCTTGACAACTTTTGATCTGATAAGCGGAGATCCTCGTAAAGTGACTTAACGCGCTAAATGTCGCACATTATTAATCTCTAAAGATGTTACACAGATCTTAGCTATTAAGTTGTAATGTATTATTAAATACTAGCTGTTGCTCGCGACTTCGTCCGCGTGGAATTAAACAATATAGCCTATGTCACTCGGGGATAATGTAGCTTTCTATGAGTGAAAGAATTATTGAAATCGGTCCAGTAGTTCTTGAGTTATTTCAATACATACAAAATACAAAGTTTCTCTCTTTAGTATAGATGAAAAACAAGACGAGCTTCTATTCCATTGGCTATTTCCATGGTATTTGATATTAAATAGAAGTAATTTAATTAGCAAAACTCTAAAAATTTTGTTAAAAAATTGTGATTCATTTACTTTATATTATGTTTAATATAATTGATAATAATCTATAAATACAATATGTAGTGATAAGGTATGTAGGAAGGCCGGAGCGGCTACCGTGCGATATCTGATAGAAATTATAAACCGCGATTAAGGCGTCAAAAACATTCGATAAAAGATTAGGCGCTTATTATATCTTATTATATTGATAATGTGCGAATGTCACAACATTACAATACTATCAAATTTTGACTTATTTTCGACAATTATTTAATACACAAATATCTTGTCAGTAATCCATTAATTTACTATCATTTTCAAACAATATCGGCCAATGGCGTTGCATGGAGCGAAGCTAAACACAGGGATGAGTTATGACCGATGAAACGGTCGCAAATGACAAGTATTGGAGAAGCGAATAATATTATAATAAAAGAATTCAAAGAAAGGGAACAAATTAACAAAGGTGTTACTGAAATGTACACAAATTACGCAAACTTGACCAGGGGAGCCACACAAAGTATCTTTCGATTAGCGATATCCTTGATGGAATATACAAAAATGTATAAAACTGACAATGGCATTCGATAAGTCATGTGATTGTCGTGAGATATCGAACGTCAATGTCAGTTCCGTGACAAGCACATGACTTATCGAAAGTCATTCAGGCAGTTTCATACATTTTTGTCGTTTTAATGAGCGATATCGCCAATCGAAAATTACTTCGGGTGGCCCCTCAGGTCTAAGAGTAATTAGGGGACCATTGATAGCATAAAAGTCATACAAAATTACTTATTGAAATTAACAATATCGTCATATTAACCACAGTAATAAAAGTCCAATTATTTGTATAGATCGCTAAGTCCTTTGACTTGTTTCAAAACGGTCGCTAGCGGCTTCGTATTACGACTGCGGCCTGATACAATTTTATTTTACAAAGCCTTTTGTTCAGTAAGATTGTGATTTAACAAACAAATATAAATAATTTTACAAGGAGGCATGGTTACAGCTGGTGTTTGCGTGAACGTCAATAACCTTTAGCAAGCTTTGGCTGCAGACGGTGCATATTATGCAAAACTTCAATCTGCTAGAGGATGTGAAGTAAATGAGGATGTATTCGATGTACATTTTATTGAATAAACTGAGGAAGGAAATCAATTGCCGACTCCGGCACCACGAGGACACTTCAAGAAAATTTTATAAGAAAACAACTATGGAAATTGGCAGAGAAATATTTTATCGTAGAGACACTTGGGAAATATTAAAAGAAGACACTACGTGATGAGATATCTCACGGTCTTTTTACAATAATTCTCATTCTGTTTTATAATTTACTCTTGTTTAGCACGTAAGGTCTGAAAGTAGCTATAGTCTTTTGACAGGTGTTTTCTTTAAGTTTGTTGGATGTACAATCAAACCTGGATAGGTAAGAAACTTCTATATATGAGGGACATCCTCTGGTCTTGACGGGCTACCTTCATAAGCGGGAAACTCGGATTAGTGAGAAACTTATAAGCGAGACATATCGCGGTCCCTTGGACTCTCGCTTTGTTTTGACTGTAGTTTGTTATGGTAGATGGTATGTGGTGGTGTTAATATAATGGTTAGGTCACACGTTACCGCCGGACTCACCCGTAAATGGCGTCCTTGTCTCGCTTGTGCACGAGCGGCTCGCCGGGCAGGGCGTGCGCGGCGTGCACGGCGTGCGCGGCGTGCGCGGCGGCCGCGGGCGGCGCGTAGTGCACGGGCGGCAGGTGCGCGTGCGCCAGCCGGTGCTCGTGGTACATCGCGCCGCCCTCCATGTAGCCCCCGCCGTGGAGGCTCTCGTCGTACTGCAACGCAACATACACTATCAGTACCCGACACAAGCTAGGGACAGTAGAAGAAAGTGGCACTAAGTGGACCGCTATGTATGGTTTGCTATGCTTTTGTAAGACAAATAAAGGTTAATGTTATACGTACAGGTCGCATATTATGTAGGAGAAAATGTGTAAGTAATATAACAACAATCTGAACCGTAGACGCAGAATAGAATCGTCCGAGAGCTTTTGAGAGCAAAACAAAAGACGAAGCTCTCCTCGGCTGCAACAATTAAAAGCTGAGAGTGTGTACTCAAAAATAAAATAAATGTGCGCGGCGAGCCGCATGAATATTCATTGAAAATAGTTAAGTCATTGAGATCGGTATCGCGTCGGGCGCGGCCATCAATTAACCACCTCGAGCTTTTAAAATACTCGTACATTCCCCGGAGAGAAGCTTAGCGGCGAGAAAAAATCTTTGACAGCGCCTCTTGAAAGCTCCCACAAAGCTATTAGCTTAGACGCTCTCCAATTTTATTTGTTGTGCTCACAAAATGCACAAATACGATTCAAACCTGGACTCTCGACTGTAAATAATAAGACAATTAAACCATTTAAAAAGTTGTTATGCTTCATTAAATTGCGTTATGTTCATTGGAAAAACTGAAAAATTCTTTCTGCCTGCCTACCCTAAAAGGCCTCGAGACAGGTGTGAAGCTCCACGTGACTATATTCAGTGTAAAACCGCGTGCAACAATGTAGCATAGCGGACATTGGAAGCGCAATGACTACAATATCACCTGCATATCGGATTAGCATTCTAGCCTGGGGATATCGCTGTTTAACACTACTTATACAAATACTAGCTGTTGCTCGTGACTTCGTCTGCGTGCAATTAAATAATATAGCTTATGTTACTCGGGGATAATGTAGCTTTCTAATGGTGAAAGAATTTTTGAAATCGGCCTAGTAGTTCTTGAGTTATTTCAATATAAACAAAATTACAAAGTTTCTCTCTTTAAAATACTAATCGATTATCGAATATAAAAACATTAAAAATTAACAATTAAATGTAGATTACTATTTTATGTACGTTAAACATTTCGTTACAAGTTTTATTGCCTTAACCCTTTAACGGCTGCACGGGATTAAAAGGGCAACAAAAACTTTTGTATTTTTTTTTCTTTGGCTAGTAACAAATATCAAAATGTCTACTGATGTCTTCTACAGTTACTTTGTATTTACACGTTTAGCAATAAATACATCAAATGTAAATGTTGATATAAAATTTAAATCGCTTAATATCAGTATTGAGATCGTAAACACATAATTCCTGTCTATCCCGCGGTCAATTTACATCTTCATCAGAAGTGTTCCAACTAATTTATCTATTATTAGGTATTTGTGTGACAAAGAAAATGTAATAAACAAGTAAATTTCATCAAAATGTGTTAATAATATAAGCACGTAATTCGTTTACATTTAATATATATAAATGTCATAACATCTGTCGGTTTGTAACAGGTGTGACCGCGTAATGCAATTGACACTTAGGTATGAATTTACGACTTTAAAATACACTAAAATTAAGTTAAAGTTATCAAGTCTTCTGTCAATAAAAGTAATAAAATTACTGAACCGATTTATTTCAATCGAATATTTAAAAAATATTGTCTTAAACTGTTATTTAAAATACTTCGAAATAACTAAATAATCTAACTAAGCCCTAAAGCCTTGTAGGATAGTATTTTAGTCGAGTAGCAAGTGGTAATCCGAACAAAGGTTTTACTAACCTACTCTACTAAAATGTTGCTGTTCGGACAAGTTTGGTTAGTAAATTACTTGCTACTCGACTAAGATACTGTCCTAGTGCGTACAGGGCTTAAGCTTATAGACTTTATAAATGCTTCATTTCACAATATGTAGTCGAATTGCGGGAATGGAATCTACGAACGTGTGATTGGTAGTTTTAAATTGAAATTATAGTTGTTTTGATTTGTGAACAGTACACAAGTGTTACCAATAACGTATTCCTCAATTCATAAATGCAAATAAAACAGCTTCACTACCGGCAGAAAGTTTCCTCCTCCCCAACGGAACCATTGTTAACAACATCATGAATAAATATGCGTCTCCACTGAGCTTTGTTTTTGTACAGCGCGCGTCAAATGCTGCGGTGCAAAGGTTAAAGCCGGGACAGCCACGTTCGTTGCCTAACAATAACATATTTTACATATAACTGTACTTAAAAATATTTGAGTAAAAAAATAAAACAAATTCCATAAAAACGGCGTCTCAGATACTTTGTATGAAACCAAGTTCAAAAATTATTCCATCGCTCTCTAAACTATAGATCATATATTTTTATTGCTATTTGTTAACATGTGTAAAATGCCTTGTTTAAATCGTATGTTTAATACCTTTTTAACCTTTTATAACCTATTTAACTGATTCTCTGTAATTTTGTAATCTTCCAGCACAATAAAGCAGGGTACGATGCTCGTCGGGGAAGCCGCACAGATGCGATACTCTAGGTTACAATGTCTCTGTACTAAACAGACAGACCGACCGATTTTGTTTAATTAGATAATTCAAGAAAATCCCCTTGTTATGCACTCGACCGAGGTAGTACACGGTTTTGTTTGTCAATATTTTGCTCATGGAAAACTCTATAATAATTTCTGAACGTTTTAATAATGTATGTTTTGTAATATACCCAATTAACGTGATTGGATCAGTCTATTCTAGAAATAAAAGTAATTAATATCTATCTGTTAATAACGTACTTTTTAAAACATAATAACACACCTTCATATTCATGTTTTTTGAGGCTGTATAATTGTAATCGATGGGACGGAATGTATAGCGACCCCGGTCCGCGCCCGCCGCGCCGCGCCCGGCCAGCACGGAGCCAGCTGTTACGCGCACACAAAAAGACAAGCGTACATTTTATATAGATGCATATAGATGCGTTAATGACAGGTCGAGGCTATCGATCGCTCCAAACAGCACTGTCATCGCATTTGATGGCGGCTCCGAGCCCCGACTCTATTCACCGGCCCGCTTTTAGCCGCTCCTTGTGCATCTAATAATTTACTTTTATAACATTTTGAATCTTAAAAATGTAATATATTTATTATTAAGTGGTCACTTTAGTGTACACTTTTGATAAACATACGAGTAAGCAGGTGGCTTTCCAAGTGTTAACATTTTCAATAAAAATATTTGCTTGTTCTGTCGTACTATTTTGAATTAAGCTTAAAGCCGGCTACGAACGTAAAGTTTTTTAACTACACATGTCAACGTACACATGTCAATTTGAAGTGCACAGCCGAACTGTACAGTTAAAACTGAACGCCTCTAACTGGCTTGACAACGAACATTCTCACTAATAAATATTTTTAAAAATATGTTTTTTAAAACAATTAAGTTGAAATAAAATCTTATCTACTGACATTATTTTTAGATCGATTAATTTATCTCAATTTACATTTAATAATTTCTTTAATATTTATAAATTGATCTTAATATGTACTAATATTATAAAGAGAGAAACTTTATATTTTTGTATATATTGAAATAACTCAAAAACTACTTATCAGATTACAAAAATTCTTTCACCGTTAGTTAGATACATTATTCCCGAGTAAAATAGGCTATATTTTTTAATTCCGCGCGGACCAAGTCGCGAGCAAAAGCTAGTATACTATAATATTATTAAATAGTAATTTGTAATTTGTACTGGAGGGTTACCTAATTGCATTACAATAGTCACACGAAACCACTATATCTAATTAATTTCCAACGCACTCCACTTTATCAGTTGTCGCGATAGCTAAACAAAGAATATTATTTCATTTAGTAGCAGGTTTATTCCCTAATAATATCGATAATCCTTCCTATGCAACACCTACGATTCCTCAAGGAGGTTGCTCTATGCGCCGTGTAACCGAACCTTTAAAACTAAATACGGATTTGCACTCGCGGGGATAGCACGAAGGTTCGCCATGGACACGTCAAGGAGGACATTATCTTCACATTATTTCTTTCAAATATAATGACAGAAAACGATTTAGTGTCCAAAATAATGAAATATGTACTAAAGAAGGCTGTTTTAAGATGCACCTATGTATGTAGGTAACCTTACCTATGTAAAAGAAGCGAGAGAGGTGTGTCAGGATCAGATCTGTGATCTCTGCCTACCCCTCTGGGTTATGGTCTTAAATTATGTTATTGTTTTTATACATTTTATATTTCTATTATGTTGCTTTAACCTGTTTCAGTCTTGTAAAGTGGACAAAGTCGCGTGGATGAGTCAGTTTATTCATAATCTCTACCATATGTACATTTTCTAGTTGCTGTTAACTTATGTACTGTTCGATTTATATCATTGTGTTATATGCTTGGTAAACAATACAAGTACGGACAGAGAAAAAGGCTTTAAAATTAAATATTATTTAAAAAGAAACAAAAAATAAGAAAATCTATAAATTGTAGTTTTGTAAAATAAATAAGTTAAAAAATGTGATTCAATTTAAAAACATATGTGGCCATGATTTTATGTTCCCTAATAGGGTGGTTGACCTTAACAGAAGATAAACAATTACAAACAAGTAATGTAAACTATAATATAATTTTTAATATGCCTGATATAATATAAAAGTCATATAAAGTTTATTTGCGGACAGTACTACAGATTTATACTTTATAGCTCATTCAAAACGTCATTTTATCAGTAAACGGGCGATATTACAACCATTGTAATCGTTTTACTGCTAGATGGCGACACTATCGTACACCGCTGACCGTACTCCGATACGCACTATAAAAAACGACCGAGTTTGCTTGCATTTCCTTGATATTCTAGTTAAAACTAGGTAACAACTCCATTAGTTATAAGACAATGGCCGTCACTAATAAAATCTAAACTTTAATAATTACAATAGATGTAAAAATAACTTAGACGTAAAAAAAATTAACTTAACGTAACTTAACTATGTAATCTAATATTCTCTCTAATTAAACTTTGTTGATTTAAAAACAAGAAACAAGCCATAAATTATTAACAACGCGTTCCAATCAATTACATTCATCAAATTGTATGAAAAAGTTATAAACTTTATTGTAATTAATATTACAAAATATTTTATTTTAATCTACAATCGATATTTATTCTGACCTATTTTAATAACAATTATATAAGGATTACATAGCGTTTTGTCAAATTATAGTATTTTTTCTATTACGATAAAAGTGATGACGTATTGATAACAAATGTGATTGTTATTTTTCAATAAAAATATGTTTCAGGATAAACATAACTTGTTTTACATTCACGTGTTTTGTTTTATCAATTACTTATCAAATTAGGCGCCTTTTAGCATAGTTCATGTTAGGGTGTGGTCAAAGAGTATAAATTGACAGAGCGGTTATGTTATTTGTTTTTTTACTAATTTAAATAGTGCTCATTCGATTAGTTCGACCTCTACTAACTTATTAGACATAATTATTTATTATTGAGTCAGGTTACAGGATTTCAACGCAAGCCAATAATAAAGTAAACATATTGCTTAGATAATTATGTATTTAAATGTGAAATTAATCTGAAAATTCTATCGCTAAGAGCCACCAACCATGCGAGCGTTTATTATTCTTTTTTATCATTTTAACTGCTTTTAATATGATTATCAAGTATAGTTTTTAAGTTGGCTGCATAAGAATGCGCTAGTTGGCAATGAGTGGCAAAAACAGTGAACGTTTTCGTCTTGCGGCGGCATTAGCAGCGCGAATTGCCCGCACAGATAATCTATGCAGTGGAGTTACGGCTTAACTGCCTACAGTCACGGAGCCTCTCGGAGAATGTGTGGAAAGCATGACTGACCTAAATCAAACTGGCAACATACACTCATTACCTTTCTTAAACTAAACGAGACATTTAAATTGTGATAATTTTATTAAGAACAAGAATTAATACGCTCACTTTTATTATTGTAACAACCTGACTTATTAAAAAACTATACTGATTTATAACTGACTATAGACAAATTCTTTTCATGATTTTTCCGAATTAAATTAATTAACTATATGATAAAAATTATCTTGAGAGCGAAAACGGCTAACGTTACACCGGAGGTTTAAAAAAAGGCTTTTGACTCGCTCTGACAGAGTTGGCAATACGCCGAATGTTTGATATGATTAGCAGGAAACTCTTAGAATAACTTAACTATTGCTTAGTCGATTGGTTTGACCTGTATATACTTCACAAAATCTAATAAGATATAAAACCTAAATGTGGTATAAAGTATCAAGAAACTGCAATTTGAATTTGTAAACTTATTTTTTTAGTATCAAACATGTTTATTGCATCGAATTAAAACCGCCGCCATCGAGGATGAAAGGTAAAAAATGTAATTGTGCCCATTATATACTAACCGATGCAAATTGTCCTTCCCACTGTAACTATCACCTTACCTAGGTCTCATTACCGCAATCTAGGCGCCCTAGCACTCGCCCATAAGGTACCTAGGTATTATGAAAATTACAGAGCTCCGAGGAAAGTATCCGTTATTACGGTGGGCGAATTAATTGCTTGATTGTACCTTTCACAGAGACCGCCATTTTGTGATTGCCGATGACAATCGCGAATTTTTTTCTTCAGAATTTTTTATAAATTCTGGGAACTTTTAAAGTAAAAAAAGCTTTGTTCGCAGAATATATTTAAACAAAGACAGATATGAAATGATGCAAGTTTTAAATATTAAGATGTGTGGGCGCGCGAGACGATATTGACAAATTGCATGACAAGGAAAGTTTCTAATCTAGACCAACTTAATCATTGTGATAATAATAATAAATCAATAACAGTAATTTGTCATTTTTAAATTTATAACCGCAATTTACATCCGCACATTACTATGTAACAGGTGTCGGTGTGAACGCGAGATTGCAACAAAAAACTATAATTAAACATTCTTCTCTCGACGGCTATAAATCGTCACGATTGCACTAACAATTATCCTAACAGCTTTTATTGCGGAAATGTTGATACTAATAAGTTTATCAACACAGACGGACAAGTATAAATTGCGGACGGCGATGTCGCATGTCCTAGCCGCGTATAATATCATAAAAGTGCAATAATAAAGATGGCGGTCGCCTAACATGGTAGTGATTGTCATTCCGGACATCGCGGCATAAATAAACATGTCCTTTGTTATAACTCCGCTTAGAAGGAGTTCTACATAAAAAAGGTTTCGCTCTCCTTTCCAGTATTTAATAAAAAACCTTGCTTCGATGTAGTAAATTACTTTTATTAGTTTTTACCGAGTTTATATAGCTTTCGAGTTATGATACTGGATGACGTCACGCCGCCGTTTTCAGCCGCAGACAAGGGGAGCTTTGTACAATTACTTGTAAGGACGTGCAGCTCAAAATGACTTCAATTGCTGTTGCAAGCAAATTATATCAATTGTCACACATGTCATGTACATTGAAATGACAAACTGAGGAATATATTTTTGTATCCCTAAGCACATACTCATTAAACAATTCAAATTATTTCTATTTAAATATATTAAAAAGGTGAAAACCCTTAAATAACGAGGTGGTCATGTATAAATATTATATATAGATATTATTGTATCGTAATCAGTGTTTCATCGCATGGGGCGCGGCAATAACGCGACGGGCGGCGGGCGACGCCGCGGGGCGCGCCTAGCTATCCGCTTCATTAGCACACGTTTATTTACGAATGGTACCATATATGTATAAAGGCTTTGCGAATCAAAACTCTGTTACAAAGGTCACATTTGAAATAAATAAACTTCATACTTATCTATACTTAATATTATAAAGAGAGACACTTTGTATTTTTGTATGTATTGAAATAACTCAAAAACTACTGGGACGATTTCAAAAAATCTTTCACCAATAGAAAGCTACATTATCTCCGAGTAACATAGGCTATATTAATTGATTCCACGCGGACGAAGTCGCGCACAACATTTAATATTATAATATTTTAAAAGACAAAGTTCGAAATTATTTTGTAAACAATATTTTAGATATCAAAAACCATCGCAGTCTTGAGTAACGTATCGATTTACAACAGGTTAACGTCCTTCACGTTTCATTGCTTTTATTAAAAAAATATGTGACATGAGCTAAGCTTAAATTCCCGCAGCCCTTTATTATTTTTTAAAATACTGCGTTATCATTAACCTTTTAGAATAAAGTTTATGCTAACTAAATAAACTACATATTTAATTATTTTTAACTATTCCTTGCTATAAATTAAGTATTTAAAAGACAAACAAAAAAACAGTTAAAATTTTGACCTACATAGTTATCAGTATATAAAATCAATTACATTTTCCCGTAATCGTAAAACTTTATATGCAATCCTTGTAATTAATCCGTACTTAAGTTTATAATTAACATTTCTTGTGACCTAATTATAGTCCAAGTCTAGATTTCTTTATGAACCATTAACTAGCTTCGAATAAATGAAGGGACGCGGTCGCGGCGGCGATTAGCGGCTCGCAACAATAATGCACGTCGTAAAATCTCCTCCTAAATCATAATTACATATTTAACTGCCTGCTTGTGCCGCAATCATAATATCGGCGCTCGGCGCTAACACCCGACACGTCGTAATTTCAACCTTATCACTGTGCAATAGATGCTCTAGTAATCGCAAACTTGTCAATAATGGTAATTAAAGCTGCGTGAATAAGAAAAGCTGGTGATCGACTGGATTAAACAGATGTGACCCTTATTACTTACGCCAGCGATGGGCGACGGGCGACGGGCGACGGGCCGCGTACGGCGCTCGCTATGTTTGTACAGGCGATATGAAAATGGCGTCCGATGTAGGTATTTTTATTGGATCAAATTCAAAACAATGGGAGAGACTGTAGCGCGACGCCTCGCCTCTATAAATATGCTTTTAAATGACGGACATTTTACGATGTAGTAAAGGAGGCCCGTGTTTAATATCCCCACTTAAAGGTATAGGTGGGAGCATAAAGATACAACCGCGTCGTTTGCTCCTCGCTTACATTGCGCTTACACATCCGTCACACTGTCCAATATCAACAATTATTAATTACGTCACTTGATTTTCAATATAAATGAACAAAGTGATTTGAGTGTTTTTCAAGATGGCGCTTGGTTAGAGAAGCGGTTATTGTTTTCAGTTCAGTGGCACGCTCGATACCCGATAAGAGCTTAAACCTGCCAACCGGCTACTACGGACTGAGCTCTCAATGTCCTCAGCTTACGGCGTCTACACACCACCGACTTGTAACAAAGCTTTCTATTCTGGATTTTAAAGAGCTAACAATTGCTATATCAGAAAATATATAGTAAGAGGCAAATAAATATAATTTGATAAATTCCAACGTGAAGTATAAGTGACATATAATGTACATCCGTCACATAATTTTTATATTTGAGTCAAATTAACGTCCTAGCGATATAAGTAATAGAGTTTGTCTCGAGACCTTCGTTTTGCGAAGTAAAAGAATGTGATTTTTATTAATGTTTAGTTGTGATATGATAAATAATATTGTAAACGATGAGAGAAATCGTTTCCAGAGGTGGTCGTTAGCTGTTGTATGCTCGGGAGCGGTCACGGCCCGGCCTGACACACTTCTGCGGCTTGCGTCATTAATTTGTAGGCGTTTGTCACTTTACATATGGCGACGGTCTTCGGAGCATGCCTTCCTCGACCAGATCGCGAGCCGCGCGATTATAACTCTTATAACAAGAATAATAAAGTAGTTATGTAAACAAACATATCCAACAAAAATATTTTCCCATAAATTTTTAGGTCAGTGCCGACTGACATTCCGTCACGTATGAAGGGATAGGGGTAATTAAAATTCTGTAATGATCGCGGCGACACCTCGCCTTCCATCCACAATATTGTTTTTATATCTGTGGTGGCACAGACACAATGCATTGTATCACATCTATCAATCAGTAATTACTGAATCTGTACAATATTCATCGGCAACGTGACAAATAAAATAATGAAATATTTATGATTGATGCGAGTGCGAGGTTTACTGAACGATTAGACTGGCCCCACACCGCACATGAGAATCATTGAACAATGCAAAGACACTAGGTTCCAATGTTATCTTAACATTTATTAATAAGTATAAACGTAGGCCCCACCTGTTGTTTAGATGACATTTGTTTTGATCAAAGTAAACATTCAAAGGTCTCTAATAGTGCGACCTCGGCTTGTCGCGGGAGGGAGCAAACTACAACCTAAACATTTTAATGGACTCATACTTATTGTTATTCAGAATTCGCAAATTACGTAAAGCGATTAATATCTCTGCCTATCATCTTAGCCTTTCCTTATACTACAAATACTTCAAAAAATATGTTAAGTATGTATTTTTATTTGACATTACGTGGGCCTAAATTACCTTCGTAAAATACTTGTGATAAAATCTAACCGCGTTCTTTATCTGTGCAGGTCTGATGCCGGCCTAGCTGGGCCGCGCTGCGCCGAGCGGGCCGCCGCGGGTCAGGGCCCGTAGGCAGAGGCGTCAACTGTCCCGCCACAAAACATGATGAAACTACTCATTAAATATTTCCAAAACGCGTAATGACCACCTTTTGACGTCTCGAAAGCCGGTTCCAAAATTAAATGATACGTTTTAAAAATGGAATCGCTCCGTCCCGCCTTTTTTCCTCCGAGATAACCTTTAGTCCATTTCGGTCGGCATAACGAAAAAAAAAATAAAAGCGTCTTACGTTTTAATTTTTTTAAATGACATTCCTGCGGTTTTTTCTCACCGGGAATCTTCAGCGAGTAATAAGTTCGTTTGTTTGGGTCGCTTTTTGCGATCCGTATGGCTTTGTGCCCTCGGTTCTGATTAAGCCTCGGCGGCCGCGCGGCGCACCCGACGACCCGGCGGCCCGTCGGCCCGCTGAGCGGCCGGGTTCGAACCCACCGTGATAATTAAATACGTCTAGTTAATCTATTTAGTTATTTAAACTTCTTTTGAAATTCGCGGTCGGATTATAGTTTTTAAGACACGAAATTTGAAGACTGGCGTAGGTCGGTTCCGAGAAGAGATGAAATATTTTTGGCGTGTGCATGAGTAATCATTGCAAAAGTTGGTGTGCGCGGCCGAGCTGCGGACGGCATCGGTAAATCATCGGTGTGGGAATTCAAAACGTTTGCCAGTAGTTTTATGTACAAAAAACATAGCAAAGGGACGAGGACGAGGTTTGGAAGGCAGGCGGCCGCGGCCGGGGAAGACAGCGCCGTCACTTGTGCCCGACACGGGGTGGGACGTCGACGTCGCCACCCTTAGCGTCCCGTCCCTTTCCGATACCCTGGCCGGCCGTAGCGCCGTCTCCTCCCTCTGTCATCCGGCGGCGCATTCACGACGGAGGGGCCACCAGAAGCGATTCGTAACAGTGAATAATATGTTTGAATAGTTTACACCGCCTAATAATAATATTACTGGTAGGACGCGAGGCGACGCGACGGTGAGCACCACGGTATTTCTTAACTCGAATTCGAAAATATGCGTTAAGTGGTGGATAATCAACATCGAGGTGCGTTTTTATGTATTTTTAAAATTGATAGCGGTACATCGGGCCTCGTTAGGGCGCGCGCGGCTCTCGGCTCGGGTTTTACTGCGGTTCATTCGGGCCGGACGTAATGCGACCGTAAAACTTAGAAAAATCTTTGTCGATCTCGCCCAGAACTCGGCAGCGGATTGAGACGCGGCGGCGCGCGGCCTACAGCAGCCGGCGATGGCGACGCGACACGCAGCCACAATCGACAGGGCCACTTAAATTTAATATGTAGTAATATAGAGCTAGAGCGGGCGCTGGTCGTAAATTCCGTTTCATTCATAACACTGTGAGTGTACATCAGGCGACCGTTTGTTTCACGACCATAAATACTAATAAAACGGCCTCGTTACGGGGACGGATCGAAAATCGGGCACACGACTTCTTAACGACACCTATTAGGGATCTTCTGTCTGGTCGATTTAATTGAAAAATTGTATCCAGAGCGTTGCAAGAGTCGTATCCGAGTCCCGCGCCGGATGCGGGCCCAGACGACCATTATCCCATTTGCCCATCCGCGCGGGGCCGAGCGGGGCCAGCGGGGCGCGCGGGCTCGTCCCCCGCGACACGTGGCGGCCTCGCCTCTAATTACTGCAGCTCGGCGACAGCGACACCTTACAGCTTAGCAGTCGAGGTAGCGGCAAGAGCGATGGCTAACCATCGATGCCGTCACTCTCTTGTTATCGACAACGTCTTAGCTACGAGCACGCGCTGCCTACATCCTTATAAAATAGACGAAACATTTATCAAATCGCACCGATGGAAGGTTGGACCGTAGCTGACGTAATTACAAAATACCTGACATGTCAGGTAAAAACCTGACGTATGGTAAGACCGGTAGGGTTCCGTCTAAAATCGAATCGGAAAGGTTGCTCGCCCCTGAATACATCCCCCCCCTCCAGCGACCGTCGCTTGTCTAAAAACGCTTCAATATTAATTTTGTAATCTAGAGTGTGTTTTTCTTAGTGGCTTCTAAATATAACCGACGCGGGTCGAGCCCGGCTCGGCGCGCGGCTTCGCTCGATTCGCCAGCGGATTTATCGTTCTGCAAGTATCGCGCGGGGGAACTTTAACGGCCGTTTTAAGTCTGCGGATGAAAGTTTTAGTTCCTATTCCATTTACAAAATGTTCTCTTTTAAAAATGTAAGCGTCCGAAGTCATCGCGGCGAGGGGCCGATGCACCGCGTCAGCTGATTTTATATATTTTTAAATACAAATGTCGAAGCGTTATCGGCGAGCGTTTAAATTATATAAACAAACTTAATGAAGTCCAAATTAATTTAGAGCGCCATTAACCCGATCGCCCCGAGATTAGGTTTACAAATTGAAAGTACAGTTAAGTTATCGAAGTTCGTGTGTAAAGTTATGATGCGCAATTTTATCTGTCTTGTCCCGCGAGCCGCGAGCCGCGAGCCCCGAGCTAGTGTAAACAGCGGGGTCAATAGCTGGCACATGACCGCCGCCGATAGCCGCCCTTATCGACTGCCGTCCTCCCCGCGCACCTACTCACGTCTCCACTCGCTAAGATTTTACGTAAATACGCATCGTTAAGATAACTGTTTCCTTTAGACGCGACGGACGTCTCCTTTTTGCTTTTATTCAAGTAATAAAATGAACGCTCGGCCAAATGATTCCCCGCGCCGCCGCCGCCGCCGCCGCCGCCGGGCCGCAGCGACGCCGCTCTCTATATTTAAACAAACCTCACCTGCACTCATAAATCAACACAAATTTTTCAGTATTCGGAACTAATAAGAAATGATATCTAACGCTCGCTATGATGGTCTGTATTGCGGAGGACAAAAACTTTGAAAAAAGGTCTCTCATCATAAATAAAGTTGACACGGAGCCGCCCACGCGCCCACGCGGCTCTTATTAACGCGTCTGTCCGTTTGTGCGTTCGTTACCTCTATTGTCGCAAACGCGGCATCCTCGCGCCGGCCCTGATTGACTATTCGACTTCGAATTCTGTCGGCGAGGCGTATCGGAACGCGGGAATTTCACGTCTTTTATGCGCGAGTACATTACATTTTTATGGTCGATATAAAATTATACATGGCCGCATTAAATTTACGATCGATACTACGCGGTGACTAGTCAAAACAAAAGCGTACGGCGCACATAACAATAATCATAAACAGATACGTTTGTTTTGACGAGATCGCGAGATGGCGGCCAATTAACCAACGCAGCGCCGCAGCGCCGCGCCGGTACCTACTGGAATATTTTTAATTTTGCGTAAAGAGCTTTATCAAGATTTAGTACGGCAGCGGGAGCGGAGCGGGGTCCAGTGAATTGGGCGCGTCGGCGGCGGCCGCGGGACTCGTTCTTGGCAATAATTTGGTCATCGCCCCGGCGCCGCCCCGCGCGCCCCCTGCCGTGACACTCGCACTCAAAAACCAGCTCCAGACCTAACCTAAGCGTCTTTACGCCGATAATGTAATAGATAAGACGCGCTAATTACTCTAATAGCCGTCTATTTATCTTACGGAGAATATCTTAAGAACAGTCGACGAAACGCGCTCTAAATTGCACGGTGAAAAATTGTACTCGTAGTAATATCGTACCTCGTTATCTTGAACCCGAAACACACATAAACAGTTTAAACCGACTTTGATAATTCTGAATATCCATTTTTTACATTTTAAATACTTATTATTATTATTAGAGCGAAGTTTATTTACCGTTATGATGGAATTCAAATGCATTGAAGTGATCGGTGAGGCCACTCGACGCCATTGTTGTTCCAACCCTTCCGCGGCCGCGCTGCTGAGTCAGCTCGCCGCAATTAATATTACTTAATGTAACCCACACATATTAGTGGAATTATAGCCGAGGATTTGTCGATCGACGATAAACATTGCTCCTACGGCGTCCGACGAAAAGAATTCCGTGACGAGAATATGTAATGCAAACGTTTTATAAACTTTGTGTGCATTCTACGATATTAAATCTCTTTGCGCTTTAAGCTATGAGAAAATTCGAAAAACATCAAGATTTGTATCTTCTATTTGAGACGAGCTCAAAATCGTCCGTTAATTATTATTGCGTCTACGATCGCCGGCCGCGCTATCAGGCATTCACGGGGTGTACGTTTAAAAGTTGTTTAAGCTCTCGGTTACACAATGGACCCTCAAATTAGCGAGCTCGCGAATTAACTTTGAATCCAAAGTGCGCAATTAACGCGCCGCTACAAAGAGGCAATCGGAAAATGAACAGCGATATTCAAATTGAAAAAGCGACGCGTTAGGAATAAAACATCGGCGGGCCTAGTCGGTATGCGCGCTCCGCCGCTGAGACGGCCGACCCATCCGCCCCGAGTGCCTCATTGCCCCATGCTCCACAGCTCCCGCTATATTTGACCACTATTAAAACGCTCTGATTCCGTACTAGTATAAATTAAGAATTACAAAAATATGATACAACACTTCAAGGTATTAGTAAAATAACCATTTGACTCGTAGCAATGTAGCTGTAGCTGTGGTCACGCATTTGAACTTTGGAAACTATTAGTTCCCATATTTATTTGTTAATAACACCTATTTTTTTACAAATCATAAATAATTTAATAATTCGTTGCACAGTTTACTTTTGTATTTCAGTTTTTAAAACTTTTATTGTTTTTTCCAATATCTAGAGAACCCCAAAAATGGTATGGACCAACGAAATCTTAATAACAAATGAGTGGGCGCGTCCGAAGCGGACTCATTTACAATTGATTACCATTTGCGAACTCATTACATTATTTTGTTGGAATTAGTCTATCCTATGATTTGAAAATTCACAAACCTAGTCGCGGCGGTTAGAGTGTTACTTTATTGAATAACAATTCAAAAGAGTTGTATTTTTAGTAAGTATTAGTACATAAGGCTTATCAAGTTTTATTACTTTTACAACTTAAAGCACCGCGATATTTGTCTCTCTTGTAGAGGTTTCGCTCTAATCAGTTTCCCGCTTATGGAGGTAGCCCGTCGGGACCAGAGGACTCTCGGTTATAGAGGTTTTTCACTTAGACTTTATACCTATAAATGTATTTTGTCTACTATATTATTAAAAAGGACCACGTAAATTGAGTACAAGATAATTAAGAAGCTTTTTAATGCGATATCGACCATCATATTTATCGAATCTCATAATAAATACATTTCAATTGCACTCGACGGCACTTATCTCGCCAATTAATATAACTCGATTCGAAAAACTTAGAAATCGTTATCTGCGCTGCCAAATCCATTTCCCGCCATATTCGTGCAACAAAGTGCATTCCCAAAATGGAGGTGTGTTTTTTGTTTCTTAATTTCAATGTAAATCGATAAATCTGTCGAGACCGTTAAACAATCTAAATATGCAAAACAAAATGCAGAGAAAACGTGCAATAGAATGAATGACATCGCTATTTGACAGATAAATACGTTTTTTCATCTGTCAACGTGACATTTGGCTTGCATTATCAATTTGCAGAAGTAATATTTGACAAGGTTTCTTTTATATCTCAAAGCAACTAAAATATTCATAGTAAAAATATTATAATTAAATCAAAACAAAGATAAAATGCAATCAATCTAACTAATGCAACTGTCTCCGAAAACAAAAACACTTAAAATATCTGGCCACTTTTGACGTCACAAAGTAAGCCATAAAAAAGGTTAATATCATTATTTGGACTATATTAAATTGACAAAGGCAAGTTATTTAATATTCATCATAAAGTTTAATTCTAATTGCATTGCAACACTAGTCAACAGCTCTAATGTGACCAAAAAAACAACGTTTTTAATTACTAAGCTTATTATTTTAGAGAGAGTAGCGTACACCGACTAGTATTGGTACAGATTGAGAGCACATACATCAATGTAATCAATGAATTTTTACGATTAAAGCATATCCGTGTGCATTAGCGGGCACAAAGAGGCCGAGCGCTCCGCCGCGCCGCCGCCGCGCCCAGCCACGCTAATCTACAACACCCACGGCCCTTACCGCTGATATGTATTCAAAACACAGTCACCTCCAAATGGACTCACAATAACATGCCTTAATGTGAATGATGTATAATGATGATAATGTCAAATCAACTCTATCTAACTTATATCTTTTATACAAACAAAAGCAAGTCTTCGCCGAAACAGATTCGAAATGAAGTAATACTGAACGCCCAAACCAACAGGTAAAGCAAAGCATACGGTAACTAATCATAATATCTTTCACATACTAGAAGAAATCGATCCAATAATGGTGTAGAGTCATATAAGTGCGATAACGAATTGAAAGTATCATATTACTTATGGACAGTGTCGTGTCGGGTGTATCGCAGCGGCCGTACGCTGCCCACGGTAAGAACTAGTGACGCATACACCCGCAACCGCCGCCGGACCATTTTCTAACAGAGAATAATCCGAATTGAAAAATAGCCAGTTGTAATCACCAGATCGCATTACAGCGTAATGTCTCGACCGGTTCGTGTTTTATTATAATAATATATCATTCATGTATACTGTTATATAATGGAACGGAATTAATTTATTTGCTCACCATAGAGCCGATGACCGTTTTAAGTGTTTTTTTATCTGTCACCGAATTGGCGGGACGGGTTTGACGTTCTAGAATGGATAAGTGTATACCGTATTCGAATTTTATTTTTTTTCTTTTTGACAGATAAGCAACCGGAGGTGTATGAAGTATAAAGAAATATAAGAACCTGTTAGTTTAAATGTAAATAATTTTATAAATTAAGCACTGAGTATTTATCTTAATTATATTTTAGTGGTATCTCTGTTAAAAAGTAACTTATATCAGAGATTTTATTAATCCATTAATATTCATCGTATAGGCCTATACATTATTAAACAACGTATACGTTAATACTAAAAGCTCGTTTAAAAAAAACTTTAAAATGTTAAGCCGAGAGGGTTCTGATAACATCTAGTGATACTCGGCCGCACCACCTCATTCTTAGAACTGTAGATATGATAAAGATATCTAAACTCAAGTGCTTTCTTTCATAAAATTATTGCGAATAAAAAAATCCGCAGTTTATTTCAATTACTTTACCTAAGAATTCGGGCTTTGGTGATGACTTTGGTAAATAACCAAATGCTTACAGACCTTACTTACTTCTTCGTAATTAATTATTACGAATTAATTAAATTGGTACCTCAATTAATCACTCTAATATAACTTGTAACAGCGCGTTGTTTGATTTTATTTATTACAAGAAAATTATATAAATAAATGGAAACATAAAACATAAAGCATTTAAACAAATTATTGGATAATTTAACGTTATGGATAGATTTAATTACTGTTAATTTGTAGCTATAGAGTAAAGAGCGGTTATAGACACTGAGCGCTTGTCTATTGCTCTATGGTTGAGCACTTCATTATTTTTATTATCTGTAAAGCGGCAAAGGTGTCGTAACTCGGCTCAAGAGACCGCATACATTTCGCAAGTCTGCCAGCCCTAAAATTGATAATGGAGCTAAGTGCGAATGCAATACGCACTGATGGGTTCTTTAAGGTAAGAAGTAGACCATTTTGACTATTAAATGTTTGGGTATTGGCTGAAGAAGGTACGTAAATATAACATTTTATTAGATCTAAAACGAAAGCTTATTTATTTATAGCTGCTTTGTTATGTAGACATTTATTAATTACAATTATTTTCCATTTTATTATAGTAGAGATACGTTTATTTGACAATGTGCTATGTAATTGTTATATTTTGATTGCTTTTATGGACTCCTAATGAGACCTAACGATGGCCGCGTTATCTGCCGACGGAACCGAAACACAGAAGTTCTTCAACGCTTTCCCACATAAAATTGTATTATGTGTGCATTACCTGGAGTTCAGGTGCCGGCGTTATCTTAAAACTGGCAAGTAAGTGCCAATAATAATTTTAATGTAACGGCCACAATGATTGGCGCCGTTTTAGAAAAATAGAACTGACAAAATCAACTACTTTTGCTACAAAAACTAATGTTAATCTTATAATGTAATATTTTACCGTACTTAGTAGTTTTAACAATCAACTCTGTGTACAAACCAGTACTGATTTATGATTTACAAATTAAAAATAAATGCACTGTAATTCCATCGACAAGCATAACACTTAAAACGTTAATGACGTATAATTTAATTAAATCGTGGAAAAAGAAATTTCTTTCAAAATTGTATCAGTTTTCGATTTTTTAAAGTTGCCACAATTTGGTAGAAAACTATTATCAATTACTTATCAAGTTTGTGTTTATAGACAGGGATTATTTTAAATAGATACCCAATATTACATTAAAACAGTGTTTGATTTGGCTATTAACCATTATAATCACATTTATTATAAAATCTTGTCTTAATTAATTAAAACAAATGATTTACAACTAGTATGGCCTCATAAATAATAAAAAAACTTTTATTTTACATATTATATCTACGTGTTTTGTGTTATAACATTTTTTTTGGTATATTTTTCAAAAGCAAAGTCATCAACATGGCAACCCTGCAACAGTAATGGCGGCACGCTATCAGATGATCACGATTTTTATTTCCATTGCTTTCGAAGCGCAATATTTCTGCAATTATTATTGTAATAATGAGAAAAAGTCTGTAACCTCCAAACTTTATTGGAATTTAATTGTGATTGAATTAATTTTTTGACGTAAGTAATGATTTTTAATGATTTTTAATATCAACATTTTCATGCTTAATTAAAAGTGTTTGTTGTTGTTTTTTTTAATTAAATTTGTAACCTGTTTAAGTATTTGTATATGGGTATAGAGCTAGTATGTCACTTTGTTATCTATTGGTAATATTTGTTTGTATTTTCTTTTAAAAATTATTTTATTAACCTTGTACCTGGGCGCCTCTGAACGGATGTAGCGCGGCCCGACGGGACACACTGAAAATGCACTGCATGACATTGTCCATGTGGTTTAAACTGAGCCTGTAGCCCATTGCTATCATAATATACATTTTATATCGCTTTCTTATATTTTATACTTTTGTATTTTATGATAACAAATAAGAGGTTTTTATTTTTATTTATATATGCTGTTAATTTAATTGTTACTTTCTTAGTTTTACGCGCACACACTACCGTCGGGTAATTATCAATGGCTTCTAACATATGATTTATTGTATCATTATATTTCCCGCTTTTTTATAATTTACGTTCTTATTCTGACTTATCTTATATTTAAAATTTAATTTAATAACTTCGATAGGTGTCGATGTTCAATAGGTTAATAGTTTCAAAAGCATGTATGAATAATTGTTTTCATTACAAAAGGGCTTGGATTTCTATTATTACTAAGAAAAGGCAATTATATTTTCTAAATAAACATTTGTTTCTATATGTCTATACTAATATTATAAAGAGATAAACTTTGTATTTTTGTATGTATTGAAATAACTCAAGAACTACTGGGCCAATTTCAAAAATTCTTTCACTATTAGAAAGCTACATTATCCCCGAGTAACATAGGCTATATTATTTAATTCCACGCGGACGAAGTCGCGCACAGTTAGTATGACAATAAATTCACAAGCAACTTTGATTATTCACTGGTATATTCACTATGTCTATGTCCTATATTATTTTATATATATTTGTTTTTATATACCTTCAGTGTTGTGATATTGTATTCTAATAATATATTTAGTTAAACTATGAAAGATTAAATTAATCCTCACTTTCAATATAATCATAAACGTATATTTTAATTAACTGAAGCTAAAATAATATGAACAGCGTATATTTGCCGATGATAATCAAATCTCTCGTTATCAGTTCAACGGCGCCTCGAATAAAATAACATATCGCACGAATTTACTTTATAATAATATATTCTGAATTTATTTCATATTTCGCAGTTTATTAAAATAGAATTAAACGATAATGTGCGTAAGTTTGGATAGATGTTTTTTTTTATAAGAAAAAGGGGGAAAACGAGCAGCGGGTACACCGAGGTAATCATCACTATAGTAATATGCACATGTCTATGACGTCGATGATCACCTCGGTGTACCCGCTGCCCAAAGAGCTTTACGGATTTTGAAAGACATATGTAGAACATAGGAAGAATAAATAAGTGCTTACTAAGTCTGATTCCACGCAGACGAAGTCGCATGTAACAGCTAGTATTTAGGTGTTATAATAACAACGGACAAGGAGACAGCCGTCACGCAACATATATTATTCAGTCATAAAACCTAACTAACAATATTATGATTATGCGAAGTAGCGTACAACTATTATTTTCTTGGCTTTTAATGTAATTTTAATTCCAGTAACGTCTAATAACTTTAAAAAATATATATTATTAGCATTCTACTAACTAACTACTTCTTCACTACGTGTTTTCCGCTACGCTTATAAAAACGTTTAATTTTAAGTTTAAATTTATCTTAGGTTATAAAACAGTGTTAGATTCTTTAAACGATTAACGTAGATTATAGTTATTGTAACCGTTTGTTGCATTTTATAGCGTACACAAGTGTTTTATAACGTTACGCTATAACTATAAAATTTCGGCTATTGGGAACCTCGTTATCTTAGTCCGAATGCGGCACTATCTCTGTAGCTACTATTATACGAAAAATTGATATCCTTATCAATGTATCATAAAGTTTACGATGTCCTCTCTATGATATTTCAGCAAGTATTGTGTCAAAACAATTTTGTACTTGAGCTAGTAATTTCAACGATGCGACGGCCGTAAACGTGTTGTAAACGAAATTACTCGTTTATTAAAACTGTATTGATGTTATCATTTTATTAATAAAATTATAGAATACGATTAAATTTTATAATGTTTTGAAAAACATTTAATTTACTATCTTAAAGAACTTAATAAAGTATTAGATTCAAACACGGTTTGGTTTACAATTATCATTATTCAAAACAATCACTTTTACAAAAGATAAAAAAGATAAAAGTTTTTAGGTTATCAATGGACGTTTTAGAATTCTAAATATTAAATAGTATTTTGTTTGTAATGAATTTTAAATGCACAGCTTGTTAGAGAATTTAATAAATTCTTCAGAATTCAAATTAACAATGCGGTATATTTCTCACACATATTTAATAAGCTGCCGGTAAGATTTAAATTAAAAATGTTAATGCTCATCTTGCTTACATAGCTATTAACTTCGTCAGGAAAATTTAAATACTTTTTTTTATATAACAACGTAATCGCGAAGATAAATTATTTAATTTTAAGTCTATTATTTTAATACGTAACTTAAATAGAGTCGGCCGGAAAAAGTTTAATGCTTTTATTTATAACTACTATAGCGTAAAGTTATGTTTGAAACAGTTTGACGTCAGTTCACTCATACTGTGAATATATTATACGCTATTAACTTTACGTGGTCGTACAAGCGTTACTTATTTACCTATATAATGCCTTAGGTATTCAACAAAATTATTTTCTTGAATTTATCCTTAGATAAGGTAATTGCGATAAATTGAATACTGCGGTCCGCATGCGTTGTCCATTATCTGAATAAAGTAGACATCTAGTAGCTTAGGTTGTTCAAGAATCTAGGCTCTAGGAATAGGTATAACAGAGTAGCTGGCCGTGGCACAAATACCATATAGATAGTTGTTAACATACAAATAGACAAAAGATATGGCCTGAAATTAATTCACATATGTCCTAAGCTAGCATAGCCTATCTGCGTTCTAAGGTTAAAACTCTTAGAAAACTTTTAACTTTATTATTATCATTATTTTGAGATTTAATTAACTATTATTGTTATAAGAGGAATGTCATTTAATGATTACAAAGTATTATATTCCATCATATTTGTTATCCGAGAATTATATGTATCGTTTTTGAACTAAATTGTTATAATTTTATTCAAAATTCAAACGAGATAAGAGATTCATAATAAGATATAAAATATTTTGTATGTTAGGAATAAATTATTTTTGTTATAAATCAAAATGATGTTAAGAATATAAACGTATGAATAATATAAAAGAAGAAAACAGAGGGAGCTAGGTAGTTCTGTTTTCAATAACAGATCCAAATAATAAAATCAAGGATTATGTTTTTTTCTCGGTCCCGTACCTAAAAACAATAGCGGCCCTAAATCTTTAGGAAAGTTGTCTCCTCGTGTTCCGTTAGGGTACCTTTGTGGTGCGCACCAAAAAAACTTTTTTCTTTTCATTGTCAATTGAATTTTATTGTTGGTTTCCGAGATAGGCCCTTTTGTGCCCAACCGTGCGTTCAAAGCCGCTTGCAGCCCGCTAGGCTCCCACCGTCCCGGCCGAGCCGGTACGAGCGGCGGCACAATGGGCCCCCCGCTGCAACGCCATTTTATCTCATTTATTGTCGCCAACATTCTAACAAACTCTAGCAATTGTATCAGGTGTTCGCCCGCGGCCCGCGCTCCGCGCCACCCGACCTCTCCTAACATACAGACACCAAATCATCTTATGCCATAATATAAACGTAATGGAATCATTAAGCGATCGATGAACCATCCTAAACGTCAAATTAGTTTTGCCTACGATTTTTAATGTATTCACGCGTCGTATTCGATCTTTATTATAATGTTACGGATGTTTCGGGAGCCGTCAGTGGGCTATCGGAGATTTATCGATTCTATGTCGCGCTCCTTTTGTTTAGAATCAGTTTAGCCGCACTCCTGAGCCCGAACTGCTCCGCGACGTCGTTACGCATTCTGAACACGCGCTACTTGTCACAGCTCGCGCTCGTCAACACTCTCACACCTCGTCGCGCCTCGTCTACCTCTCTTTACATTGTCGTTGAACTTATGTTGTGAAGCCTAGATACATGATGATGATAAGCACTCGATCACAGATCCTCCTGACATATTTATTTTCCCGCGCCTATCGCCGCTACAGTTGTACTCGCGACGTCGCTTGTGGTGTTCCTACCGGTGTGGTGTGGTGTAATGTGGGGAGAAGACACGGCGCGTCGTGCGGTACATACCCTAGGCTGAGCCATGGGAGCTCGGCCCGAGCCCGGGTGCAAGGCTCCGCTGGCCACCACGAACGTTTCTGATCACGGGCCCGAGCAACACTGCACTAGCACGTCAACACATACACTCGGATATATGGACACCGTCACGGCGGCGGCGGCGGCCCGCTAGCTCACCAGTGTCATAGTGCACTCGCGACGGTCGGG
>QDHC01004785.1:128206-156508 GCA_013186455.1 Papilio dardanus tibullus | reverse complement strand
TTTTACAAAGTTGGTGAAACGCGTGTGTTGCTATAATGATATGTGGTATGATATGAGCAGGGCGACAGCGGAACAGCGGACTCGCGCTGTGCCGGCCCGTGGGCACAGGTGTCACTGCAGGCCCCGGGGCGCATGCGCCAGCAGTGCTCGTCTCCCGTAGGTAAGAGAGGTAGCATCGGGCGGACTTGCCGTGGCTACCACGCCGTCGTCGTCGCCACGCTGCCTCCGAGCCACGACTTCCAGCTGCTGAATGCTAAGGAAATGACTGCCTCGAAATAACATAAAGACTAAATTTACATGAAGCTTCTAAAGAACGTCCATCACACACATCATATTTGATAATATATTTTCACCAAACTAAGAAAATGATAATTCTAAAACAAAAAATAATGCCTCCCATTCGTATGGAAAAAAAACTTAAAAACAATAATTGTAAATTACTAGTATGAAAGGTTTACTCGTACAATAATGTCTTTACAAGAACAAATCCGTCAGACGCAGCGACGCTCCTTACACCACGGTGATGACAACGTGTCAAGCTGGGACATTTAACTGGATGACAGTTATTTGGTTTTTGACCGACTAAGTATGTAACATCGGTCAGAAACTAACATTAACTTAATATCTATACTATTATTATAAAGAGAAACTTTGTATTTTTGTATGTATTGAAATAACTCAAGAACTACTGGGACGATTTCAAAAATTCTTGCACCTTTGGAAAGCTACACATCTTCGAGTAACTTAGGCTATATTTTTTAATTCCACGCAGACGAAGTCACGCACAACAGTTAGTCGTTAATAAAATCATTGATTCAATAATGAATTGCAATAATTACTAGAAGAATTACATTAATGTTTGTGTAATTTATAATAAAATTGAATAAGTACAATATAGGTGTTTGCTAAACACTACTGCAAATATTGTTCTTCTTAAGAACTTCTAAGATAAAGTATTTATTACAATCCTAGCGTTGATTTTTATAAAATAGAAACCTATAGCAGAATTAATGTAATTCAACAATGTAGTGTGTAGTTTGACCCATGATGGGCTCCATTTTCCTTCACTCCACGACTAGCGCGTATTTTGCGTGAATACACATATCTTTGAATTTCTTCGCCGATATGTGCAGACATCACGATGTTTTCCTTCACCGTAAGAGCGTCGTAACATTTTCAAAATACATTTATATAATAAACTGCGACTTTATGATCACATATCGGGATCATTTTAAACTTTACGATCTTAAACATAATTAAAATACTTTTATTACAATTTAACGATTTTAATATTTTTATTGCGGTCGCTTTTAATATTTTTTACCAAGTTTTTATTAGACTAAGCTAAGCCAGTATTTCTACAACTGTTACTAAAAAAAAATAGGTCAGTAAATATAGTTTATTCATACATTGATTTTAGTCAAAAAAACAATAATTTTCTTCACAAACTTAGGAAAAGGAATACTTTATTGGACTCTTTGATAAATTATTTTTTAATAATTTAATGTAGTAATTTATTTAGGTGGAATTTTATGAATTTAATAAAAATTTAAACAAACCAAAAAAAGGACACAACCTTATATTAGTAACATACTATTTTAATCATTTATATAATAAAAAAAACTCACGAAGCTCTTCCTCTGTAATTACACTTAATTTCATTATATTATTAAACATCTGTATGTTCCTTCGTTTATTAAAAACACTTAAAACACAATTAACAATTTGTTCCTTCGTCTTCAATGGCAACATAACATTGTTTACGAAGTTATATTATGACAAAAATATTTAATAAATTAGGTCACCTTAGTGTTACATGCATCTATTAATCTAATTATTAATGTTAAAAAAAAGTTTGGATGTTCGTTTAAAATATCTCCAGAAAGACTTAACTAATTCAGACGATTTGGACAGATGTAGACCACTGTAGACACCATGTCTGGAACATGAGACTAAGTTATTTAATATTCCTACGACTCAGTTAAATCAAAGTAATTGAATTATAACTGTAAATATTGTAAACTTATTAAAATAATTATTTTAATATTTTCATCTTAATTTTACTTACTTAGAAACAGTCACCCTCGTATTAATAAACAAGTAATTACTTGTTGCTTGAGCATTTTTCAACGAAGTAATACTTTGAGTATATAATTCTTACCAACTAAATTGTGTTTTATAGACGAGAAATAGACTTTCTAGATACGATCATGACTCGCCGTCGGCTCAACATAACATAAGTAACTGCGCGACCACATTTTAATTTAATATTACATAGGATTAATTACATATAAAACACTTTATAGTTAAACGTACAAATATAATTGTACTCTAAATATAAAAGAGGGAAACACGACTGTCCCAATTAGTCTTTTAGATTTTTCACCTCAGACTTTTCTCGGTTCATTAAGATTTGTCTATCAATATGTAATGACCAAGAAATCAATCTTACTGTAAGTTAAGACTCTAAAGAAATATTATCTTTTTCGTCCAATGCTTCAATATTACCAAAGTATTCAGAAAAGAAAAAATAAAAAGGTTGTATTTACTTTACACTATTAATCTGAGAAAACTTGGTAGAATTAATTTATCCCATTTTAGTAACTGGGCGTTGTAAAAAAAATGTTTTAATCTAAAATAATAAAATAATAAGACAGAAAGATGTACAATAACATACTAATTAAAACGTAACCTTCAATACAACAGTTACGCGTCTTTACACTGTGATTCTTAACATGTAACTTTAAAACCTAAAAAAAAATATAATACAATACGAACTTAATTAAAACAATAGAATTAAATAATTTTGTTTTTGTTACAAGTACACGTGTATGTTTACATTTTACATTGTCAAGATTTATCAGGTTTTTGTCGTTTTAACTACATTATAGTTTAGAGTAGATATGTTACACGAGGCATTTTTAAAAGCGGTTTATTTTAGTTGTGTAAAAAGTTTTATATAACTAAAATAAAAAAGTCTTTAAATCGAGAAAGAAATTATAAGTTTCTACGGTGCTTTTTAACAAGTAACATACTACTAGTGACATCTATTAGCGACAACCGAAGTTTGACTTAAAAGCTCAGTTTTAAGTTTTCTCTATATTTTGTATTTAATAAATATTATGTTGTTATTGTGTATGAATGATAAAAAAATGTTAACAAACCGGCTTATAATATTTTGTCGGGAAGTAAACTCTATGATTGATAACTAAACAGCACAATGGAATCGTATTTAATTGTAAGGATTCTGTTGTACAATGAACGCTATAAAACAGGAAAATTGTATCTTTAACACGCACAATTTAATTGGCCAAAGAAATAAGTCGGCACATCGTAAAGTTTTATAAAAAATTATGTATCACGGAGCGTGTTCAACGAGCAGAGGTAGTAACAATAGTCACGAGCGACGGCGCGCAATTACCTTGCTAATAACGATATTCTCTGCACGAGTTAGCAGCTACACAAGCATACAACTGACGGAAACTATCGCCTGATATTTCTACAATTGTAACTGCATATATTATATATTTACAAATATAAAAAAGTTGGATATTTGAAAGCGCATTCTCTTTAGTGCAGAGTAGGTTAAGTCAGCGCCATCTCTTATCGAGTAGCAGAACTACAATTTAAAAATATAAATTATTTACATTTGTTGCCTCATTACAATTGTCATTTTAGCACTGTTAAGAGATATTTTAATTAATTCAATCAAGTCTCATCACTTTCTAAAACAAAAGATTTGTATAAACAACTCTTTATAATATACCAAAGTTGCAAAGTACCATACCGCACGAACCAACGACGCGCATTAAATAATTTCTTCAACTTTATTATTGACTTCCTACATGAAGTGGAAATAACTGTAAACACGTGTTAGTTGCAGTTACAGCTTACCGACTACGAGATCAGTTAATAAAAGTCGCCATTACGTCGGCTACCCGGACTACAGTAACGGACAGCGCCACCTGCCGGCTGCTGGCGGAAGCATGAGTTCAAAACGTAAAATGTGTAAAAAAAATTACACATGAAACTTGCATTATTGTAGAAAGTGAATATCTAACAGACGTTGTGTGCATTCAGGTAGAAAGAATGTTTATATAAAGGTTTTGTAATAAATTGCTTATAAAATAACTAGTAACTGCTGTTTGACTGTGAATGCTATATAATTCGGTGTTGTATTTTAAAGAATTTGAATTATAAGTAAGTATGTACCAATCTATGAATTGAACAATGAAATTCTTTGATGAAGTAGAGCATTGCAGCGCTAAAGACTTGTACACACTAGGATAGTATTTTAGTCGAGTAGCAAGTATCCGAACAAAGGATTTACTAATCTATTCTACTAAAATGTTGCTGTTCGGACACGTTTAGTTACTAAATTACTACCCTAGCGCGCAGTTTTGGGCTTAAACGAGTCCGTACTGTAGTAAATCCTTTGTTCTACTTGCTACTCGACTAAAATACTATCCTGGTACGAACAAGGCTTAAGTAACGGGTCCCCGGCGAGTGATCGCTCAGTAACTGAACACAGCGCGTGCTGCTCAACATGTTGCAGAGTGCAAACTAACGAAACGATTATAATTTAGCAATGAGTATTTTTTTTTAGACACATGGTCTTCTGAAGCCGAGGGGTGATTTGCAATTTTAGTAAATAACAAATACCATACGATATTTTTTGTGAGCTTGTCTAGTCTATTTGATCATAAAGTGGGTCTACAAACTGTTAACCTCTATGGAATCTTAAGCTTCATGTAGTAAAGTGTTCTAAAATGATTCATTCATAATTAACGTCATTAATTTGAAAAAAATCTTAGAATATTTTCGAAAAAGTTCGTGTATAAAGATTTCCTGTATAAGTCACTGCTGGATTTCCTTCACATTATAATAAAGTATTGCTATATTGTAAAATGGAAAGTAAGTTGCCTCTATCAAAGTCAAAGCTCCGTGTCTCAGTGAAGCGGCATCGAGTACACTTTTTGTCGACGACCACCGCCGGCGCCGGCGCCGCGCAACACTACAATGTAAATAACAATCAATTAATTGTTTTTCAATCGTCTGCTTCACAGCTGTATAATTACATTGATTACTTTACATTTGTACAACTTGAAGAACTTCCCTAATGTCACACTATGTCGGTGTTTAAAGCAGATAAGTAACAAGATATCCTTTTCCTTACATAGTATAAAACAATAACGCTTTTTTATGTTTGTCCCTATATATTCTTGAATCTTTAAAACTACGCAAAGGATTTCGATACGGTTTTTTTAATAGATAGAGTGATTCATAAAGTAGGTTTTCATGTATAATACATTCACAATATAGTAGAGTAGATAATTTAGAGGTTTTTAATATGATGTCGTAAATAAACACATTTTTAGCACTTACATTGCAAACGCTGCAGTATTTAGTATCAGCATTATACCGATTTGCGCCCGTGCGAAGCCGGGGCGGGTCGCTAGTTAAAACATAGAAGTGCTCCTTAACCTGTCCCAATATGTTTTTAACCGACATCCAAAAGGAGGTTATCATGTCAATGAGTTTTACCACATATCAGTAATTTATTTATTTCCAAGCATTAGATGGACATCAATTTCTCGCTATCAATATTGAAAGTCAATAACATCGGAAGCTGATATCAATTTAATTAAAATGCAAGATTTTAATCTTTGTAAAAATTGCAAATTATTTTAAAATAGCAGAATAAAAATGTCGTTAATTAAATTAATGTTAGATTTGTTATCTTATTAAAATCGCTTCATCAATTATTGATAAGTATTCGTTTGCAAAATATTTTTAAATAAAATTAACAAACCGGATTTGAGAAATTATATTTTTTATACGTTAAGGAATATCGAATATAATAACTGATATGTATTAATTATTTGTCGCAATTTAGATTTAGTGCAATAAGTTTTAATTAGTAAGATAGGTATATTATTAGGACTAAGTCATGTAGTTGTGAAGCGTTCAACGCCATCTGTTGTCTAGTAGCAAAACTAATAAATTACTCTTCATAGCAGACTCACTGGATGTGATTAGTAAAATCTTGTACAGACAATTTTAAGATATTTTAAAATGTCCGATTTAACTACATCAGTTTTCAATTTTTATTAGGTCGCAACAATTAGGTAAAAAAGCGTCTCAATTGCCAGTTTAAACTGTGCAACAGTGGTGCAGGTGGCCTGCAGGTTGGTGAGGAAGTCAGTGCATAATGTCAGATTACAGACTATCCCAGCTTCTACTAAGTGATGCGGTCCCACGTGCAGTGACACATGCGACGCCATCTACTGTGGAGAAGTAATACGCACTTGTAAAAGACCTATTTTTTATAGAGTAAATGAAAAGCCAACCAAAACAACACAAGTATTTAGTAACACAGGAGGAATGTATAAACATTTATATTTGAACAGCAACACCGTCCGATCATTAAATACGTTTAATTAAAAAAGAATCCGTCTCTCCAGTTAGTTGAAGATATTCCATCACAATAATCGCATACGCGGAAAGGCCTAAGCTCAACTAATTATCGAGTTTCTTTCCCCCGCCGCAGCGCGCGCCCGAACACCGGCTAATTGATGACGTCACTTTGTACACGTCATTTCTTAATTAAATTTTGGGTTCAAACTAATCCTGCAGACATGTTCTCATAGGTTCCGCGAAGGGCAACTGATAATCCATTAAGATTTACAAATATGTTTCCTCTGTTCACACTCCTATGGTGACATGTGTGATATGTGCCAGTTCGTCTTATTTGAGTGTGTTATACAAACTGAGTTCTGCAACACAAGTCCTCTCACTCTACGTGTTGGATTGTAACAACATAAGTAACTAAATAAGATGTACCACCTCGCTGCTACGTTCAAGTTGCAAGTGGCTGGTCACTTTTACTACAGCGCGGTAAGTACTAATTATAAATATCGAAGCTTGTATTTGCGTTACTACCAGGGTCGTAACCCGCTGCGCGATGCCCGGAACTGTAAACAAGCGTCATTGATGCCTCTCTCAATCGGGATGTTCACAAGCTGAGAATAGCTTGTTTTCTAATTCAAAGTAAACTACCTTTTCTGGCATACTTATTTACTGAATATCATGCATTACAAATTGCATACAATTAACTTACGCGACGTTTATAATACGTTGGTCTACTCTACATCTAGTCAAACATCAGCAAAACAAGTTGTAGTCTCATCTTACACAAATACTTCATACAAATACTCTGGTCGTCACAGAGACGTTGTTCACAATTCTGTGTGCTAAATATTTGTGTTCACGTCTCGTTACCTCTGTATCATGTTACCTCAAATGACTATATTGTCACTCAATATCAACACTGTGACATGATAGACGTGAGCTAGAAATTCTCTGTAACTGCTACCTTACGCATCCCTGAAGTGAATAAACCAATAATGTCATAACGGTACTACGATAAAGAAATAAAGACAATTGAATTATTTTTTCCAATTTGTACCCAAACGCTTACATACACATTTTAAAAAGCTGATGTTCTTCAAGCTTTTTCTATAAAGAGAGCATTTTAATATTACATTACATTATTTACCCTACGCTCCTACGGTGAAGGAAAACATCGTGATGCAACCTGCACATATCGGAGTAGTAATTCAAAGATATGTGTGTAACGCAAAATACGCGCTAGTCGTGGAGTTGTGGAAAATCGAACCCATCATGAGTCAAACTACAACTACTACTATTACATAACAAAATGTTGCTTTTAACTATGTTAATAAATTGTTAAGTTAAGCATAGTAATGTATTTGAGTAGCTTTTGTATTTAATCTGTAGTGATATCGTATTCATCAATTGCTTCACTTTAACAAGTACCAGATTGTAACGCGAGCGCCGCGAGATGGCAGCACTGGTCTAGCGTATTCTGAGAACAGTCGATGTTTTGCAGCTCTACAAACCACTTTACATTATCTATGTCAACGACTCTCAAACTTTTGTGTATTTAAAATAATTTAATCATGAAAATTTGTTTAAGTATTTATAATGTATTTATCATATTATTTTGTTTTGAATAGAAAAATGTGAAATAAATAGCTAAAAATTAATTTATTACTGACCAAAATTTAAAATATCAGCACCAAGACACATTGATCAAGTTTTCTTTCCCTTTATCACTTATTCTAATCTATATCTATACTAATATTATAAAGAGAGAAACTTTGTATTTATGTATTTTTGTTTGTATTGAAATAACTCAAGAACTACTGGGCCGATTTCAAAAATTCTTTCACCATTTGAAAGCTACATTATTTCCGAGTAACATAGGCTATATTATTTAATTTCACGCAGACGAAATCGCGCACAACAGTTAGTTAAATCATACAATTTCGCTTTTACAAAGTAAGTAACAACATAGCACTTTGCTGTTTCCAAACATTGAGAAACGCAGTCGACTAAGCACTTCTAGACGGCATTTTTTGCGCGCGCGCTTTTTGCACCATTCGAAGGGAAAATATTTTGAGTTTGGGATATTTATGAGGTGCGAGAGGCGGCCGACGACTGACGATGGTCGCCACCTACCACCACTCTTGATTTACTATCCGTTATGCCACTTTCACACGAGGACAGAAAAGTGTCTCACAAAGAAAACTACCTAAATAATGAAGTTTTTTTTTCTTATATTACAAAGTGGCAAACGAGCAAATGGTTACCAGGATTCGCTGAAAAATCAGATGCAACCCCTGCCCATGGAAATTTTCAATTGCAGATGCGTTGCTTACCCTTAACCTACAGAGGAGGAGACGCACAGCAAGAGGACAATACCTCTTCCTATGCGTGAACTCCCCCGTCAATCCGCTTCCCGATCCCATGATTTCCTTATGAGGAAATGATAGAAAGAGAAAGTGGACTAAAAGAAGGCCTCCGGCACCACACTCCTTGAACGAAACACGGAATAGCTTCCATTTGACGCCTGTCTTTTGCGTGGTCGTGGTATGTCAGCGGGCGAGCCGGACAATCCGTACGATGATGTTAAAGCGGGCTCTACCACTGTTAAATTAAACGATATTGTTTATTTAAAATAATAAACGATATTGTTTAATTTAACATACACTTACGAGCTCTTTGGACTTGTTTTAATTTAGAGGCGTGTGGTGGGAGTCGGTACTCGCCGAAAAAAATAGAGTAAAACGTTTTTCTAGCCTAGTCCACTAAAATGTTGCTGTTCATTTTACTTGCTACTCTACTAAAACACAATCTGGCGCGAACAAATGTTACAAATCTAATCTACTAAAATGTTGTTATTCGGACACGTTTTTTTACTAAAATACTTCTACTTCACTAAAATACTCTTAGTCCGAACAAAGCTTTACGGATCAAACAGTATTATTCTAGTGTGCCGTCTTTATGTAAAAACATGATCGCTTGACGAGCTTGTTTAAACAAAACTACGTAATGTTTATAGAAATAAGGTGGAAAAATGTTTTATATACCTACTTTTCTTCTTTATTTACGCCTGATCAGTGGTTGTTGTGATACACTCGTTGTGCTCTGAGCGCTTCCAGAAGACACGCGCTAAACTGTTTATTGTACCATCCATTTTCACAGTGGTAGAGCCCGCTTTAAGATCTTCGCACGAATTGTCCGGCTCGTTCGGTGTAATACCACGACCACACAGAAGACAGGCGTCAAATGGAAGCAATTCCGTGTTTCGTCTGAAGAGTGTGGTGCCGGAGGACTAATTTTTAATCCGCTTTCCCTTCCTATCCTTTTCCTACAAGGAAATGATGGGAAGAGGAAGTGGATTTTCCGGGGGAGGGGACGCATAGGGAGAGGAATTATCCTCTTGCTGTGCGTCTCCTCCTCCGAAGATTAAGGGTAGGCAACGCATCTGCAAATGTAGATGTCTATGGGCAGCGGTCGCTTCGCTATTACAGCGAATTAAGGTGGCCGCTTGCTCGTTTGCCACTTTTTAATATAAAAAATAAAAAAATCCAAATTGAACAGCTAGTCTTAATGGTCAAGAACAGAGATATTATACTATAGATGGAGCATTCGAAGCCTAAAAGCAAGGCATTTTCGTTGACCTCCGGAGGTCTCTAGGAAATTTCCCTCAGAGTTATCCTTTAGGCGGTCCTTTCTTACGCAGCACGCACATTGCTGTCAAACTACAATATTATGGAGCGCTCTCTATATACTGTATAATACTAGCTTTCGTTCGGGGGGAAATAAAAAATATAGTCTATGTTATTTGGGGATAGTGTAGCTTTCAAATGGTGGAAGATTTTTTGAAATCGGACAAGTAGTTCTTGAGTTAATTTAATACATACAAAAAACAAAGTTTCTCTATTTATAATACTAGTATAGATATCTTTGGGTCAAGGTATTATGTCTTATATCTTCAAATTTTCCGCTTACCATCTTATTTATATAAGGGAAATCTATCTCAATCCGTAACCGTCCGATTCAGTATACGATTATCGATTAACCAAAACATCACGGCCGCTGTGTAACTCTTGTAAACATTTTATTACACATAAATACTTATACAGTCAAACCTGTATAAATGAGAGTCATTCTCTGATCCCGATGAGCTACCTCCATAAGCGAGAAACCCGAATTAGATGGAAAACTCAATAAGCGAGACAAATATCGCGGTCCCTTGTACTCTCGTTTATACAGGTTCGACTGTATACTTCAGATCGGCCATTTTATTTCCTGTACAATTAAAAAGAAAATAAATAACTCTGCATATTAAAGTATATAAAAAACGATAACGTTAATATACGTTGAACGTAATTAATATTACGATTAAACTGACCGTTTAAAAACTATATTTTCCATGTTTTTAATCATGAAAATGACCCATTTCTGTGGTGTGTCGTAAACGCGGCTAACGCCCGCGCCGGCCGCGGCCGCCGGGCCGACACGCGGACCAATCACGGAACTACAATACTCGTAAAATTTTAATGGCCCAGTAAAAACGACTTTAACTAACCCCCGAGATGAATAATGTACCAACTAAATAGAACTCGTAAATTATGTTTATTTTGATTAAGTCGTAAAAATTTAGTATTTAATAGATGTAACACTGAAACTACGCGGTTTATCCTACTATAATATTACCACTTGATTCACACGAGTGTTGAAATATGTAGTGCACATTATTAGATATGTAGTTAACTAATGGAAACGAAGTAATTTTAACTAGAATGCCTCTTTTTTTTAAACCTAACGTAACCTAGTTAGTTATAGTTCTTTGTAAGATTCTGGTGTGCTAAAGTTACTATTTTTTTATAATTTGGAAACAGAAAAAGAAGATTCTAAATAGCACTTCATCGGAGTGTAATTGTTAACTTCGATAGCCTTTTGTTAATTTATTATGTTAAAAACGATTGAGTTTAAAATAAAACGAGCCCATCGAGTCCAAATTATGTAATATTTTACAAAAACAAAAGAAGAAAGAAAAAGAATTATAAAGTCTTGAATTGCCACCAAAGAGGTTTCTTCTTGTCGGCCAGTGTTCTCGTCGCAACAATAA
The DNA here is from genome assembly GCA_013186455.1 of Papilio dardanus tibullus. NCBI lineage: Eukaryota > Metazoa > Arthropoda > Insecta > Lepidoptera > Papilionidae > Papilio > Papilio dardanus. Next base: position 145,005 of record QDHC01004785.1, on the reverse strand, counting down.
TTTCGTAGTACTTATAAATTATTTTATATTTTCAATCACATATATTTCGACTATGTAAACGTGTAGCTAAGTTATCTATGCCAGAGTTATTTAACTTAACTTACTTACAATGTAGCCTAGTGCCGGCGGATGGCGCGTCACTGTTTTTGCAACCGGATGTATTTTCCTTTACTTAACATTTAACTACTTTAACATTAACATAAAACAACCGTACTTATGACATTATTTATAAACTACGAAGCCTGTTTACCCCGTTTGTGATTAAAGGTCAATAATATTTATACTCTACTGTTAGAAAGTTAATTAACGTATTTATAGATATTTTATTATTGTTAATAATTTTATCTTCTTCTTTAATTTAAGGTTTTCGACCTTGTCGGTGGAGTTCCTTCCAACCCTCTCTTTCCAGTGCTAAGATCTTGATCCTCTGATACGACACGACGTCCACTTTCTTTTTTATTTGGTCTATAAAACTTCCCTCGGTCTTCCTCTCTTTCTCTTTCCTTCTATTTTGCCTTCTATAATAGTAGTTATCAGGTCGTCGTGTCGTATCAGATGCCCCAACATCTTTCCTCTCCTATTCTCTATGGTGTTTAATATATTCCTCTCTTCTTTTTATTTTATGAGGGTCCAAAACTGTATGCTTTATTCTGAACTGTCCTTCTTAATTTTTTTCCATCTAAAGTTAGTTTAATTATTTTTTTATTATACTTAGTTTAGTATATTAATTAGTATAATAGTAATTATCGTGATGTCTGCACATATCGGCGAAGAAATTCAATGATATGTGTCACGCAAAATACGCGCTATTCGTGGAGTTAAAAATGGTGCCCATCATGGCTCGAACATCAACTACTACTAGTAACTGTAGTGCCTAACTTTTATTAACATAGTGCACAGAGGTCAGTTCGCAGTGAGGTCAATCCGCTCGTTACATTAGCAAACACAAATCGTCCGCCATTACACTAATTAACTTGATTCCGCAGCAAGCCTCGCCAACTTACGACATTCACTTCAACTGGGTTCCATACAATGTTGTACAATATTTCAATTCCGATATTTGTTTGTAAGAAATACATAAAAGTAACAACGCATCTGCAATTGCAGATATCTACGGGCAGGGAATCCCGGTGGCCACTTACCACTTGCCACATTGTTTTAATAAAATGTTACATTTTTAAACAAGTGTAAAAGTTATAAACTCAAACTTTATTACTGCATGAGCGAAATTAAAAAACACGAACTAGTGTTCGATTAGCCATTTACTCTATTATTATGCAATGTTAGTATATTTTTTTTAGAAAGAGGCAAACGGGCAGGGTATCTTCTAAATTATTTGATGCTACTGGACATCCCCAAAGCCAGAGGAACCGCATGTGTTGCCGGCCATTGCGGTTTTCCATAAGACTTAAGGATAATTGAACATTATTTATTGAAAATACGCAATATAAATAATATTTAAACGTATAATTATAATTCCAAAAACTGAACATAACCAAGGGAACCCTACCGCGGTGCATTGCTGCAGTAATTACTGCGTGCGCGACGTAGGGCTCCGCCCCTGCAGGCCGCCGCCCGGTGATTTGCATGCGCCGTGCCTACATGCAGCCATGTACTTCCTACCTCTCAACCGATTGCACTTTTTGTCGATTCTACATTAACTGTATCCCTTTGGAATGAAAAATTAGGTACTTACAAGTAGAGTAGGCCTTTTATAATCAAGATTACTCGTTTCCTTATCCTTTTCGTGGCGTTTACCAAACAATTGACAAAACAATTAACTTTTAGATAAATAAAAACTTGCATTGCTTCTTTTGTTAAAGTTAACTTTATCAGACGTAGTACTTGTTTTCTTTTTCAACCAAAATGAATATTTAATTTATGAGCGTGTCAGTGTAAACAATGTCCGCTGAGGCTGGAATTAATTTGTTTAAAAGCTACTTATCTGAGAACAACAGGAGATAAAAGATAAGAGCCATCTCGTGGCGGCTGTCGGATGTTTGTTTTGTGAGCTTCTAACTAAATCAAACATTTTATGAGCATTTAATTTTATTACAGTTTAATTATGTTCCTTGTGATATGAGTTATTGCTGTACAACCCTTCTACTGATATATTGTGGGCTTTTTTATGTGTAGCTTTCGCTTCTGGTTGTAAATTAATTAAGCAATCGATTATCCGATATTAAGGAGTCGCGATTTTCAAATACCGTGAATCCAGGATATTCTTTGTGGAAATGAAAAGTGAATCTGTCGAAGTAAGCAAGGGGTGCGTGTGTAATTTATAAAAGTAAGTTTATTTTAGCTTTTTTCTAGTTTTATCTATTCCGTATGCTTGTAAGCAATGTTAAGTAAAGCAGCAGTTAGATCAATCAATCAAAAACCTTAGGTGTATGAGGTAGGTAATGTAGTTAGGGACGGACTCGAAGAACATCACTATAATGATGACTTTTAAAAAAATAAATAACAATAGTTTAAATGAAGAGGAACGTGCAAAGTTTTTGTAAATAGAATCGCCAGGGCTCCACACGGTCTCCGCCGCGGAGACAATTGATGACTTTATAATTGACATGTCATCCTACACACACACACACAAACAAGCAACACTTTTTTTCATTCCTGTCTCCTATTCTCTTTGAGTTCCCGGAGCACTCATTCCGACCATTGTTAGACGCCTTAGTCAAATAATGCCCCAAGAATTAATATAATCATTTTCGATATTTTAAATGATGATTGATTACGATGAGTCAGCGATTCATTTCAGTGATAGACAACACTCGTGCGCCGTGTTGCACTATTAAACACTATTCGTAGTGTGTCGGCACAGTCCCGACATTGTTTGCGGGATCAAAGCGCCCACAGAACACATCGCGCCGCAACGTGTTTGGGATCATTCTTTATCTTTTGTGCTCTCTTTGGTTTCCTTTTTTATCTGACGGACAAGTGTCATCGGCCGGCCGCTGCGTCATCCCGCGACGGAATATCACAGATTCCTCTAAGACTTTCACGGATGTCTTAATTACATCCTTCATTTACTTTACTGATATGAAATTCTAATCTTTGTAATATATCTTGCGTTATAAACATTTATAAGAATGAATATATTAAAACACAGGTTAAGTCACGTGTATTTCGGTATAGGTACCGAGTAGTTTCAGACCCGTCGGGGGTCCTTCATCAGGGTAAGTGGATTATCGGGTTATATTCGCGGTCGCGTTACGCCGATCACTGCCAGCCTGGGCTAGACAAGGCTGGGAGCGCGGGGGACGCATCGTTCATTGTAATTATAAAGAATTAAGTAAATTATATTAAGTCGTGTATAATTTCCACACGGAGGGACTGGCCATCGAGCTAGCGGTATGATCTCACCTGCTAATGGCGGAGGGAACGAAACGCGGCCTGTTTCCAACACTATAAGCTACGTCCAACTATTATAAAATAACAACGACGACTTATATTTTTTACATATAAACTATGTGCGAAATTGTTTTTATTGACTCACGGCTTGCTCGCCTAGGTTTATACAATTTATTCACGCGTTCGAAGATTATTATGACATGTAAAAAATAAAACCTGTATAATTTTAATTTTAATTTGAAACGTAACTATTCTGTTTAACTATTTGAAACCTGTATCGATCGAGCATCGAGCATAAAAATAAAATAGAAGCCAGGCGATCTAACTCATGACGGCCGTGAACAAATCAAGCCGGGGATATTATTCACCGGCTCTACACACGTTATCGCCGATCACAACACGGCGCGCGGCCGCGGCGGCCATCTTGCGTGATGGACGAGGCGCGCGCGCCGCGCGGTTACACGCTCCATTTTGTTATTTTTTTTTTTAAATTTTGACATGCAATAGTTTTAATACGCACGGACACGAACACGAATTTTGACATTTATATTCTAATAAAAAAAATACTGAAATTTATGATAACTTCCTCACATTTTACAAAACCTCGGAATTATTAACTTAAACTAAAAAATGTGCGATAAAATTTTATAGAATTTTATTGACGAAGTACTTATAACATAATTACACATTTCTGACATAAACCACCTGTGTTTAGCAGCTTGGTCTAGTTTTTCCGCGCTTTCGTGAAAAGCTTATAAAAAAACTCCTGCGAAATTAAAACTTTCAAATTACGTTCTTACGCAAATTCTTTACTTGCGTGGTCCATTGCCAAAAATATTGTTTTCACGTGAATAGACCTTTGGCTTGTTATTTCAGCCACCATACGGTGAGCTTGGGTAGCCTGGCTTGACACCCCATCGGGTATCTGGTGCAAGGCCCCCTGGTGGGAACAACGTCTTGCGCTTTTTCATAACCAGAATCTCACGAGCCAGGAAATTATTTCGAAAATACGAGTAGTTTATTTAGTCAGAAATATATTTACGAAATTAGGAGTGTCTTAAAATATAATTAAATACTTTTATTATATTCTTAGGTAACATTTCTATGACAAGCTGAAAAAAGTCCATTTGAGAAAAATAATTGACTATTATAATTAAAAAAATATAAATCAAACACGTTTATTATGATTTATTCATCATTTGTTTGGATATTACGGATCTTGTCAAAGTCGTTAAACAATTTATGAGGCTGTAAAGGACTTATTGTCTCTTGTTTTGTCTCTTTGTCACAAACTTGACAAAACTAACTTGATTTAAATAACTGCAATAAAGAGTGTTTTCTTAAGCAGGCTCCGGGTAACGGTACTTGTATCTCTATTGTTACTATAAGTTGGTTAAAATAAAACCTTTTAAATGTAAATAAGTCATAAATATACTATTGTTATGACATTTACATGGGTAATCTTTTTTTTTGTTTCAAGGTGCGAGATTATGTTGATCGGAACGCGGTCTTTGCTTGTTTCTTTCTTCCAGACTTTAAATGATTAAAAAATACTTATCTCCAATATAATGTTCTTAAGCGAAGTAATCTAGTAAAATATTTAATACTTATATTTGTCATATAGCTTGTAAAAATTACAATACTTTGTATGAATTTGAAAATGTACACCCAATTTGACACGTTTAAATAAACAAACACAAAACCACGCTTGTAGATTTAACAAAAGGCTCTTCAAATGTATCCAAATCTTTCGCAGTGACGCCCATTTAGCGGATTTTGTAATAACTAAGTCGATTTAACATTAGTATAATAATAATGACGAGAGAACCGGCCGCGCCGTCAGGGTTGTCCACCAAAGTTATTTCGACTCTACATATTTTTAAAATTAGCATTTTAATTTGCCATTTAACATTGAATTTGCCATTTAAGTTATAACTTGTTACAATTATTATTATGAAGATAAACATCACTTAATATATTAACATTTCTTAGATATGTCCATTTATTAAAGTCGCCGCTACAATAAAATATACATAATTATGCAAGAATTAAAAATAAAGCAAAACCAATTTATTTCGATCGGTACATCGACCCGACTGAATGTATTAAAATCAAGCATTTATAATTTGTTTTTACATTTTTAAAATAAAAAAATTAAAGTGGCCGGTAACCATAAGTCCGCTGGCCCATGTGGCCGAGATGCCAACTTCAGATGAATTTAAAAAAAAAACCTCTATCCGCACATGACGCCCGTTCCAAATCCCAAATTCCCTCCGAAGCGATCTCACGCTGCGCTCACAAAAAATCCTTCACGTTCTTTTTTTCGAATAGTATTTTTTTTCCTTTCCATTGTCAGAGACATTCGTATCGGACCTTAGATTAGGTTCGCCAGACATTACACATCCTACGAGATTCATATTTTTATATTATTTTTGACAATTTTCAACATCATACAAAACTAGATATTTTATTATTTACGAATAACAAATATTAATTGATTTATATTGTTGAAAGAATCTTTACGTTGTTATTACTGAATAAACGTTACTTATATCTTAAAGTATCAAAGTTAATAAGTAAAGTTTTTAAAATACTAAATAAATGTTACTGAAAATGCGAAGACAATCTGTAAGCTACAATAACTTCACTTCAAGAACCAATAGTGAACTGCCCGCACGAGTCCCGCTTAGCGCGACGACAGCGTGGCGACCGTGCGCTAGACTCTTTATTAACAAGATTTTGAATATTCCATTGTCGCTAACACTTTCACAAAAATCATTTTTTTCCGAGCGCAGTTTGGACATTTCGCTTGAATTATCGCCAGTTTTGTTAAAAGCTTTAAGACGCCGATTGCTCTTTTTTTTCCTCCTGCCGTCATTGAGCGAGATCTCTTGACGTGGGTGAGCCTATAATTGCTATCAGGTAGTTTGGAGCGCGGTCTCGGTAATATATTGATAATTAAAGTACGGCTTAAGGTGGAATTTTTGTCAAAGTTTATTGTCGTTTTGATTGAGGTTACGAGCGGTCGCGGCGCGGCGTCCTGCGCCCGCGCCGAGCCCGCGCCGAGCCCGCGCCGCTCGGCCGCACGGCGCAGTGCCGCAGGGCGGTAGCTTTATTGTCCGATATTAAAATATTCCCCGGGCATCGCGGCCACAGTCCGATCGGGACGCGATTTGTCTCGCTGCATTATAAAAACATTGAAGCCGGCACTTAATGCGTTACCGACTATAAAACCGAATAGAAACTACTTTTTATTGGCTCTCATTAAACATAGAAATGGGATTTTATTATCTTTTTATAATTATAACACGTGATATATAGTCTCGATGATACTCTATTATGTTTTTTCCCGCGTTTAAATAACTAATTCAATGTATTTTGTTCGATCTATTAAGCTACGCTTTAACAGCCTACGAATGGTCTATTAAACTACAAATCGCTATCAAAATGGAAATTATGCGCATCACTAAAATTGTAATGGGCGATCAAATGTGAAATATTTAGTAGAATACGGCCTATTTGCTTTCTTGTTAATAGTGTCCGTTAATGAGGGATACTTTTCAATTAGAAGATAATCTCGTGGCGTGAGCTGTGCGGTTGTAATCATTGTAGCACATCTCTAGCGACTCACTTATCAGTAAAAACTGGTGATGTATAGGAAAGTTGGTGTGTTTTTGTAAGTAATTAATGATGACGAATGAGCGCATTCCTGCAGCCAGTAGTACCAGCGCTGGTCACTGCTACTACTATGGAAATGCTACATGATTGTCCGAACACTGGCCACGTAATAATAAGAGAAAAAATAATAAATTGTTAGAAATATTAATAACTAGCAGTCGCCAGCGACTTCGTCCGCTTGAAGTTTAGAAATTCAAAACAAAGTTTTATATCTTATTTTTACCTTTATAAAATAAGTTTGAAGTATTAATACCTATACAAACCCATGTGCAAAATATAAAGTTTATAAGGCTTATACCTACACTGCGAAAAATATAGTTATGAACTTTGACCCCGCTTTTTCCCCCCAAAATAGAAATGTGTAAAATTCATAAATGGCAAAGTTATTTATTCGTGTTGAAGAGCACTTATTCTTATTTTCATAGAATTCTGACAAAGAAATCACGTTGCTTCATACAAACTTTGGACCCCCATTTCAGACTCTTAGGGGTTGAATTTCGTAAAATTCTTTCTCAGAGCGCTTTTAAGTAATAACAGAAACCCAGAACAATTCTGATGTAAGGTGTGAAAAATATCTGTAGATTTGAAATATGACCCCCCCTTTTCCCCCCCCCCAAAGAAGAAATTTATAAAATCCTTGAATGGCAAAGTTATTTATTCATGCTGAATAGCACTCATTCCAATTTTCATGCAATTCTGACAAAAAAATCACGTTGCTCCATACAAACTTTGGACCCCCGTTTCGGACCCTTAGGGGCTTAATTTCAGAAAATCTTTTCTCAGTGCAAAACTACGTAGTAACAAAAACTCCTACGAAAAATTTCAGGTCTCTAGGATTCGTACCTACGCTGCGAGATTTTTTTTTAAATTCGTACTTTGAGCCCCCTTTTTTGCCCCCCAAAGTAAAAAATTTTAAAAATCTTGAATGAGAAACTTATTTGTTCATGCTAAAGAGCACTCATTCTAATTTTCATGCAATTCTAACAAAGGAATCATTTTTCTCCATACAAACTTTGGACCCCATTTCGGACCCCTAAGGGTCGAATTTCTCAAAATCCTTTCTTAGTGCTCATCTACGTAGTAACAGTAACCTCTGTACAAAATTTCAAGTCTCTAGACCCAGTAGTTTTGGCTGTGCGCTGATTTTAAGAAACCCCTCTACTCTTTTATAATAGGTTGGGGAAAAAGAAATCCATTATTTTTACGTGAACTTCAAGACTTTATTTAACATGTTTTGCATTGTCCGATTTAGGTCAAATATGCACCATTTTGTTCTATAATTTGTTGCCATTTTAATGGTAGCTTCATTATGCCTCTCTCATAAAAGTCTTGGTCCTTATTAGCGAAAAACTCCAGCAATTGATTTTCACACTCTTCCCTTGATACCAATTTCTTATCACTAAAAAAGTTTTGCAATGCAAGAAAAAGATGGTAATCGCTTGGTGCGATGTCCGGACTGTATGGTGGATGCATCAAAACTTCCCAACCAAGCTCCTGGAGTTTCTGACGAGTCACTATAGAAGTGTGTGGCCTGGCGTTGTCCTGATGGAACACGACACCTCTTCTGTTGGCCAATTCTGGCCGTTTGATGCATCCACCATACAGTCCGGACCTTGCACCAAGCGATTACCATCTTTTTCTTGCATTGCAAAACTTTTTTAGCGATAAGAAATTGGCATCAAGGGAAGAGTGTGAAAATCAATTGCTGGAGTTTTTCGCTAATAAGGACCAAGACTTTTATGAGAGAGGCATAATGAAGCTACCATTAAAATGGCAACAAATTATAGAACAAAATGGTGCATATTTGACCTAAATCGGACAATGCAAAACATGTTAAATAAAGTCTTGAAGTTCACGTAAAAATAATGGATTTCTTTTTCCCCAACCTAATATATATAGATAACTATGTGAAAACCACGTGTTTACGATATTTTATTATTTTGTCAAATAATATTACGTGTATCACATTTCCCAACTAAATATTTATATCTTTAACTACATTTAGTATAAATTAAAAATGATAAATTAATAATAAATATGTAGATTTTATAACGCGATTAGATTTTTACGTGCCTTTAGCACGATCCATTGAGTTCTTGATACCTGTGATTTTATATACAAGTTAATAAAGTATTTTTGTGTTGTTTAATAGTCGCAGGAAATAATTTCTATGTGTTCAAACTATACTGAGACAGAAGCAATTCTTTATTCTCTTTCGAAGAAATGACACGTCAAAGATGTATTTTTTACAGTAAACGCAAGATAAATTCTTAGTGGTATTTGACCATATAAAATTACACAATTATAATTTCCGTTACTGTAGATATATTTTTATTTAGTTATTTAATAGTAAGTAATAATGAGCTTAACCGTCGCCACGCCGTTTGTAAATGTCCCAGCAACGTTCCACCTGCTTCTAGACAAGAAAGAATACGTTAAAAAATCTTATTATATATCAGTATTTATAAAAATAACATCGTCATATTATAAGTAAACAAGTATGAATTTATTCGAGTGTTAAATTTAAGTTAAATCTTGTAATATTGTACAGTAAATAACATCATAAAGCGATGTAATCGTGTGATAAGAATACTTAATGTGACATTACTATCATATAAGAAAACCTTCAAAATTATAATTAAATACATCCCAAATATGTACCTCTTTGGAGAGTTTAAAAATGGAGAATATTCGAGAATGTAATGAGCCTGCTGCAACCAGTACGAAACGGGCCGGCCGGCTCCCATAGGGTTGACACCTTTGCAAATTATTTTGTAAAATGCATTACACATTTTTTTTAAAATCTATGATAACCAGTTTGCTTGCAGAATACAAATAAAAGCTTCTAAAACTTTTAATTTTTTTTTTTTGATTTTCAGATAATTATGTGTAAGTAATTATATCTTTTAAGAAATTATTAATTTATTGTTATTTAAGAACTACAGTTTCTTTACGATATTTGTAGCTTAAACTCAACCCTCCCGGAGCTTTAACTTTTTATACAATTAAATGAACATTTTATCCCTATAAATGTATTTAAGGATTCGTGTAATGTATTTATTCTCAAATACAAACTATTTCCACTGTCCCATTGGTTAGGTTAGAACAAAGATGCATACAACAAACTACTAGTATACTATATTGGTAGCTTCGCGCAAGTATTTATTTTAAGATATTTTACTTGGTTTGTTTTATACTAATTAAAGGACTAAAATTAGTATCGTTTACAACTACACGTATAGCATAATACAACTGACTTTAGCAGTATTATAAAATTTAATTTGCGTGGCAACCCTATGACTGCACTCACGGGATGGTGTTATTTTCGCGTTTCGATGGTTGTAACGGTGCTGCTTGAATTACAGTCAATACTGTATAGGTGACCGCTCGCGCTGACCGGTGCCTACACACACCATACATATGATACAAGTCCATCCTATGGAACACGTCGAGTTCTAGTCACTTCTACGACAATAAAAATTGAAAAAAAAACTACTTAACTTAGTTTAAACGAATTAAACTTTTGATTTTCTCCAGGATCTTGCCGTAACATGGTTTATCAATACCGATCCGAATAAACTAAATTGACATTGCTTCATTCCGAAACGAGAATCAGCGTTATTACTGTTATACTTTCTACGTTTGGTACTGGTATATTCTTAAAATTTATTACAAAATACAGAACATCCTTGTTCCTGGTACTTCTTATGATACATAATTTGGTTCAATGAGACCCCTCGTCTATTTTATTTAGTTTCGAGTGTCCTCCAGTATCGTATAATCTTCGACATATTGTTCCTCGTATATCGCAGTACTTTATACATTTTTTCGGAATAAGGGGAACTGTGTTTTAGTCATTGCTTTCCTAATCCCGTTTCCTTCCATCGTAATTACTTTTAACAAGTTAAGTAGTAGGTAGTATCTAAAGCTTATTTTAAACGTTGTCGCAACATCGGCCGCGTCTCACGTAAGTGGTACTTTACGCAAGAATTGATTTCATCCAATGTAATTTGTATAATGCAAGCAAAACACAAGTAAATACAGTGTACTTATGACATAGTTAATGACAGTTTGTAAATATATATCTTATCTAGTTATAGGACATGTTATTTTAATAACGTTGACAAAATAAGATCCATTTTACTTATATAGATATAGACTTCAATGACACCGAGGGGCTCGAAGCCTCTCCTAAAGGCCAGTGGCCTTAGGCCATAGTCAACCACGCTGGCCCAGTGCGGGATGGTTGACTTCACACATATCTTTGAATTTCTTCGCCGTTATGTGCAGACATCACGATGTTTTCCTTCACTGTAAGAGCGTCGGATAAATATGTACATATGAAATTCGAAAACCGAAAAACACATTGGTACATGGCGGGATTCGAACTCGGGACGTGTAGATTACAAGTCAAGGGCTATAAACCCCTGAGCCACCGACGCTTGTTGAATTTCTTATTGGATTCAACATAAGATCTTAGATAAAAAAAAAGTGGTAAAAGAAAAAATATCGACAATTCAAGAAGGTTTTATGTGTTCACTGCGACCGAAATGTGCTCAAATTATTCTGGCAAAATCTGAAAGTAAAGAGTAAGTAGTGTCCGACAAATTTTGCCTTTCGCGTGCACCTCATCCGGTTAATCTGTCGTGATAGTTATACAGAGAAGTTAACAGACAGACATAAATCTCTGCATATAGAAGGCTTTCTTAGTATTCCGTTGTAATTGCGGATTCTTCAGAGCGTGATGTGTGGCCGATACGTCAGCGCAGCGACGTGTTATTGTACAGCGCTACATAAATCCGCTTTAATATCCAATTCTCCGGCGCAGCTCATCTGCGATGGAATCATTAGGAGTTGCAACAATTAGCAATAAGCGCTTTAACAACGTATTGTTACTGATGAAGACGTCACTTTACCGCCACGGACGTGGTCCGGTATTGCATACAAATTAAAAAATCAATTAAAAATTATGGACCTTTTCAGAACCGTTAGAAGTTTCTTTTTTTAATACAAAATGGCAATGAGCAAGTGGCCACCAAGATTCGCTGAAAAATCTGAAGCGACACCTGCCCATAGACATTTGCAACTGTTAATGCGCTGCCTACCCTTAATCTACGGAGACGCACAGCAAGAGAATAATACCTCTCCCTATGCGTCCTATCCCCGCCAATTCACTTCCCCTTCCCATCAATTCCTTATAAGGAAATGATGGGAAGGGGAAGTGAAATAAATTTAGGCCTCCAGCACCACACTCATCGGACGAAACACGGAATAGCTTCCATTTGACTCCTGTCTTCTGTGTGGTCTTGGTATTTCACCGGGCGAGCCGGACAATTCGTGCGAAGATGTTAAAGCAGGCTCTACCACTGTAAAAATTTAAAAGGAAATTATGCATCTTCGGATCATCAGATTACTTAAATATTCTAACTCATGTATAACGCGTCGTCCAGGAAATATCTCACTAATTTGGCCCAAAAGTATCCAGAATAAAGTTGATTACAAAGCGAGAGGCGGGCGTGGCTGTGCGGGTGTGGGGTTCAATTCGCGCGACGTCTGCCACTAATCTGCGTATTAATTTACGGCGCCATATTGCCCGCCGGCCGCGACCGGCCTCTCTTAATTAGCTTATTGTTGTCAGCCATTGTTGTATTTTCCTCGGAGAAATTGCTTGTTTCGTCTTCGTTTTACCGCAATTCAACCGATGACTTTATTTGAGAAAGTTCTTTGAAAGTTGTGAAAGAAGAAGCGGACAATACGACGACCAAAGAGACAGAACTATTTACTTGTATAGTGGCGTCTATGTCAGTTTTACTTTATTTATTTTTTAATAATCATAGATACAACCTACTGCAAGTTTGTGGGATTTGGCAATGCCATAACTACGGAGACAAAAGCCAATCAGCCAAGTCTCCATCCGGCGCGCGCCGCGTTCCTTACAACCAGTGCCGCAGTCAAACTGCTTCTTATCTGAGATGCGGTGTGTTGTCTCTGGCCGGGCAGTACCAACATCTTTATCTGGCCACTTTAGTGTGAACGTGTCGCGGCGTGTTTGCGCGGCCCGAGCTAATCCCCGCATCCTAGTTGTGTTAGCGGATGCCAAACGGTAGCTGGTTTACGACATACGGCTCTATCTTATCTGTGCCCACTCACTGACATATGTCACAGCACGGCGCTAATGGACTACTAAGTTAATTCAACACTTTCACCCTAAAATCCCGATCTGTTTGCGCAACAGCCCGGCCGGACAATCACACAGCATGTGCTCTTTTAATAAAGTTTTTTGCTTATTTATTTGTAACACAATTTCGCTATTAGCAGACACTAAAACGCTTATCTGAGTTTATCTAACTTTTCCAAAATTATTAATCGCATAAGAAATGTAGCGCCAAAAGAAAACTTATTAATAATTTTCTCAGCGATCTTATTGAGCAATTTATCTTATAAGAATATACCTCGTTTTTTTTGTTGAATAATAAGAATACGGTAAAGTAGTTACAGACTAATGAGGAATTAATTATCATACACATACAATGAGAATGAACAAAGGTGCACAAATCGTGTTCTGGTGGATACTAATTCGCGCCCTTTCACCCGTCAATCAGACGTCGGCGGAGTCGAACGCAAAACTGGAATTAGCGTCGCGTCGTGAACCCCAACACTCGTGAACCTCGCAAATTGCAGCAAGATTCAAAGCCAATAGTAAATTCAAACTTAGCTTTTACAATCGAAGAAATTAACAAAGGTAATCGTTCACTGAACAACACTCGTAAAACTTTCCGCGCTACAATTTGTCAAGTTGACAGTTGAGTTTGGCGCGCAATCGGCGGCGCGGGCGGCGGCGGCGGCGGCGTTCGGAAACTCTGCTCATATTAAATTTTAAATGAGATTAATATAGCGAACGAAATAATTATGTTGAGTTGGCGCAGCGTCAAGTATCCGTAATGGCGCCATTAGCATAAAGCTCTCGATAGCCTCGTCAGGCTCGCGGCGGGAAGTCAATCTATCAGGTCATTCGGGGAGAATTAAAGTTTGCGCACGTTACACATTCAATATTTAAATTGAGTCTTTAAAATATCGATATCGTTTCATAAACACAAGTGTAATATAAAACCGTTTATTCGTGAATTTTCTTTACCTAACTCTCTAACCTAGTTTAAAGCTTTAAACCAATCGAATGGGTAGACTTAATGTAGAATATATAACTCCCTTTACAACTAGTATAATCGAGACGGATAGATATAGTCAGGTAATCAGCTATCTGTATTTATTACAACGCGCCCAAATCTTACTGGCCTACATTACCTTGATTATACCTTTCTCAGAAGATGTATGTATGGGACGTAGATCGCGTGGAAGGGCGAAATTGAGACGGCTGGATGACGTCGAAAAGAACCTTAAGAACATCGGCGTCAAAACATGAAAGCAAAAAGCCTTGAGTAGGCAGACGTGGAGAAATTTACTGGGCCAGGAATAGGTCCACTCGCGGCTGTAGTGCCTCAGATGATGATGATGATAAGATGTATGACTATTATGTATTTAATTGTAAAATTTAGGTAATGCACCAGCCTGTATAAAGCGCGCCAAATGTCATTATACCAGACTGCTCACCATGTTTGTTCCGCATTATCGCTCGCAGCGCCCCCGCACTGACGACACTTGAACTATATTCAATAAGCTTTATACAACCACTATCGTTTTATATCTACTTCTATTTCGATATATATATTCAGTAAACATCAACTATTGTCATTCAAATCTGGAGCTTCGCTTGTTACGTATTCTTTCTTACGTCCGCGTACTCTTTTGCTCCTGCGTTTAAAATTGACGACTTAGAAATAATCTACGAAATATCAGGCTTTAAGTAGAGTCATTAGATAACTACCGAGGTTATAATTAGCATAATTTGTAAAGCCATACGAACCTCTTTCGAGTCAATAATGAAATAACAATGGCAACGTATAAAAAACCGTTAAAAATCTAGATACATTCCAAATTCAAAAATAGTAAGGCGGTAAACAGTGAGATGGCTCTGGGATGTTGAGTGTTGAAGGAAATGTTTGGCGATTTGTTAAACGAATGAAAACATTATAATGAGCGGACGGGGGCTCGGGGCTTGTGTGCGCTCGTAAATCTGGCCGAGTCAAACAAAACTCACCGTTGTACAGCAGAATGTGCGCAACCGGAGACTTTCTATCAAACGCAAGCACAACGCCGGCCCCCGCACTACTTCTACGAGTTCAATACAACTATATGACTTCCGGATCAATGTAAAACTATTTTTTTTTATAACATCTGCGTTTCGTTTGCTAACTGCTTGCTTCTCCCACTAACAAAATAAATATGCAAATGTGACTTTCTATGGTTGATTGTTCCGCTGCCTGGGAAACGCTTGCTCTCCATAGTAGTTTGACAGCAAAAAGCGTTCCTCGTAAGAAAAAGTTCTAATCTTTGCGAGTACCATTTTTTCCTGAGTTTGAGACCAATGTAGCTTATAAAAATTAAATTTAAAATGATTTAAATCACTGAACAAAATGTTTATTATCGTTATTTATAATTATTATTTCATTGAAAATAATTAAATTCAAACCATTTCTAACAAATACCATATTTTGCTTTATAGTTACTACAAAATTATTAATTAATGTTTGAAAAATATCCCTATAAATTATAATAATAAAGTTTAATAAATTCTTATAAATCAATTTAAATATTAATCAAATTTAAATTTGAGCAAAGACATTCGCTACATTCGATTAAGTTTTTATGTCAGCAATATAATGTAAAGGACAACTCTGGGAAACTAAGCTAAGCCTACTCAGAAACTTCACATGCACAATGTGTGGCGTTATATTGTAATGGAAGAAAGGTGTCGCCTGCAGATGGCTGGTAATTCTCTCGGAGTCAGTCAAGTCAAAAAGTCACAGTTCGATAGTCAATGGGCGCTTGCGATGACAGCATCGCAAGACAGCGGCGCATCAGGGCAGCCTGATGCACCGCTTCGCCTTAGTGCGAACCGCAAAAGTACAACCGATGCAACGACGTTCAAGATGCGACCGGTAACCGACGACTTCACTCCCCGCACAAGCTCCCGTTTGTGCTGAGAATAAAAATCGTCGGTCACCTATCTACGTTCCTACAAAACCCCCAAGTTGAAAATCGTCATCTTATATGAAGAACTACAGTGCGCATCTGTACCGAACACTTTGACTTTCAAACTTATCACAATATAAACACTAGAAATCGGAAATACAATGTCGAAGTATTAGTAAGTATGTACCTATTTTATGTATCAGAATCTTGACCTTACAAGTAATTAAATGTTCCCAAACAAACGCTACGGTCCACACGCCGTTAGCATTCCGCTCACACGTAAACACATGTCTCGCTCGTCTCCATACATCTCACAGCGACCAATAAATCGATCAGACACCATCAGACAACGTGTTAATTCCCAGACATATATCTCTCACAGATTTACGTTATGTGCGACCGCGGCCGCCATCTTATAAACCCACCGAATGAAGAAGGCGCGATACAAAAAGGTCCCCGGCCGCCGGCAGGTGTCGCCGCGCCGGGCTTCGTAGCGCCGCTGAAAAAACATTTACTTCAAAAATAGAATTCAAATTCCCGCGCTTAATTACGCGGCCGCCAATGAGCGCGCGCCGAGTGCGAGCGGGAAAACTGGATTTCCGTTTGCGCGGGAGAGTGACGGGCGCGGGGACTCCGCCCCGGCGGCAACATGGCGCCGGCGGGGATTGGCCCGAGCC
>QDHC01004785.1:99646-127595 GCA_013186455.1 Papilio dardanus tibullus | reverse complement strand
AGATGTGACAGCAGTATTCCACACACGGCCAGATATGTGCTATGTACAGAATAAAACGCTGTCCCGGTGTGAACTCCAGCCGCACCTTGGTAAGGACTCCGAGCTTCCTAGCAGCTACCTTTGGCTTAGACTCAATGAGCTATCCGAAGATAAGATTCATGGTTAATATTAAACACCACGCGGACGAAGTCGCGGGCAACTGCTAGTATAGATTATAAAGAGAGAAATCTGTATTTTTGTATGTATTGAAAAAAGTCAAGAACTACTGGGCTGTTTTTATTTTATATTATAAAGTGGTAAACGAGCAAGCGGCCACCTAGTTTCGCTGAAATGGCGAAGCGACCGCTGCCCATAGACATCTGCAATTGCAAATGCGTCGCCTACCCTTAATTTTCGGAGGTGGACACCCATAGCAAGGGGATAATTCCTCTCCGTATGCGTCCCCTCTTCCTGAAAATCCACTTCCCTTCCCATCATTTCCTTATAGGAAAATAATAGGAAGTGAAAGTGGATTAAAATTAGGCCTCTGGCACCACACTCATAAATTTCATTCACCATTAGAAAGCTACATTATCCCCGCGTAACATGGGCTATATTATTTAATTCCACGCGGACGAAGTCGCGCACAACAGCTAGTACTTAATAAATGCCTTTTATTAATTACAGACACTGATATGTCTCTCTTTTACGTCTATAAGGCAAGGATTTCATTGCAAAGTTATCAACTGTCTTCCTAGATATAAATAGGTATACATACAGCTTCTTATTTCCTTAAAAAAAACAGTATCTCACATTCATTGGATTGTTTGCTTTTATCTCAGAATTAAAAGCCGTTGAAGTAATTTCTCCATTAATGTCAAATACAATCAGCGCCTGTTGCGTTATATTAGCAATATTCATTGCGAAAACATGAGTTATGTACTGTAGTGCCGTAACTTTACTACAAATAACATGTTTAAGTATAGTAACTTGTCAAGACTTTTCAAAGTGGTAGAGGCCGCTTCAACATCTTCGTACGAATTGTCCGGCGCGTCCGGTGAAATACCACGACCACACAGAAGACACGCGTCAAATGGAAGCTATTCCATGTTTAGTCTGATGAGTGTGGCGCCGGAGGACTCATTTTAGTCCACTTTCCCTGCCTCATCCTTTTCTTATAAGGCAATGATGGGAAGGGGAAGTGGATATGACGGGGGAGGGGACGTATAAGAAGAGATTAACCTCTTGCTGTGAGTCTCCTCCTCCGTAGATTAAGGGTAGGCAACGCATCTGCAATTGCAGATGTCTATGGGCAGCGGTCGCTTTGCTAATTCAACGAATTCAGGTGGCCGCTTGCTCGTTTGCCACTTTGTATTATAAAATTAGTAGTTAACTAGGTGAAGTAAGGCATTGTTTTGAGCAACTCTACTATGCTTTCTTCCGTTGTAAATAGGGTCTTCACTTATCTCTATACATAATATACTAGCCGTTGTGCGCGACTTCGTCCGCGTGGGATTAAATAATGTAGCCTATGTTGCTCGGGATTAATGTAGCTTTCCAATGGTGAAAGAATTTTTGAAATCGGCCCAGCAGTTCTTGAGTTATTTCAATACAAACAAAAATACAAAGTTTCTCTCCTTATAATATTAGTATAGATAATATACAAACTTACCAGTTACAATTATTTAATTAAACAAATTCAAAGTTTCTTCACAGCGCTCGCACTTTCAAATATTTCCCTCTTAAACAATGGAAAATTAAACACTAAATAGTTCAGCAAACTGGAGAGACATCACAATGAGATCTAAGTAAATTGTCTGAACACAAATAACTTAGTTTAAACACATCGCAAAGCACCAACACAACAACACGAGCGAAAAAACAAAATCTGCCACGATTCGTGCATACGTCCAAGATGACATAACAAAGGGACAATTGCATTTATTTGGCAAAGGTTACATAATGCTAGTCACACACTTGTGCTGTTAGAACTGTTCTGACATCTTCAAACAATACAGTACTGCAATGAGCTGCACTCGTGTGAAACTATAAAGGAAGGTTATTAGAGACTGGGAGACAATATGTGATGCAGTCTGCAGAGAGCCGGCGCAGTGGCGACCTCCGGCGTGGGGTCAGCAATAAATCAAACCGATGCGGTCGTGTTGTGACACCTCGCGTCGTCCTCGAGTGCGCAGGCGCCGCGTGCGGTGCCACGACCCTGTGTGGTCCGCGATTTTCACAAAAATCTTGCAGTTTTTTTCATCAAGTCAATATTGAACATATTGTATTGACATCTTTAATTTATTGCCCACTACAAACTGTGACTATTTTACTTCGTTCTAATGTTTTGTTTAAGTTACACAACTGTTTGTGATAAGAAGAGAAGGAATGCAGATGACGGCTGCCAGAGACGTATGGAAAAGTAGTACATACTGTGCTGATGCTACGTAGGAAAAGGGGGTTAATGATGTAGATGTATAGTCCACAACAACTTCACAGCAAAGTCTAAGTATCTATTGCAACCTGCACATATCGGCAAACAAATTCAAAGATATATGTGTAAAGTCAAGCAAAATAGGCGCTCGCGCAGTTGCAGAATATGGAGCCCATCATGAGTCGAACCTTAGGTATATCTAGGTTAATCCTGCCGGTGGTCAGATATATTCTCATGTTACTTATAAATGGAAAATAAATATTGTGGTGTACTGGCGATGGTCTGTGTTGTCTCTGGATGTCTCGAGCATCGCGCCATGTGTAAGTGGCTGAGTGGTGACAGACGTCACATATACGTGGTGTAGATATGGTTGAGCCATAATACACCTCATGGACGGGAACGTTACAAATATGGTACAGGGTACGTTTGAAGCTACTGCTTAGTAATGTAACGCCCGTCATCAGCTCACTATTAGTCCTCATCGAGAGCTCGAACCCTACCCTATATTAGGAGTGACTAGGCCATACTCAACCACGTTGGTCGAGACTGGGTTGACCCCACACATTGACCTTCTAATAAATGTGCAGGTTGCAACACGATGTTTTTTTTTAAACTTAACACCCAGTGCGACTTCATTAAACCTTACATTGTTAAACACACCCAACATAACAAATTATATGTGTACATGTATTTAATTAGATTTACATAAAATTATCTAATACAGATGTTACACTACTATTTGTAACAACACAAACATCTGCTGCGCTGTCGTTAACGACTATAGCGACACCTTCCGCATGAATTAATGAATAATGTTTGAATATTAAGTAATATAGGAGTTTCGGTAGCTCAAAGGTTTACCTTTTGACAGGCAATCTACAGGTCACGAGTTCGAATCCCGCCTACCAATGTGTTTCTCGATTTTCGAATTTCATATGTACATTTACCCGACGCTCTTACGGTGAAGGAAAACGTCGTGATGGTTGCACATATCGGCGAAGAAATTCAAAGATATGTGTGAAGTCGACCAACCCGCACTGGGCCAGCGTGGTTGACTATGGCCTAATCACCCCCTCAGGGTAGACTCCGACTCCGATTAATGAAAATAAAGTGTTAATTTAATGAGAAAGTACTAAAGTAGTTTATAGATACCGTTAACCGTTTGAGGGACTCAGCTCAATGTTAAAGGTGACATTACAAAATATAATTTCAAAACTGACAATCATTTAATTCGACTCGGAAATAAACAAAAAAGTTTTAATTTAAGCATTGATCCTACTCGATTGCACCTAAGTAACTTGTTAGATTCTATAGCGGACATCAAAAATGTATGGAACTGACAACGACGTTCGATATCTCACATGTGACAAGCACATGACTTATCGAATGTCAGTTTCATACATTTCTGTCGATTACATGAGCGATATCGCCCATCGAAAGATACTTTGGGTAATCCCCCTGTTTTAGATTCCACAGTGATAGACTCTTAAAGTGTAATAGCAATTTATCGCGAATGCATTTTGGGTCTTGACGTAAAGTAGGCGTAAGTGACATGTTCACAATACGTCATATCATTGCTGAATTAAAAGTAGCATTATTATAATCGAAAACATATCTTGAACTATGTAAAACAGGAAAATATAGAGAAAATAATGTATATATCACAATATGTCTATAGAAAGGTCCACAGTGAGGAGCGTCAGCGGCGGGCATCGCGCGCGTTGTGCGCCCGCGCAGTGAAAGTGAACATGCCGCCTGTCGGTCTGCCGGTGCCCCGCGGGCGAGGCGTGGTGATGCTATACCTAAGCTATTCTTAATTACCTTCCTGTGCGGAAGTGATCCCGCTCTCCGCTAATGTGCAGCCAGGCTTGTAATACCGCTGTCACATGACATATCTCTTGTGATGTAATGTTTTGCTCTTTTGTTTCTACTGCCTAAAACATCGAGACAAAACAAACGAAGGATGAAGATCTCATCCTCAAATGCTGGCGATGTGTGCTGTTCCTCTGGATTTCCATAGGCTTCGATGATCAGCGCGGTCTTTCCACTGCTCATTTGGCCCTCTTTTAAAAATATTACTTGTATATTTGTTTTTGAAAGGGAATAAGAAAGGGTTACAATAAATTAGAATTTAAATTGTGAATGATTTTTTTTAATAATACCAATTTAAAGTAAAATATTTATTTATTCAATCTAACGCTAAATATTTACATTTCAATAAAAATAAAAATAAAACAGAAATATAAAAATTATAAATTAGATTTTAAATAAAAAAAAACTTTTTTCCCAAAATGTTTTTTGATTTGTACTAAAGATGTGAGAATCTTTAAAAAAAATCTGTTTAAAATATATAGACTGGACAAATTAAACTGTGCAAGCACATCTCATCAAACTATTGAACTTTCTATTTCCTACATTAAACTGGGTGCGTTAATAAAACAAAATCTAAACATATAGAACCAAAAATCGAAAAAAATCTGCCATACCTCATACACGGATGTACTCCAAAATATACGCTCAACAACACATTCTCTTACTACAAATCCATTGCACGCTCAACAATAATGAAGGTGCTCCAACTCGAATCAAAACACGCAATGTAATACGATAGCTTTTACAAATTGAAATGTGATGTCTATAGATGCAGTGTAATAGTAGGGAGGACCTATCACTGAATTGAAAGGCACGGAGCTCATTTCACCCAGTATAAAACGCAGGTGAGGGCCAACCAGGCCATCAGTCGTCACCAACAAGTCAACAACACCATCTAAACCTGCCAACATGATCGCATTCGTAAGTTTTTTTACCATTTTCCTATAAATACCCCTTTACGTAACAACGGAAGTTAAGGAACACATTTGCTATTTGATCCGATTTCAGTTCCGCATTCCAAATTTGATTTTTTTTTTCTCCATGTTGGTCATA
This sequence comes from Papilio dardanus tibullus, assembly GCA_013186455.1. NCBI lineage: Eukaryota > Metazoa > Arthropoda > Insecta > Lepidoptera > Papilionidae > Papilio > Papilio dardanus. The sequence continues at coordinate 122,257 of QDHC01004785.1, read as the reverse complement.
TGAATTTTTGGAATAAAAAAACATTGAAGTATTGCAACTAGATACGTTAGTATTAATAAATTGTTTTAATTAAAATTGGATAACTAAAAAACAAAATCATTCGAATGAAAGGATCAATATTACACAAGTTGATTCATTATTTGTATCCCAAAATTGTGTAGGCAAACTAGTCGTAGTAATGTGTGTACGAATTTATTTAAATACATATGTATTTGGAATTCATCTTGATTAGAGATGATTTGAAAGAGTACTTTTCCAAAGTTACGAATAGAGCGGTCGTGTAAATGATCTGTTGCATAAGATCAGATCACTTCCAGTGAAAGAAACAGGAAGTGTTTCCTGTCCTACCAGAGTAGACACAAACATGTTTATTTTTCTACAAACTTTTACTTTCTTAATTCTTAAGCTTTTGGTGCAAAATGATTAAGTTTATTAACTAGGCAATGTATTTTGTCTCATATTAATATTAATGAAGTCTTAGTTAACACATATTATTAATTTACTTTCTATGCATAAGTGTAAAGATGTCGCCACACTGCAGGTCATAGTGTCAAGTTCAGTCATTGCGGCCGTGACATCGCGCATCAACGTTCCGTTATACGTGATCCGTTTATTTAATTGATTTTTTGCATATTTTAGTATTTGCATACTTTTAATATGTTAAGGAAGTGTAAAGAATAATTTAAGACCTATAATTTTGGATAAAATGTATTTTCTGTCAAACTGCTGACACGGGTATTAACTATTAACGTTCCGTTTTCCCTAATGTTGCAGAGAGCAGCAACGATCCTTTTAATCGCCGCAGTCGCGAGCGCGCGGCCGTCGGATGAATGGGAGCCGGAAGGTCACTCGCACACGGAGCACACGAAGCCGTACCACGTGACTGTGGTGAAGAAGATCGGTGTGCCAATCCCGCATCCAGTAGCCGTCTCCGTGCCGCAGTACGTCAAGATCCCAATCCCGCAGCCTTACCCCGTGCACGTGACTGTCGAGCAACCGATACATGTCCCCGTATACAAGGTATGTCCCTCCCCCATTATGATACCTTGGTACTTGTGATGATTGTATAAAAAAGTTATGGATGACAACGTAACTCCCATGTTAGTTTGTCGAATAGTACTTAAATACCAACTTTAAAATAATAAATGTTATCAAAAAACATAAATATAACAGAAGCGTGATGTACATTGCATAAACAAATAATCTCTTCACCCATTCCAAACGATCATTATAGTGAAACTAAAATTTTCCAATTCCATTGAACAGTTAGCCGTGAGCACAGATTATTATATCACAGCCATTGTTGTGTTTTTGCCGCTTTTTGTACAAATTGTCTCGTAATCGGTGACATAAATGGTGCATTCATGTCAATGCGCGGATTGTAATTATGTAACGAGAACGTAATGAAAGTAAGAGCCACGCGGCTGGCGAGCGCGGTGCTGCGCCGCTCGACCGTCCAATAGAAAATAATGCGTCTGACAGTGACAGCTACCGCCCGCGCCTGCGCTTGCGTACGCGCATACACGACCATAGACAAAACCAAATCATATAGTTTATTTTGAACTCATTTAATTTATTTCAGATGCTTTTATTACCGCACGAAATTGCTTTAATTTTAATGTTGATTTTTTTGGACATTATTTATTGCAAGAATATAATCGTCTTCTCAAAATCATTATCGTTTTTATAGCGATATTAAAATTTAAATATTATAAGAAGAATATTAAAAATATCATAAATTGAATATTTCGACTTTAATATTTATGAAAGAACTTATTAGAATTTGACAAAAAGTGTCACTGATAAAAAATAACTTTTGACCATTTCGTGGTGCAGGTAGTGCCCCAGGTGGTAGAGAAGCCGGTGCCGTACACCGTGGAGAAGCCCGTACCCTATGAGGTGGAGAAGCCCTACCCCGTGGAGGTGGAGAAGAAGGTGGAGGTGCCCATTCCCAAGCCGTACCCGGTGCACGTGCCCGTCTACAAGCACATCTACCACCACAAGGGCGGCAAGCACTAGGCGACCATAGCTTACCCTGTAGGCCCGCCGCTCCCCCGCGCCCTGCGCCCAGCGCCATCTTGTACATAAAAATGTGTAATATAATACGTATGGTTATGATATGTTTCCATCGAGCTGTCTGTTATTGTGATATTTATTGTGCGTATACCAATATGTTTTGTTGTTTGTTGTTGACTAATGTTTAATTGTTATTTTGTAAGGCAAATACAGTATTTTAAGTATTATCCACTTTTTAATTTCGATATCCTTATTATGTGAAAGATGAGAGGACTATATTTAACACCATAGAGAATGCTGATACGACACGACCTGATAAACACAATTATAGAAGGCAAAATAGAAAGAAAGAGAAAGAGTGGAAGACCGTGGCCAAGTTATATAAACCAAATAACCTCCTTCTGTTGGAAGTCGGTTAATAAAAAAGAAAGTGGACGTCGTGTCGTATCAGAAGGCCAAGATGTTGTCACAGGACAGAGAGTATTGGAAAGGATTCCATCGACCAGGTTAAAAACCTTAAAGAAGATCCTTATTATAACTAGTGCAAGTATGGTGTTACATTATATTAACGGCTATTTATACTACGGAAGACAACAAAAATTAAATCATTCGTTCATACTCTAGTTAATTGCAATTGCACTCATTTCGAAGATTACGTAAATCATTACTGAATGAATGAGGTTAAAACATTAGTAAATTATTCATAACTTCACACCGCAATAATTTAACTACATAACTTTAATGACTCATAGATATGTTTACTTTATATTTTTACTACTATTAAATCTTATAAACACTATATCTTTGGTCGTTGTCGTTAAGATACTTTCACTGCCGCGGTCAAGGCTCCGGTCGATGACATAAAACCCGATTACATTAACACCGTGTCCATTGCCGCTCTATTATCTAGTGTATGGATCGTGTTCATTGAACACAGTAATGGATATTGCTCTAGCGATAAAACTATTAACATTTTACAATTCATACGAACAGGTGTACCAACGTAATAGAATGACATTTAAATGCGTTCCCGTTAAAAGAAACAATGTTGTAAAACCTTTTGCTAATACGCAGTTCATAAAAAAATATATGAATCGGTAGGCTTTTTGTTTCTTTTTGCGTAGAAATATAACTCCGTGTAGTACAATGTTGCATTTGACAAATAGCCAAGGGATGCATATACAAGAAGGGACGCATCTTCTACAATTAATTCATCAGATTATCTTTTCATCAAGAAAGCAGTTAATATTTTATCCTAAAGTAATAATATTTCTCGTTAACTAAGTCTGCGAGGAGCGAAAACATTTGCTGGATAACTTTACCTTCATTTTATTATACACAAAAAACCTTGTAAATATACATCAAGCAATTATAGCTCTTATTTCCTAGTACAAAAGTTTAAATTAGATTTGAAAATAATGTCAAATAATTATTGTACATTACGAGTTTATTGATGCGGAGTGTATCTCATTGGGCTCAGAGGGGGGCATTCTTTCAGATTGCATTCTACACTAAGCTTACCCGCCTGGATTCGCTCAATTAATTAAAAACCCTCCGACATAGTAGCACTTCTCTACGAGACCTCTATAAGCATCGAGATATTTAAACCAAATCTTTATAAGCAATCTGACCAAAGAAATGTGTTTTTCCCAAAAATCGATGCTCGAAGGACCAACAAGCAGTGTCTACAATACCTAAGTTATGAGTTTAAAACTAAGTGAAAACTTAAATTGATACTCATATGTAATAGATATTATAACGTTAGACATAATACCGTACAGGCAGACAATGATTGCGATGTTGTTAGTGCTGCGGCCGAGAGTCCCCGCGGCGCGCGGCTCCGGTTTTACTGCCTTTTGATATGTCATCTTATTTTAATACCTCTTTACCTTTACAACACAAAATATAAACGCAAATCTCGTAAATAGTTTTGCACATTTTTTTTATTAATTAAATCTGTTCATTATGCATAAATAATTACCCCCAGAGGGAGATCTAAGGAAGTGTGGGAGTAGATTTATTGACAGAGACCTGCACTGAGAGACTGTTCAAGATGATCATTCAACGACTGATCGTGACAGTCATCCCAAGCCTTCATTAAACCGATGTCACACCAAAAACGGCCTTACGCCGAAGAAAAATGAAGGCCCCAGGGTAAGAGTGAATTATTTATACACTTTTAATTACTTTATGAAACATTAAAAATAGATATTTAATCATATATGAAATGAATGAAATGAAATGAAATATATTTATTGCCGGAGACAAATTTACAATAAAAATTACAGTAGGTTTATTAAAAAGGCAATAGGCGCCAGCTCAGCAAAAGCAGGGACGGACTAAGCCGTCCCTGCGCTGATTTTCAGCTGGCCCTCTTACATATAGAGATAGAATTACAGTACAATACAATACAATACAATCTAAAGGTACAATTTAGTTAATTATAATTAAGTTGTGATTATTTTTTCTTTTTCTTTTTATTAATATATACCAGTGACGTACTTAATCTTATACTATTTATTTTGACTTTGTAAAATTATTAACAATTAACAACGACCTCACTTTAGCTCTCGTTTTGGTAGTTATCGATGATGAATAAATTATAATAATAATGTTTAATAATAGGCTGATGATGATGATGATGATGATTTTATATGTATATTTTATTAAGATTTTAATTTTGAAATTGTTTATTTTTGTTTAGATAGTAAAAATATTTTAAATTTAGTTTTAAATGAAATTGCAGAATAAATGTTTCTGATAGGAGGGGGTATGTCATTCCAGCACTTGGTTGCAGCAAAACGAAAACTACCACGAAACGCAGCCGTGTGGTACCTGGAGTAATTAAGTCTTGTTGCGGTTCTAGCAAGACGTTGAGAAAACGTTAGCTTTTCAAACAGATATGAGGGTTCGCCTGTTTTAATTATTCCGAAAAGCAGCGTGGCCAGGTGTAGGGTTCGTCGACTGGCCATGTTCATGAGGTTGTGCCGGTTCAGAAACGGAGTAATGTGTGATCGACGCGGAATTGAAAAGCAGAAACGTGCGCAAGCGTTTTGGATTCTTTGTATTAATTTTTTAGTTTTACCATACACACATCCGCCGAAGACAGTATCAGCATACGACAATTTGGATAGAACTAGCGCTTCACACAGTTTAATCCTGATATCTACAGTTAAATATTCACGAATACCGTATAACACCTTTAACCTATAAAAGCAGTTTCGCATTATCTCTAATATGTGTTCCTCAAAACGTAACTTACTATCCATTATTAGTCCTAAGTTACGGGCCACTGGTACTCGCTCTAACGAACATCCGTCAATAGAAATTTGCAGATCTTGTGCAAGAATTTTAGCAGTTTGCTTACAAGTTCCGAAAACCATGTACTTTGATTTTGCTGGGTTCAGTATTAAATTATTTAGTTTACACCATTTTGCTATATTCTCTAAGTCGGCGTTCAGTTTATTTGTCGCTAGCACAGCTTCTTGTGGCTCAAAAGAAAAGTATAGTTGTATGTCGTCAGCATATAAATGGTACTGGCTATGCTTAATGACACTAATAATATCTGCGATATACAAAATGAAAAGAGTTGGTCCCAGAATAGACCCCTGAGGAACACCTCTATCGACAGATCTACTAGCGGACACCATGTCAGGACCAGTGTCCCTGCCTAGTTTTACGTATTGACTTCGATTATCGAGATAACTGCCAAACCATCTTATTGTAGAGCAGTCGAAGCCATAGTAAGCCATCTTCGATAGAAGCAAGGTTGTATTTATTGTATCAAAAGCGCGGGAAAAATCGAGTAGAACCAGCAAAGTACCTTGACCATTATCTTGTGCTACCAGAACATCATCAACTACATCCAGCAAAGCAGTCGCTGTACTACGAGACTTTCTGAATCCGGATTGCTTTACGGGTAGTATTTGATTTTGCTCAAGATATTCTGTCATCTGAATACAGACAATTCTTTCTAAGATCTTTGACATGAATGGCAGTATACTTATTGGACGTAAGTCCTTATAGTCATCCGGGTTAGGTTTTTTTGGAATTGGTTTCACCGCAGCTACTTTCCATAGTTCAGGGAATGAACCCGTGCTAATTGAATGATTTATTATTTTAGTTATAACCGTCAGAGTACTTGGCAGAGTGAGCAACAACATATTTAGAGTGATACCATCATCCCCTTGTGCGTTGGTTTTAAAATGTTTGATTACATTAAGCACCGTAGTTTCGTCAACAGCTTTTAATTTGAAAGTGTTGCTGTTCAATCTATCAAATTCGTAGTAAGAAAGAGTTGATAGATTAATACTTTTATTACCGGGAATGTCTAGAAAGTAATTATTAATGTCATCAGGTTTACAAAGATGTGTTGGAAGTATATGCTCTTTATTCTTAAAATTTGCCACATTGTTTTTAATGTTTTTCCATAAAATTCGCGGATTATTATTATTAGAGTTTATAAAGTGTTTGAAATAGGCAGTTTTTTCACTATTAATTGCAGAGTTCACTATATGTTTTAGATCTTTGTAATATTTAATGTGTACTTCTGATTTAGAAACCCTACTCCTGAGGTACGCCTTATCACGTAACCTCATCATTTCTTTGACAGTTTGCGTGATCCACGGATAAGACTTCTTTTTTAACAGACATGATCGGACCGGAGCATAAAAGTCAAAGAGCTGAAGAATAGTGTTGTTAAAATTAATTACCATCTCGTTTACGTCTCCATATATGATTTTATCCCATTCTATCGAATTTAAGGCTGAATTAAAACTCTGTAAATCTATTTCCCTAAGCGGTCTGTAGCTAATTAGTTTAGGAGGTATACGTACAGTTTTAATATTAAGCTCAAAGGTTACAAGGGCATGATGAGAAATTTCAGGGATATGATTTACAAAAACGTTGTAAATGGGGGCATTCGAACAAACTACATCAATTAATGTCTCACTGTGGTCAGTAAAATGAGTAGGTTGATGTACAAACTGCGTGAGATTCATATACGTTAAAAAGTTATGTAGTTTTTGGCCACTTGATTCTTGTGGAAGTAGAAGATTAATATTAAAATCGCCTAACACAACTATATTTTCATATTTGCCAAAAGAGGCGATGGATTCAGTAAGTGCATCAATGAATATATCAACATTAAGCCAGGGCGGTCGATACGCCGTCCCGATGACCGTTTTCATACCATTTACACTTAGACTTAACCACATTTGTTCTACGTCTTTGCATGGAGGGAACACTATTTGCCGAACGTTAATTCCGTGTCGAACGAAAAACCCAACTCCGCCGCCACGCAGACGCACACCCGACGAACGCGGTATGTGAAGCAAACGATATCCCGGCGGCGAGGGCGCACGTCCCTCCTCCCCCTCCTTTAACCAGGTTTCGTTTATGGCTAGAATATCTAAGTCAAATCGTAATATAGCCGCTATTAACTCATCGTGACGAGTTCCTAACGAGCCGGCGTTTAAAAGCCCAATTGACACTTTTTTGTTTTTTATAAATTTAATAGAAAATGCAAAAGTGATTTGGCAGTATTTACAATGTAGAATAAATTCGCAAAGTTGTGACGTGTGGCGCCAGTCCAGCGCGTAGTGAGAAAAATCATTTATATTTATTATTATAGTATATCGCATATAAAAGTAGCTTGTTTGTACGATTTCTAAATAATCGAGTGTAAATGAAAACGAACAACCAAAGAAACATTTAACGAGCCCAAGAGGCTTTTTACAGTGACATAGTATGTAGTTAGTCATTACACACTTAATGCTAAGAGGTTTCATAAAATTAAGACATAAATGCAGTAAATAACATTGGTGTTTTAACGCGGCGAAAAGGCAAAATATAAATGTATGAGTTATGTTACAAAGGTTGATTAACATTTTAAACATTTTATGTATTGTGAAAATTCCAGTTTTGATTTTTTTTATTAGATTTTGCAAATATTGGATTGTTAGACATTTGTTTATTTCCAAACAAAACGAGAGAATAAATATGGTGATTAGTTTGGAGTTACATGTTGTACCAATTTTTGTATTTGGGTAAATATGGGGTTTAGCCCCCTTAACATAAAGAAAATTGTAGATATCACTAAGAACGAACTCTTTCATTGCCCAAAAACTTTAACTAAATCGCTTTCCAGACGCAATCGATGTACTGGACAACCGTTATCTTTTCTGGCCAAAATTTTTCCTCCACGAGTCCAGACATGTTTCCAATTGGTACGTTTGGCTTCTACCCGCGCCTTGTAAAATATCTGACGGTTATGCTTAGTCAGTCTTTCATTGATGTATAGTGGACACGCAGCAGAAGAAAGACCCAGGCCCTCAGTATTGACACCTCGCCGAACTCGAGCCGCCGCCAGTAGATTATCGCGTAGATTGCGACGTGTCAGCTGCACCACAATGGGGCGTGGACGTGCTGAGTCGACCTGTTCACGTCGTACGGCTCCCACACGTTCTGCACTCACAACATCACGCTCTTCAAGTGTTACACCTAATTTTGTTGCCATTGCAAGCACTAGGTGTAAGGTAGGCTCATTCTTTTCTTCGGGTATACCAGCTATCTCAATGTCACTGCGCAGGAGATCTTGATCTCTGTCATTGAGCTCCATTTTTAGATCAGTGATCTTATTCTCCAACAGAGAGACATCAATAGCTGGATTGCCTTCAGCGCGTTTTGCCTCCATCGCCTCAATTCGCGACTCCAGGCGATCGAGACGCTGATTACATGTACTGATAGCACCAATAAGACCCGCAATGGTGCCCTTAAATTCATGCATGTCATTACGCATTTCTTTTATATCCTGTCGCAATAGCTTAAGTTCGCTGGTCAGGTCACTCGCGTGTAGATCGGATGTAGTAGCGGCAGGTACCGTCGCGGTCGCAGACTTTTGCTTCTCATGCATGCGGCGTGTCGTGACATTTGCACGGTTGGGCTCCTCATTAATACATTCAGGGGCTTGCTGCAAGCAATGTTTTATTGGGGTGTTAGTGTTGTCAATTTTAGGCTCCTTATTTTTACACTCCTGACATTTCCAGTTCTTTTTACTTTCCGTGGACATTGTATTGTAAAACCGTTTCTCACTAACATTTGTGCAGAGAAGGTCATAATTTTTGTGACAATTGTGGCATTTTAAGAACTGTTTGTCTGTAATTTCTTGCGAGCATCCATTACAAAAGATCTTACTACCAACAGTGGGTGGCGCCATCTTCTGCGCTATAGAGCATGTAATGCAACGATTGTAAATTCGATCGATTATCAAGTGTATTCCAAACACTAGATGTCGTTGCACTACAAATAATTTTGGCGATGCTTTGTTTTTATGGCGGTCAACGTAATATCTTATTATAATTTTTTGATTCTTTCTACATAAATCTTGAATTCCACTTGAAATCTACGCAATGCTTAATGTACTCACAGTATTCTTCTTTGTATTTATGCTGTGTTGCACTGTAATTTTCGTTAAACAATTTTTAGTTAAACTGCATAAAAAACATGAAATAACTTCATACAAAGATAGCACTGCTCATAGATAACACTTGCACTGGTGGATTGCAACTAAAGTCACTGGTTAATTGTTAATTCACACTTAATTATTCGGGAAAACTATATTTTAACAAAAATATTTTACACAGGTTTACTTCACTAGATTGAAAGCGCCATCTATCTCTTTGCTAAAGAGATTAAAAATCACCATCAAAATCCGTAAATAAAGCACATTGAGCCGTAAACAACGACATTTGTCGTTTACCATCTTTCAGGCAGCACTTGATGTAAATCATTGTTAACGAGTTACAATTAACGTAACAATAAATGGTATAGTTAACTTTTAATTGCTCCTCGTAAAGTCGATGTTAACATCTTCAGTGCGTCAGTTACTCTATTTGCGATGTGGAACCGTGCAGCATTATTATTTGTAATATAGTTGACTTTAAGACTGTCCCTCCACTATATAAAGACGTAAAATTTGGACAAGTACCACGATGGAAGTAAAAGGAAGTTATTAAGCCTTTATGTATATAGTATAGTATATAGTATTAATAGTTTCTCTTCGACTAAAGGCCATGAAAATCACGCTATTAACAACTAAAGTCACAGATATAGGTAAATATGGACTGAACATGATGCTTCATGTCATGTCACTATGACATAGTATTTCCTAATCTCTGTGAGAATACGACGCTGTCATGTCCCGATGCAGCGAATCTGCAAGAATAAGAAATAACAGCCCGTAGCAGAGCGATTGGTTCCGGACGAAGCCGCGGGCGGCGCTGCGGGCGCTTGCATTTTTCTTCCCTTTGGGATCCGTGTGGAAAATATTTCAATTTTATCACACAAAAGAAACTTTATAACTTTGATCTTTTCTTAACGCGTCCATTTTTATCACTATGTTTTGTATTCTCTACTTAAATTGCCGCAAAATAATTTTAGTTTAGTAATTTTTCCGTTATGCAAAAATAATTTGGCTTTACCAAGTCCATGACGCCTGATATAGAAGGCGACTCAGTAAAATTGTCAAATAGGTACTCTATAGTAAATGGGTAAGATTTCAAACTTTTAGATTATCAATCATTTTTATACGGCACCCAAATTCCAAAGAAAAATTTTGACACTCGAAGTCTTTTACCCATTTTTTTGTATACGGCAACACCGAGCCGCGTACACGCACCTGCCAGCCCCCCGCCGGGACCCGCCGCGACCCGACGGCAGGCCTTTCATGCCGACGGATTAATGCTGAGGTTTCTTATGGGTTTTTTAATAAAAAAAACCGCTCGAAGGATAACCCGTAGTTCACGGAGGTTTCGGGTCATTATAATTTTTTAACCGGCCGTTTATAAATAATGCAATTGACCCGCGACGATCTCACATTTATTTGAATTAGTATTCGATATTCAAAATAATGAATTCCGAGATTACTTTTTTATTTGATAATTAGCTTTTTAAACGGCCAGTACTTACTCACGAAACACAAAATACAAGTTATTGTTAAAATACAACTACAATACAAGTTAAAATTGAAATGTTATATCGCATGTGTGCGATTCTAGGTCTTAATAACAAGTTGCATTGTAATAACAATTATAAATAACATTCCATTCATTATTTTATTAACACATTTAACATTCGAGATGTGTTCATGTATACTTAATAATGAAGCCAGAAGAGATCTTAAATTAAACCGCAGAACACAAACCGTTTACACAGTCTCACTCGAAAACAAACGTTTACCCGCCAAACTTTAACAGACTAACTCTAACCTAAAACACAAAATGATCGTATTCACACATTATTCTCCACATTTAAGTCCTTAAGTCGAAGTAATACAACCGATAACGAACGAACATAACCATATCCTGAAGCCCTAGCATTATTTTTGTCAGGTATACGCTTTGTTTAAACGGAAATTCGCGCGCGAAATCTGGATAATTTCGCGCGTTTTATCAATAAACATCGCGTAAACAGAAGTGAGCGTCAGAATATCGATTTATAAGTTGCCTCCACTCCGTTATTACGTCATTGTTAATGTAATAGTGCGTTAAATCCATTCATTCAACGTTCAGATTTACACAAATGCTATCGGTTTAAGTTGCCGTCGATAAGTAGGTGAGCAGTTTAGTTAACACGAATTGCTAATAAGTTAATAAGATTGGAAGATACTAAATTGTGAGGAAATAATACAGAGCTTTGAATATTTGTGTTGTAATAGAATTACCTGTTATACAAAATTTAACTGAGAGGCAAAGTAAAGAACATCAAAATACAGAGGTAAGTAGACGAATGCCGCCGTTATCTTACCCCGGCCTAAACATACACACGTCTGACACAACCGGGGCCGAATATATCCAAACCTTCGATAACGCATCTCCTTACAATCATTGGCTCTGATCGACAAACTGACTGTTAATGAGAAACATCTTGTTATACAAAACTCATCTTTAGTACAATTGAAATAACGACTTCATTAGAATTCATAGAAATAAATCATTGATACACCAGTCAGTGGTACTGCTGCGATCGTGCAAACATATCCTAGCAACTAATTAACTCATTAGTACTCAAAAATAGTGCTTATGCCAACTCAATAGAGTTCAAATAATAGTTTATCGACTGCATCTATAATATGGGCGAGTTAAAGATACCGCATACCTGGCGCTGGGCAGCGAGTGGACGCGCACGTCTCAATTGAAGCGATCCATCTCCGCAACGGGAACGAGATGTTCTCGAAGCGTTTATTAATAATATACCGAGCGGGAAATCAATCCTTGTTGGACTTGCTTTACAATGGTAGCCTACACCTGTTAAAAACAAACCATAATGTTGTTCTGTTTTCGGAAAGTAAGAGTTAAAAGAATAGAAAAAAATAAAACTGCAATCTTTTGATTGGTATCAAGATGTAAAGGAATCAAATTGTTCATGTCCCCATCATTTGTCCTAGTGCCGACACCCAATCTGAATACCTTTGCTAAGTCTTTATTTAAACATCAATCGTTGGCAGACGGAGCGCGCACATGGCAACATTAGTCAAACTGTCAGGCGGCCACACGGAACTGTCGATGAGGCGGCTATAACTAGATAGATCACCTCACCGGTAGCACGGACCCGGTGGAAAAAAGCGCCCAGGTGCGATCTGATACTAGCAAAAATGGTTCCGTATTTTAATAATTATGAAAAGTTTATAAAAAAAAGGTATTAATTATGGAAATTATATTTAAGATAGATCTACTTATCGATAAGAAAGTGTTTTCACTTTTAAAACAATAGGAACCAAAGCTACTCGTAAATAGATCTGCTAGGAATGTCACAAATCTGTAATTTCGTATGTTGCAATTACGATTCCACTATTCGTCATAGAAATTTGGTGAGGGCATTTTAGTGGTTCTTAATAGTACCAGCTATATGTAATTACTGGAACTTAGGATTAATTAGGACCAACATTTTATTTACGGATCCCAAGAAGCAAATGTTGCCGAACACAATAGACGCTATGATATATTGTGACGTCCGCAAACCGACGTCGACGTGATTTTGACAAACAGCAGTGAAGTGACGTCACGTCAAAACTGATAATGAAGTTGGTGAGTTCCCGCGAGTCCGTCAGCTGGATTAATTGATGTGTTAACTTGATAAAAAATCAGTAAAGAATAGAGACATTATGTCACACTCCCGGAATAAATTAGGCTGCAACTCATTTTTGTGCTACGAGTATTGTAATATTCTAGGTTTGTGTTAACCCTTGATTTTCAATCTAATAAAAATGTTGATCGTCATCTTGAATTATTCAAACGGATAAAGGGTGGAGGGAAAATGAGAACGAGGAAAAATCTATAAAATAATTAAACAGGTTTAAAATTTAAATTCGCAATTAAATAAGAATTAAGTTAAATCAATGATTGAAAAACAGGCAGACCCTGTAACTGTAACATAGTTAAGTAGAACTTAATTAAGTGATTAATGTAAATATTTTTTTAAATTACCTATTCCTAGTTTACTAACCTCCTCCATTGCCTAGTGCGTTTAAAATCTCTGTCTCACACGTCACGTTGCTGCCCAGTCTGAGGACTTTAAAAATGGTCCAAACAAACAGTTTGGCAGACAACAATGGCGGGCCATTTGAATTGAATTCCGTTCTCGATTAGCTTTACTTTTGTTGCGACATCCCTCAAGCTCCGTCTCAGAGGACGTGGATTAATGTGGGACTTTCAAGACATGGTTTTAAATATCTATTAATTAATGCCGGAATAAATAAATTGTAATTTTTTTTATACTCGGCGCTTCATCTGTACAACATCGAAGATCGAATCTATTGAAACAAAGATTTCAGACTACGGTTCCTAAGATCCGCCTCCTTTTCAAAAGCCTAAGTATTAAGATACGAGTGTTTTTTAATGTAATTTTAGGGTATTAATGTAGCACAGACTTTTAAACTTTCGCTGATTTGATACATTTTACTGTAAAAACAATAGCAGCCGTAAAGTCAATTATTTACATTTATTTACAGAAGGAAAGAAATACATTTCTGTTAAATCGATATACATATTAAATCTAAAGTTAGTATTTACCTACTCAATTCAGACACTGGAAGTGCCTTGTGCAAATCTGACTCTTGTCTTCGCTGGTTTCCGATTGTCATCGCTTGCATCAAACCACGCTACATTACGACAACAATTATTAACAATTAAAGTCCCAATAACTATAACATAATAAACAAAAACCTCACAAACTCACAGAGACAACTTTACGATTCACTAAACTAATCGATTTATAAACTTCTTTACATATAAACCTATTTAATTGTTAGTAAGTATGCAATATTATACTCTTTAGTGTACATAAAGTTCTTAGAATGGTAATTTCAGCAATAAAAAAGTAGATTTCGATAAATAGTAGGTAATAAAAGTTTCTTTTGCATAAAATGTATTAGTTAGCCTGGCAATTATGGTCTTGAAAGATATTAAATTTTATTTGTTTAAAGATCGTTCTTACCACAGATTTGGGTATTTGAAGTGTTTTATTGCACCGCAAACTTATTGCAAATATTACGTGTAATTTAAATGATATTAATCTTTGTTAATAATGAATTATGAGTTATAAATAACGGATATTAAACGGATGCTAATTTAAATGGAGGTTGTCGACATGGGCAGCCATGTTGTATGTAAGAGGGCGCGGAGGCGCGCGACAATTTGTCACTAGAGGGCGTGCCCGCGCCGTAATTGGTGGTCAACAGATAATAACTAGCTTTATTAAAACCTTACCCTTTACAGCCCACATATTTATAACTATACTTTTAGGGCCGAACTATTTTTAAGCAAAGTGATTGCATATTTAGATTTTATTTTGGTTTTAGCAGAATCTGGCAGCAGCTATCTGAGGACATCAGCGCAGCATTAAATTACCGGCAAAGTGGAGCGTCGCCCGCGCCGGCACGGCATTGTATGCAGATCCCGCGGCCCGCGGCCGTCCGGCGCGCCTCACACATCTCATTTGCATCAAATTTCCGACTTTGATATTCGCAAATAGCCTTCATATTTCATTATGTTGAACTACTTTCAGCCATTTTAACCTTAACTTAAATATGTAGGTACAAAAGTTTAGAAATAATTTAATGCTCTCTATATGTATAACTAAAGGAATGATTATAAATTCTCAATAGGTAATAAACTAAATTAGAGACAGATGGAGTAAAGAGCTACACCTTCGCGATCCGCAATCATTTTAAATAATAGAAACAATGGGTATCGGAAGGCGGCATTGTTCGGCTGACAATGGCGCGTCTCATTACTCAGCGGCTCGTTAACGTCCCGCCGCAGCGCAACACTAACTTTATCAGTCCCCGACGTCAAATATCTCAGGGCACATCTCGCGGACACAATCGACTCCAAATAAAAGACTCCCGCCTCGGGACCGGGAACTTCTCCGGGAGCCAGATGCGTATCGCGCGCCCAAAAAGCAAAATTCAAACGATATGACGTTCGAGGCGTTCCTTTTTCGAATCCACCGCGAATTGTCAGGCGCGCCGTAGACGAGGGCTTCAATGGACGATTTGAATATAAAGGTCGGCGGGCGTCAAGCCACGACTTATGTCTTTCGAGCGCTTTTTCGACACAAATAAGCCTACGATGTTGGACGAAGCCCATTCGGGGACCGATTTGGCTCAAAATGTCGCCATTTATATGGCCACTGCGCTGCCAGGTAACTGTTGCAGCCAAATGACTAGAAATCCTTACATTTAAGGTTCTTAGGATAAGCACTCAGGTTTAATTAGTGTCTAGCTGCGTCCTAGTGTCCAAGACAGTGATGGAAAGAGCACTGTCAGCGCGGGCCGGCGCGGTGCGAATGTGCCTCCTCGTCGCATGTAAATGCAAGCGGCATTAAGATAATAATTTAAAATATTTATAGCGTGTAAACGTCGATATTAAGGCGGCAAGACACCCACGACACACTCCCTGCCCTGCTCCGTAATATTTCACTTGGCCACAATTACAACCGACCCGCTACGGTCTCACATTATCACTTAATAACTAGGACAGTCCGAAAATGTTTGGTGCCTGAATTTAATGAATTATTCCACAGACTTTCCTTCTAAGACATCTAAGCAATTGCTTGTTTGGGCAGTCACAGGAAATCATTTATTGCCTCCCGGAAGTACACAGTATACACGACCTCTATCGTGTTTGTTGACGCATTAATGCACCATCAAACCATCAAAAGGCAAGTCAATTACTTTAACCTGTGATATCTACTTATTTGTTAATTTTATTATATGACGGTAAGTTGTAGCGTGACGACTAATTATTTTCAATGCAGTTTCAACGTGATTCCTAGTTTGAGTGGGTCAGTGTGGTCACCGTACACTATCGAGAGCGCTCTTCTTTGATATACCCCTTTTATTTATTGTAGCAAACTTATTAGGATGCTGTGGCATTAATGATGACAGATGAGATATCGTATCGACGCTTAATGCACTTTATGTCGGCTCTGTGGAGCGAGCGGCGAGTAGTGCGGCGCGTGCGGCGTGCGGCGTGCGGTGTGCGGCGTGCGGTGTGCGGTGTGCGGCGTGCGGTGTGCGGTGTGCGGCGTGCGGTGCACGGCCGGAGCGCCGAGACATAAAAAATATTCGATTAAATTATTTAATATCGCTTAATAATTACCGTGTCGCCCGTAGGTGGTGCATTGCGAGATCACATTAAGCGGACTTCCTTAAGTTTCCTTTCGCCCTTCAGCTTTATATTAATGTAATACTAAAAATATTATTTGAACAACAACATTCAACGAATAAACATTATTTTTTGCTAGTTTTAAACAAAGGTAAAAAAGTCCTGGTACACAATAAGCATCTCGTTTACAATTTTATTCTACACTAGTAAACTAATAAGTCTCCACTTCTTTACCAAAAATGGATTAAGGCAAAGAAAAATTAAGTTATATTTTAGAATTAGATTACATCCTGTATTATTATTGTATTGTATTTACCCAGAATTGATTAAACTGATTATGTATGCAACAGAATAATGACATCTGTCCGGCGTTATCAGCGGGCAGACGTTAATTAATTTTAACGTTTGTTTTACACCGAAAGCGTGAAATCCTGAACAACAACAGATATTACACGCCCTTTGTGTCTCTTCGGACAAATGCGTGTCATTAAATTTAATTATTTACTCGTAATTCTTTGACCCGTGACCCCTTCGCCGCGTTTCCGAGAACTCTGCATCGTGATTAAATTAATTAATTATCTGTGGATTAATATAAGAACAGAGACAATGGCTCTTTTTTTCATTTTAAATTGTTTTGTTACGGGAGTCATAGACAAATTAGTATAGATCAAATCTATGTAAATATAGTGTACGGAGCGCCTGTGATCATGTTGACTACGAAACAACTATTTTTTTTTTTAAACTTAAAAAAAAAGATAGATTTACTATATTAATGTACATTTTAATTTTAATACATTTCTTAAGATAAGAAACACAGCGTATTAAAAACATTTCAAGTGAAGTATTACAAAGCAATATTTTTATTAATTAGACCGTAATCTTAAATCGTTCAACACTGGTCATGACTTATGTACTATGATACTTAGTTATTTAAATAAGTTTACTTGTCCGTTGTAACTCGGATATTTGATGCAGACGTTGGCGTTGTTTTTGCTGGTGTTTAATTTAATTTAGAATTCATCCGGGAGATGGGGCGATGCGGCGAGCGCGCGCCCCGCTGCGCGCGACAAATGACCGCGATGCATCACGCCGATGATATCTCTTTCGATTTCTGAAAGAAACCCGACACAGCCGGCAAATAAATAATATTCATTACAAAAAAACTTACAAGTAAAACATGCATACGGCATGGTTGGGGTAACAAGTTCTATTCTATAACATAAGTGATTTTCAACATCTTTTGCACTTTATAATCATCTTAAAATTAAAAATATGTACATGCTGTTAAGAGAAAATTGTGGTAATATACTTCTATTTAAAATATATTTAATGTATTTTATTGCTGGGTTTCTTTGGAGAGCTGGGTTGGCTGGAGTGATCTAAGACTTCCCCTCACGGAAAATACGCGCCTGTCGTGAAGCTGCGGAAACATAGCCCCTACTACTACTAATGTATTTTATTCAAGGCGTTATACAAATTCTGTGACTTTTTAATTTTGAATTTCATACATCAACATTCAAAGCCGACGAAACAGTTGTTAATGCGCCTTATATTTTGATTGCAGCAAATATACAGTTTAACATATTGGTTTATTTTTATAACAAGGCATAAACAGAAAACTAAATCCCTAAAATTTGTGACGTATCGCAATGTGACGAATTTTTATTTCAGTATAGCTTTATTGACATATATTTCATATAAGTTTTTTTTTATTTTTATAAATTGATAAAATCTGGACTCAAGTTTTACATTTCGGAACGAGATTTATAAGTCATAATAGTTTGGATGACTTTGACAGTTGCTCTCACAACAAACCCGATGAAGCACAGTTGAAGGAAATATCTTCACAGAAATTAAAATTCAATCCCCACCACGAAGAGCAGCCTGCTTTCACCATGGTAGCGTCATACGTTTACACGCCTTGTAATTATTCGCGTATGATCGCGTGTGAGAAGTATACATGTATGTCGTTAACCGAAGTGCATGTTGACAGGGCACCGCGATGTTTGCTAGAGTAACGTTTTATCCGACGTTGTTGTACAATGTGGTGATGGAGAAGGTGAGCAGCCGGCGCTGGTACGACCGGATAGACGACCACGTCATTCTGGGGGCCCTCCCCTTCCAGAGCATGACGAAAAAGGTATGTTTTATTTTTATATAGGTTATTTCATCATATCAGATGATTATCCAATTTTAACGGTTTTTAAAATATTTATATTTATAGAAAATATCATATTTGTGAGATATTCTAAGTTTCTTTTGTAAAACTTTAAAAATGGTGTTACTTACAACTTTAACATTTTACTGTTAACTAAAACTAATTAAAAATGCAATTACATTAAATGTATTTTTAATTAAAATCTAATAACAGGTTTAAAATAAGAGTAAGGAGATAGTTAATTTTAAAAGTTGTATACTTTCAGTTGGTTGAAGAAGAAAACATAAAAGGTGTTGTCTCCATGAATGAGACATACGAACTCAAGATCTTCTCCAATGATGCTGAGGTGAGGTTCATTAACAATTTTTTTTTATAAGAAAAGGGGGCAAACGAGCAGCGGGAACACCGAGGTGATCATCAACCTCATGGACATCAGCAATACCAGAGGAACATTACCAAAACATAAAATTGACAATTTGCGTTTTCTTGTTGGGTTAATCGGTCCCATGAGAAACCTAGTTTAACAGTGGTAGAACCCGCTTTAAGATCTTTGCACGAGTTGGCCGGCTCGCCCGCTGAAATACCATGACCACACAGAAGACAGGCGTCAAATGGAAGCTATTCCATGTTTTGGCTGATGAGTGTGGTGCCAGAGGACTAATTTTAGTCCACTTTCCCTTCCTATCCTTTTCTTATAAGAAACTGATGGGAAGGGGAGGTGGATTTGGTAGAGGAGGAGACACATAGGAGGAGAAATTATCCCCTTACTGTGCGTCTCCTTCCTCGTAAACTAAGGGTAGGCAATGCATATGCAATCGCAGATGTCTATGGGCAGCGGTCGCTTTGCTATTTCAGCGCATCAAGGTGGCCGTTTGCTGGTTTTCTACTTTATATTATAAAAAAAAAACTAAAAATTTGGTATACATTTTTGGTATAAATGCTTCTGTCACACATTTAAAAGAGTATTTGTAAAGTTGCTCCGTCTAATCACCCATATCCATAATACCTGCTGAACTCCTGCATTTAGTCAGCTATGATCTTTGAAATTGACTAGCTTTCGTCCACGCGGAATTAAAAAATATAGCCTATGTTACTCCAGGATATTAACTTTATAACAGTCAAACAATTTTCCAACTGTTTCAGTAGTTAGGAGCCTCATGCAAACAAACAATCAAATGTTTCCACTTTAGAATATTAGTATACATAAACTTTCCATTAAATTATTGAAAACCGAAAAAAAAATGCGTAATTACATGCATGATATAAAAAAAAACTTTTTATATATGTGTCAATCACTATACTAACTTTTACTTTGACATCTCACACAATACAAATATTCAATTATTTTGTATGAAGCTACCCATCCATTAAGTACGTCATTTAAACTAATATAAAATTAATTCGATATTTGAAATGTGTCAATAGTCAAATTTATCAACGGTCGAGGGATAACTACACTATAAACAAGGGGAAATCATCTTTCTGTGTGTCCCCTCCTCCGTAAATTCAGGGTAGGTAACGCATCTGCAATTGCGTATGACTATGGGCAGCGGTCGCTTCGCTATTTCGGCTAATCTAGGTGGTCGCTGGCTCGTTTGGCACCTTATAGTATAAAAAAGCCCTCCTTCACTAGAAGACGAGAATATACCATTTTATTATTTCTTATACCGAGGCGGACTTATACCTGTCAAATTGCGGAATTACTCAAGAAGGGCGGTATTAAGAGCACGCATAACCGTCGTTTATGTATGCGTAGGTGTATGAATGTAGAAGCGAGAGAAATGTGTCAGGATCGTGGCAAATAGAACTCCGTTGTCTGTGCCTACCCCTTTGGGTTACGGGCGTGATTATGTTGTTGTTGTTATTGGTTCTTAAATTATCATATTATTTATTCATATGGTAATCGTAATGTGACATTTTTTTCTAAACTGTTGAACCTTTACCCCCAGCCAGTCATCCTCGACCTCGCTTTTGTGATGGAAATGAACAAATTAAAAATAAAATAACTTCCATTGTGGTATGATGTATTGAGAGTGATTTTACTCTGGTTACTACAATATTTAGATGAGTAACAAAAAGAACAATTTTACTGCGTTCTTTTACTAATGTTTTATGTATAAGTCAACCCTTGTACACACTAGGATAGTATTTTAGTCGAGTAGCAAGTAGAAAGTATCCGAAAAAAGGATTTACTAAATTGTTGCTGTTCGGACACATTTAGTTATTAAATTATTGTCCTAGTGCGGAGGTTTAGGCTAAAACGAGTCCGAACAGTAGTAAACCCTTAGTTCGAAAAATTGCTACTTGCCACTTGACTAAAATACTATCCTGGTGCGAACAAGGCTTTAGGGATACATAAGTTAAGTTCGAATCCCGCCATGTACATGTGTTTTCCCCCGAAGCTCTTACGGTGAAGGAAAACAACGTTTTCAAGTTTTTCAATTCACTTCTCACCGTTTTTTATACTTTTAATATATTAAACATAGTAATAAAACTACATCTAGAAATAATCAATATCAAAGCACCATTAACGTGGGTCAAGTAAAAAGTCATAGTTTATTACTGCCAATATAAATACGATACGTTAATATTCTTTCTTGTTACATGGACTAAGGCTCTTTGTACACAATGCTACGTTGTTCTAGTCCCTTACCTTCCAGCCTTGTCGCCCCAGGATATTATTTTAGTCGAGTAACAATTAATTTAGTTACCAAACGTGTCCAAATAACATTTTAGTAGAGTAGATAAGTAGATCTTTTGTTTAGATACTTATTACTTGCTACTCGACTAAATTAGGCTTTAAGCTTTGTTCGCACCAGGATACAGTGTTTTAGTCCAGTAGCAAGTAGCATTTATCTAAACAAAGGATTTACTACTGTTCGGAGTCGTATAAGCCTAAACTTATGCACTATGATAGTAATTTAGTAACTAATCGTGTTCGAACGGAAAACTTTTTCGTAGAGTAGATTAGTAAATCCTTTGTTGGGATACTTGCTACTTGCTACTCGACTAAAATACTATCATGGTGCGAACAAGGCTTAAGCGACTTGCAGAATACTAACTCACAGAGGTTCATACATAGGTATGTGACTCCGATATATGACTAATTTGCCGCGTAAACAATTTGGGACTATAATCAAAGCTTGTGTACGAAGGACCTAAGTAGTAAGTACCTACAGCAGTAAGTCAATCGCATGCTCTGCGATGTGACAATGTGATATGCAAATATGCTACATCTTAATACATTTGCGTCCTTTGTATTTGTACAAATGACACTAATGTAAATGTTCACAAAAAATACTTGCGATATTTTTTGTTAACATTTGTTGTTTTAAAACAATTTGTATGTAAAACACTGGCTGGATATAAAATTAACATAATGTTATAAATGCGCACGTCTGATACGTCGATGTTTGTTTTAATGTATATCCACAACAATTCAAGGAATCTCTGTGAAATTTTGCACAGATGTAGTTTAAAGGAACACATAGGCTACAATGTTATTTATTTCAATGCCGCGCGAACGGAGTCGCGGGTGACAGTTAGTAATTTGTAGTGTCCTATATCGCCAGTAATATGAATTGTCGTCATTATAAATTGTAGATATTTTATCATGTTTTAAACTACATCAAAGCGATAATTGCAATGCTCGTACATAGTAATGCGATATGTTGCAGAAGTGGCGCGAGCACGGCGTGGCCTTCCTGCAGCTCGCCACCACAGACATCTTCGAGGCACCCGACCAGGACAAGCTCTTCGAGGGCGTCACGT
>QDHC01004785.1:87765-99374 GCA_013186455.1 Papilio dardanus tibullus | reverse complement strand
GTATTTAACAAAGCCTGAGTTTCAAATGACGAATGAAAGATTGATTTATAACCCTATAGCCTTGCGCAAAATTGTAACAACTAGAATTAATTGGGAATACAGCAAGGTAAAATGTTTTGTAGAAAAACGGCTGGTCCCCGGAGCAGGCGGTGGAGCACATGCGCTCGAAGCGGCCGCACATCCTGCTGCACACGCGCCAGTGGCAGGCGCTCGACATCTTCCACCGGCGGCACGTGCACACACACACGCCGACATAAGTTATAATACCTAGGAGCGGAGTTAAACCGAACCGAAATCTCCGTTTTTATCGCGAACTCAAACTAATGAAGCCGAAGCATTCGTCTCTTTCCTTCGCAAGAGTATCGCAAGTCGTTCATCTCTAGCTTCCACACCACCGCTTATGAAAGACGACAAATTATATAGTTTATTGCTAATTGGATATTTATTTATTTTTTATCTTAATGTTATGATTAAAGTACAAAATTATTTATGATAATATTATTTACTGTTTTAACTGTATACAGTTTGTTTTGGTTAAATCAAAATGGATGTGTTTAGTTTTAACTTTGTCATCTATAAAATATTACAGACGATTTTGTACAATACAAATATATAAAAATCTATAATTGAAAGTTGTATAAACAATTAAACGATTCAAAATCCAAGATAATAAATGAGAGCCATATCAATTTAACCCTTAAATGCACGATTTTTGTTTCACGTTAAAAGATTAAAGGTTGCGACCCATGATGGGCTCCATTTTCCGCAACTCCACGACTAGCGCGTATTTTGCGTGAATACACATATCTTTAAACACGTTTAAAAAATATATTTGTGTAATAGACATGTATTACTGTCCAGAAAATGTATGTATTACTGTTTAGTAATACATACAATTTCTTTAAGGGTTAAATATTTTTTACTTTATGTACTTACAAAATTGCATGCTCAAGAAAGTATGTAGAATTTAATTTATTTGTGTGCAACTTTTTAGAATAATAGTTAATTTTTTTAGTGATTTACCATTCATTTAAGTTATTTTAGGACACGGTTGTCCGTCTGTTTATATTTTGTATGGTTTTTTAATATACATACAGACAGTATTTTCCTCAATGCAGTTCGGGAAACTGCATTTGTTTTCAAAAGTATTGTTATAACTTTTACCTTTGCTGTAATGTGACTGTGGATAAATAAATATTTATTGTATTATTATTAATTTATGGATAATAAATAAATAAAGATAAAGGGGAAGTGGATTGTCGGGGGAGAGGGAGCATAGGAAGAGGTATTATCCTCTTGCTGTGCGTTTCCTCCTCCGTAGATTAAGGGTCGCCAACGCATCTGTTACAGCAGATGTCTATGGGCAGGGGTCGCTTCGAAATTTTTAGCGAATCCTGGTGGCTACGTACTGTTTTTCCACTTCGTAATAAATAAAATATGATGTATGGGGGATTTATAAAATATTAAGATAACAAGTTCTATTTGTTTATAACTTGTTATAGTTGTAAAAAATGCGTTATTGTTGTAATAACTTTTATATTTTACGTTGAAAACAAATGGTTTATTAAAGATTTTTCTTGTCTACGGACTTGTTTTATAGTTAGACAATTGATTAAAAAATTAAACAAAAAAATCAACTATAATAGTTTTATTATTCTATCAATAAATTATTTATTACAATATTCAGAAATGTTTCCTCGTGCACACGGACACGCAAACGGTCGTTTAAAGTTAAGCTAACTTACCTGTTATTTTAATTCAACAAAATAGACAAAAAACTAAAAAGGAAAATCTTCAAAGACATTTTTTATAGTATTTCATAATAATACTCTCACAATAATAGAAAAAAAAACAAAATACTTTTATGCTATAATATTTTCGAGTGGCAAAAAAATATATATTTCCATAGATGCCGATACATAAAAATTATACAAAACTTTCTTTCCCATGGAAATCGTATCAATAAAACAATAACTCGAGTATTTTGTTAAAAAAATCCGGTAACAATTGTAAAAAAAATATGATCTTGGATCTAATCACAAAAAAAAGATGTTTGAAACATCGTATTTTGTAAACATTAAGTATTTGTTGGACGACAAATAAAAAAAAATTAAAAAAAAAATTGAGCTAAGTACCTATACAATTGAAATAATAACGAATAAGTAATTCAGGAAATAGTTTAGTTATTGTGAGTGTGGCTTGAGGGACCAGAGCTGGCGCACGGCGAGGCCGAGGCCCACGTCGTGGCTGATGATGTAGAAGAGGCCGCCGAGCGTCGCGATGCTCAGCAAGTACACCAGCGCGATGGCAATTTTGGGTATGACGGGGCCGAATATACTCGCGCGCACGTAGTCAACAGCGACCGCCTCTAAACCCCTGCACACCAAATAATACACTTTCACACGTCATTACATGTATATGTCGCACTCAATGTGTTATTATACCAATTTAATTGGTTATACATTTCTATTTTCTACATTCTGTATTACTATTAAAAAACTGGACTACATAAAATCTAAATTTTTAACAGTATCTAAATTGAAAACGGCGACATTTATATTTTACCAAAAATGGTTACACTCATTAGGCGTAATTTATATTTAACGACCGAAAAGATTTTACTGTTATTTTTTTTAGTGCATAAATACAAATCTACTCTGTCTAAAACAACTTCCTAATGATTGATCAGTAAATAACCTCTCTGGTCTTCTTCATGTTGCGCCAGATCCTCCAGAAGGCGCGGCACATGCCGATGTCGTTCAAGTTCAGGAAAAACAGGCCGCCCAGCAGCAGCACCGTCAAAAAGTACACCACGCCCATCGCTATTTTCGGGATTTGAGGACCAAAGAGGAGGACCCTCACATACTCCACCACCAAGGCCTCCATGCCCCTGGGGAGGTCACAGGGACGAGGGAGGGGATATTAGGAGTGCAAGGTGTGATAGGTGAAAGTTCCTGGCTAATAAAACAATGACAAACTTACCAAAAGCTATGTGCGGTGATGAGGATTGCAAGAATAGAGTCAAAGAGCTTGTTGGGTACGAGGAGGCCGAGCGGGATGAGAGGCACGAGCAGCGCGCTGACACTCTTCTCTATCACCCACAGCTTGGAGTGGTCGTGCGGCTTCTCGTCCGACATCCGCACTGCTGATGTACCAAATGACCGAACCTACAAGTTTACATTATTTAAAGTACCGTTAGAATTAACACAACTTCATTATGTATTATTCTTTATTATATTAGAATAGAAATACTACCTCTGCTCGCGACTTGGTACACACGAATTAACACTGACTAACATAAGTAAGACATAGCTTTCTAATAATAAAAGAATTTTCAAATGAGCTCTGTAACTTTTGAGTTATTTCAATACAAAAATAACAAATCTTTCTCTATAATTATATTTGTATACTAGTATACAAATATAATTTTGGTCTCTAGAGACCCGCCCCGGCTTCGCACGGGTTCAAATCGGTATAATGCTGATGCTGATACTAAATGCAGCGTTTGCAGTGTAAGGGCTAAAAATTTGCTAATTTACGACATCATATTAAAAACCTTTAAATTATCAATGTTACTCTATTATATTGTGAATGTATTATACATGAAAACCTTCCTTATGAATCACTCTATCTATTAAAAAAAACCGCATCAAAATCCGTTGCGTAGTTTTAAAGATTCAAGCATATATAGGGACAAACATAAAAAAGTGTTATCGTTTTATACTATGTAAGGATAAGGAAGATATAGACAATGTATTTCGTTTACCCATGTTTTTATAACATATAATTTTAATATATTCAGTCTGTCTATATTTCTAGATTAATTGTTTACTTGTTTCTCAGGCAAAATTATAATATAAAAGAAAATACATAATAAAGAATAAAAAATTAACATTTTGCCACAGTTAAATTATAATTAATTTAACAACTTTGATAATTTACATGATTACATTTAAAAACATCGACTCTTGAAATAATATTTAATTTGTTTCTGCTCTGGACATGTTTTTTAAGTTTTTTTTTAAAATTTAATATGATCAGAATAAATGCATTGAATTAAAAAAATATGCTTCATTTACATGTCATTGTAATGTATGCATAACAATAAAATCTACCCATCGTAATTTTCGCATTTATAATATTATTAGCTGTTGTTCGCGACTTTGTCCTCTTGGAATTAAATAATATAGCCTATGTTACTCGAGGATAATGTAGCTTTCTAATGGTGAAAGAATTTTTGAAATGACCCAGTACTTCTTGAGTTATTTCAATATGTACAAAAATACAAATCTGTCCTCTTTATAATATTAGTATAGATATGTTTATTTACCGAATTAGTTATAGGCGCAACGTCAGACTTAACAGCAATGTTCTTGAGTGGGACGGCAGCGGGGAGTGTTCGTGCTGTTAACGAGGAGCCATTTGTTGCAGAGAATGTTGCTAGACGCATTATCTGTTTGCTGAACGCTGGGTTTGTGCACACTGCAATATAATAATTTAATGATTTTCTTTATCAAGATTAAAGTGCATCTAGCTACAGTACTCAAGAATAGAGTTAATGTATATCATGAGTCTGTTTTATATGAACTGCAGTTCTACTTTATACCACCAAAAACTTTTTTTTATAGAAGAGGGCAAACAAGCAGATTTTTAAACTACAATAGTTTATTTTATCGCTCATTCCTTGAATCATTTAACATCAGTTTTAGCCTGAGATAACATTAATATCTCAAAACATAATACTAAATGACTTGGAAACTGAATCCTAATCAATATTTCTGTTTTCCTTACATGGCTACATAGAAGCAATAACAGCTAAGGGTTTTCCTACTGCTCTGTTTTCAAATTAGTTTTTTACTGATGAATGCTATTTAAATCTACTAAATATCAGCATTTTAAACCTAATTATTAAACCAAAACAACTATTATGTAATATGCCTTTTAAAGCACTATTAATGTTTTTTTTTATATACGGTACCTGGAGCACGAAGAAACATTGATAAGGCCATTGTTGTTATAATTATTTACGCTAAATCGAACAACGATAATGGACAAAATATCTCAAAATGCGTGAAAACTTAGCACAAAACACAAATGTGACAAATGGAAACAACTGAAATTAGATGTCAGTTACACGTCATTGTCAGTGTAAGTTGTCATTTTCCAAATAAGAGTGGCAAAGGTTTAGGTATAACGGCCTAACTAAAATAATTTCAAACAGGATTTTTTTTGTACTTGCAAAAATTATATCTAATTTAAAGTTAAAATAACTTTTACAAAAGTTTTATGTTATTATAAAATACAAAAGACAAAATGATCAAGTTTGGAATATTTTTGCATGATAGAAACACCAAACCAGATGAATGACAATTCAGATTTCAGATTTGTAAGCAAGAAGAAGAAAAGGTTTGTTTCCTAATTTTTGGTTAAACGTTAAATCTGTACTTGCAGAGTGTCTTAAATTATAAAAACAATAATGGCTACGACACTCGAAGATAAATCAATTTGGGAGGATGGAGAGGAAGCGCTAAGCGATGAAGTACTACGTATGCCGACAGACGAAATTATCGGCCGCTCCAGGCTTTTGGACAATGAAATAAAAATCATGAAGAGCGAGGTGATGAGAATCACACACGAATTACAAGCACAGAATGATAAAATCAAAGAAAACACTGAAAAGATCAAAGTAAACAAAACCCTTCCTTATTTAGTGTCAAACGTTATAGAACTCCTTGATGTAGACCCCCAAGAGGAGGAAGAAGACGGCGCCGTGG
This sequence comes from Papilio dardanus tibullus, assembly GCA_013186455.1. Classification (NCBI taxonomy): domain Eukaryota; kingdom Metazoa; phylum Arthropoda; class Insecta; order Lepidoptera; family Papilionidae; genus Papilio; species Papilio dardanus. The sequence continues at coordinate 93,600 of QDHC01004785.1, read as the reverse complement.
TCGATTTAGACTCTCAGAGAAAGGGTAAATGCGCAGTCATCAAAACATCTACCAGACAGACATATTTCTTACCAGTAATCGGCTTAGTTGATGCTGAAAAGCTTAAGCCTGGCGATTTGGTCGGAGTAAACAAAGATTCCTACTTAATTTTGGAGACGCTACCGGCCGAGTACGACGCCAGGGTGAAAGCCATGGAAGTAGATGAGAGGCCAACAGAGCAGTACTCTGACATTGGAGGCCTCGATAAACAAATTCAGGTCAGTACTGTGTTATATTTCATAGTATTAACCAGTTTTATTATCTGTTTGAATAAAACGATGCAGTGCAATTTTTATAGAATTCTAACCTTAACAATGTTCTGTTTCAGGAGCTTATTGAGGCTGTAGTGTTGCCGATGACTCACAAGGAGAAGTTTGTCAACTTGGGCATCCACCCACCGAAGGGAGTGCTGCTGTACGGCCCACCGGGGACCGGCAAGACCCTGCTGGCTCGGGCCTGTGCTGCTCAGACCAAGTCCACCTTCCTCAAACTGGCTGGACCACAGCTCGTGCAGATGTTTATCGGTAACAAAACATAGTTCCTCATAATGTTTTCTTTAAACCACAAGTTACGTTGATTGTTTTCATTATTACTGTATGATATCACAGGTGACGGAGCTAAGCTGGTCCGAGATGCATTTGCTTTGGCTAAAGAAAAAGCACCAGCCATCATTTTCATTGATGAATTGGATGCCATCGGTACGAAGCGGTTTGACTCGGAGAAGGCCGGAGATCGTGAGGTGCAACGCACCATGTTGGAGCTGCTTAACCAACTTGATGGTTTCAGCTCCACGGCTGACATTAAGGTTGGCCATATTGTATTTCTTGTGGTATTTGAAAACCAATTCTTCTTACAAAGCAATATAAAATATGGCTAAGTAAACTTGTATTTGCAGGTGATAGCCGCAACCAACAGAGTAGATATCCTGGACCCGGCTCTGCTCAGATCTGGCCGTCTCGACAGGAAGATAGAATTCCCTCATCCCAATGAAGAGGCCAGAGCCAGAATTATGCAGATTCATTCAAGGTAAATTCAATATACTACAGGTTATTCATTTTTCTGTTTCCAAACTCTTAAATTATATCATTAGATATTAATTTTGTTCTATTTTTTGCATATTCTAAACTAAATGACAAACAAATGTTTTGTAGGAAAATGAACGTGAGCCCGGATGTGAACTTCGAGGAGTTGTCGCGGTCGACGGACGACTTCAACGGGGCGCAGTGCAAGGCGGTGTGCGTGGAGGCGGGCATGATCGCGCTGCGCCGCTCCGCCGCCGCCGTCACGCACGAGGACTTCATGGACGCCATCCTGGAGGTGCAGGCCAAGAAGAAGGCCAATCTCAGCTACTATGCATAAAGATTCATAATTCTATTTTAAGTTTCTCTAATAAACAAATATACTACAGTTTGGACTTAAATTATTGTATCTCCGCCTTTTTTATATAAAATAGAATCCTTATTTCCTCGATCCGACAACATTTTTTTGAAAATTACGTGGAACAGGGTATTTTTCTATAAACTTACCGAATCTAAAATAATGGTAGCAGTGAATGACAAGGGCAACTACTTATCCGATGGATGGCAACACCACACACTTGACAAGTTGAACAAGTTTGACGTTTTGCCGTAACGACAATAATATTTGAAATTATTTTGAACTTTTTATAACTAAAAACAAAGTTCTTTTATTATGCTTTAAGTATATTAGTTTTCAAATATAAAACATGGAAAGTTCATTTTTTGAATATCGCGATTCTACAACAGTAGAAGGCGACTCCGAAACTGAAGTTATCGACGATAGTTTCGTCGGAGATCAATCTCTTGTAAATAGGAAGAAACTAGGATTTAAGAATCAGACAGTTTTCATTTCAGAATCTGAGGAATCCGCGAGCGAGGGTACGATGAATCTGTGTTTATTTGGCTTAATAGTAATAAGTATATCATTGGATAACTTGTTTTTTCTCATAGATGCTTCGGACGAAGACGAGAATGCTAAGAAGCACTCTTCACTGTCTGCCAACAATATAAGCGATGCAGCTCCCACCGTTATATCGAGCAGCGAGGATGGTTAATATATAAATTCTTATTTAAAACTATATTTACAATGTTAACACTCAGTCCACAGCTAGTTGAGTATGCTCTCTCCCGTACATTATGAAGTAAACATGACAAGTAACCATTGCTCCTTTTTAATTCTTAACAAATAAGTTATATACATTTCAGTATTAGAGTTAAAGGAATGCAGTTACTACTTCCATGTCTGGATGTTGCTTCTCAAGAAATGTAAACAACATTTAGTTTTAAGTAAAAAATTTAATATTAAGTAAATACACTATTGTCTACATTTAGAGACAAGAAGAGAAAGCTTAATGAGTTCATCCGGAGCATCAAATCAACAAGAAGGTAGTTCTTCAGATGAAGGTAAGTTAGACTACTTTTTTTTTATATTATAAAGTGGCAAACAAGCAAGTGGCCACCTGAATTCACTAAAATAGTGAAGTGACCACTGCTCATTGACATCTGCAATTGCAGATGCGTTGCCTACCCTTAATCTACAAAGGAAGAGACAGAAAAAGGATAATTCCTCTTTCAGTAATTCCTAGTTATGCTCATCAATACAGTTTTGTTTTTAGAGGGACCTTTAGAAAATTATATATTTTAAAATGTAAAGTTGCTCAGTTCACCTAGACTAGCTAAAATATGTTATTCTTTCATGGAAAACATTAGAGCAGACTAAGGTCCATAATTAATAGACCTCTAGTACTTATCAAGTTGGGACATCCTGTATATAACAACAGTGCTATGTATACACCATACATAGCACTGTTTTTAATTATAATAAAAAATAATTAAATTATTTTACACAAACAGAAATGTCTCCCGAAATAGTACCACGACCTCGACCTAACAAAACGCCGCGGAGGTCTTCGATTATCGGTAGAAGGAATAGGAAACGTATAATGGTGGTAGACTCCGACACGGACAACTCCATTGTTGTTGAACAAAGCAAGAACAAAAAGGTCGCCTGCCTGCAGCCGACACCTCTCAAGGTGCACAGTAGCGTATTAGCTAAAGCTATAACTGACAGAGGTGATAACACTAATAGAAGTCATCTAAACAACACAAATGATGATGTAGACTGTAGTGATGATGAGAGGGATTGCCCAAAAGTGCATGATGATAAACCTCTTGATGAAGGTAATATTGACAAAGTAGAAACTAACCACAGAAAGAATAGAATAATCCGAACGAGTAACAGTAACGACGAAGATGACAGTAACGATAAAGAAATGACAAAGAATTCCGTAAACTCTGCGGGTGAAGATAAAAGTGATGTAGTGGAAAGTGACGAGTATGATGATCATATGATGATGTCCCGCGCGACGCGGATGAGCATCATGGGTTTCGTGCCCAAGGAGACGGCCAGTGACGAATCTGACTACATACAGTCTGATGATGTAAGTACTGAAGGAAAATTACGAGTTTATCCAATTAGTATTTTTTTTTAATTATTTAGACTTCATATAACATTTGTATGTAGAACTCTTCGCGACCGGGCTCATCCAACAGCCTGACGGAGCTCCCCGACTTCAGCGCATCTCTTCGGTTATCGCCTGAAAATAGAAACGACGCGGAAGAAGACAAAGACACTTCCAAATTATCTTGTTCCCCCTTCACCAGTCCATTGAAAGACATCACCAACGAAATTAATGACTCGTTTAAAGACAAGTCCAATCGCAAAAGTAAAGTCGACGACGAGATATGTGATTTGACGCATACTGAAGTGGAGGTGTATGACTTGACGGGCGGCAGGCGCGTCCTCCCCGCGCACAGCGCGCGGCGCGCCGGCGGCGGCGGCAGCGGCGGCTACAGGGAGGACGTCATCAACGACGACGTCACCATCATCGACCGCGAACCCGAGGTCATCGCTCTCAGCAGTGACGATGAAGACCAGGTCGGTATCCCTCTGTTGCTATTCTCATCTGTTACATTCCATCTTGTCTCCTTCACTGTATTTTTTTTTTCATTTCCTCATTGAAAAAATCAAGTTTATTTATTGTTGTATTGTTTAAGTTGGCAAAAATACGTTGAACTTAAAAATGAAGTCATCATCATCATTATGATAATAGTAACACTGTAACATATTAATTTCAAACTACCCCATATTGCAATTTAAAAAAATATGTGTGTAGGAGATAGTAGTTTGTACCAAATGTCACACGCACTGCAGTGTGCAGCGGCGGGCCGCTAAATACTGTACATTTTTATAAGAAAACTGATTACAATTATTCCTTGTGCAAATATTGTTTTGATTCACATAAATATATAATACAAAAAGCGGTTGTGTACAGTTTGTGATGTCTACGAGGGTGATCATGTCTAAGCAGGTAGCCGTTTGTTTCGCTATTTTCAAATGTTACACATTTATATTATACTAGCTGATCCGGCAGACTTCGTACTGCCTCAACAATAAATAAAGGACCTAAACATTTGAAAAAAAAAACAATCAAAGTCAGAAAATTTTTCGCTTATTTATCTTACTAAATTAATATTTGTTAAATCCTCACAGAATATGTTATGCTAGTGCTTGAAACTACATATTTATATTTTCGATATTTAAGATGTTGTATAAACTATTGTTGGAAAACATGGGCACTGTATTACTTTGTAGAAACATTCTTTCAACTCAAACATATTTACGGGAAATTATTCATTTTTAGCTCGCAGCGTAACATGTTCTGTAAGAATTTAACAAATATTTTTTCATTAACAAATAACATTAATGGGGAGTTGGATTCGATAATATCTTGTGCGTACATTTGAAAAAAGCAAAAAATAAACGGTTAACTAAACAGGTACGCTACAATCATGTCCGCTAGTTAATTGTGTTTCGTACCTGAAGGTGAAAGAGGAGAAGAAATCTCCGAAGGTGAAGAAGTCCCCGAGCAAGAGGAGCGACAAGTCGGAGAGTAAGAGGGAGAAGGCGAGCACGGACATGCGGCAGTACCTCCTCCCCCCCAGCTACCCCAACCAGGTGGTGTACGTGCCGAAGAAGGTGCGCGAGAGCGAGCTGCAGAAGCTAGCAGGCCTGCAGGAGGACCTCCACAACGTCAGGGTCGGTGCACGCACCTCATACCGCCGCCGCACGCAGCCCGCCCGCCTCATAATATGCACCGTTGTTCCCGCAGAACCTGCTGGAGAACATGGACGTGGACACGCTGCCGGACGGCGGAGTGCGCCTCATCGAGCGGCTGACGGCGCTGGAGCGCGACGTGCGCCTGCAGGGCGACAAGGTCGCCAACATGCTCGTCGAGCCCGGTGCGTGCTCGCCGCACGCGCACGCGCACGCCGCGCGGTCTCGGCGAAGCTTATTAGTTTTTCATTCTCTACAGATGTACCTACAGCTGAAGATATCGCCAGGGACGGCTTCGAGGCCGAGGACAAGGGGCTCTCGTGGGACGACCTCAAGAAGGCCAGCGAGGCCGTGCAGCCGAGGATGTTCGGAAAGCAAGGTGAGTCATATCTCGAAACTAACCTATCGGCCCGCGGCCGCCGGCGCGCGCGCACTCACTCATCTTGTCATCAGCGATGTCGACGCACATGGCGGAGCGCGGCCTCATCCTGGAGCGCCTGCGCGACCTGCACTCGGCGCTGGACACGCGCCCGCCCGAGCACGAGCTGGCCGCCGCGCCCGCCGCCCTCGCCACCGAGCTCATGCCGCACCAGCTGCACGCGCTCGCCTGGCTGCGCTGGCGCGAGACGCAGCGCCCCGCCGGCGGCATCCTCGGTGCGT
>QDHC01004785.1:68039-80547 GCA_013186455.1 Papilio dardanus tibullus | reverse complement strand
TCGCCCGCCAGCCCCGCGCCGCCCCCCGCGCCCCCCGCCGCGCGCCGCACGCACACGTTCTCCGCGGAGTGCACGCGGCGGCACTGCGCGCATCCAGCACATTTTCAATGGTAACAAACGAACCCTAGTACCGATGCCGAGGCAATATTATAAGACGAGGCTGATACCGACCGCGCCGATCCTCATCCTCAGGGAGTTGGTGTGGCTGGCGAGATCCTGGCCGGGCGGCGGCACGGCCGGCAGCCCCACCAGCGTCAGCGTGTCGGCCAGCAGCGCCGACTTGACGCGCGCGTCCAGCGGGCTCTCGCACGCCAGGCTGCTCGCGCACAAGTACGATACATTATAACTCGAACCTTTCTCTGAAGACGTCTCGGCGGACGAGTGTCGCGGTCGCGGATTCATAGTCACTTTGCTAATACCCGCAAGACGTATTGACCCATATAAAAAAGTTAAATACACACCTGGGCGACAGATTGATTTCTAGCAACCACGGTTTTAAATTTTCGTCTACCAGGATATCGTAGCCGAAGAGTTCTAGAAGAAAACATACATGAGTATATGAAAAACGAGCGATTTAGAGGTCCCGAGAGGAACTCACCGAAACAGTTGAAGACGTTGGGCACGAAGACCCTGGCGGCGGCGGCCATGGTGTGCGCGGAGCACAGCACCGACTTGATGACGAGGTCCTCGACGGAGGCCATGAGCACGCGCGTGTCGCGGCCCTGCGCGCGCAGCGTGCGCAGCAGCGCCGACAGCGTCCACTTGTGGCCCACGTCGCCCGCCACCGGGTCCTCGCACTTGATGTAGTCGGTGTGGTACTTGTTGATGCTGTAGTTGCAGAGGTGCATGCAGGGGTTCCACAGGTTCTTGTTGGTCTTGTCGTACTTGACGGTGGCGAAGCGCACGAGCCCCTCCTCGTACAGGTACACGAGCAGGGGGTCGACGGAGGTGACGCACACGTACAGCCGCAGGTCGCACTTGTGCCCGCCGATCAGCAGCGGACGGTCGATGTACTTCGCCACCACCACGTTGTCGCCCTTGGGGATCTGGTCCGGCTGCGAGCGGAGGGATTTACCACGCCCTTTTAGCCATTAACCTCGTAAAGGTATAAAGCGAGAGGCAGGAAGGAAGGCGCTCACCGTGTTGACGATGTAGATGCCGCGGCCGCGGCTGGAGGCGGCGGGCTTCACGATCCAGGGCCCCTTGGTGCGGTAGTGCGCCGTGCACAGCTCCTTGTACTCGGTGGGCATCAGGAACGTCGTCGGGATGAAGTCGAAGTTCTTCATGCCGCGGAAGTACTGCATCTTCTCGATGTTCTTGAACAGCTTGTCCTTGCGCGTGAGCTCGTACGACCTGCTCGCGACACCGACACGCGCCGCCTCAGTGTTGACCGCTTATCACAACAAAATAATAAAGTCGAAACAAACAAATGATGCAACCGACCGCGGGAAGTGGTTGACCCTCTGGTAGGGCGAGAGCGCGCGCAGCACGTCCGGCTTGGGGTGCAGGCCGGCCCACATGAGGTTGAAGTCCTTGGAGTCGGGCGGCGCCTCCTGCAGCCCGTGCGCCTGCAGCAGCCGGTGCAGCAGCTTGGTCTCCGTGTTCACCAGCTTGTAGGTGGCCTGCAGGATGCGCGCCGGCATGTTGCTGCTCTCCAGCACCTGCGCACATCTACCGTGTTCCCACCACTACGACTACGTCTCCCTACCGCCACAACGCTCCCTACCTTTACGCTATCCATTTCTTTTACTAACGTATTTTCCGAATCTTCGCTTCCTTGAGGTGAGGTACATCGTTTCACTTGTGGAAGTTTTTGTTTGCTCTTTCCTTTGGTCTTCTTATTCTTCTTGTCGTCTTTATTTTCTGAAACGCAAACAATTTAGAATTAAGTAATCAATGGTGCGAAAGTGAATAGAGCAGGAGCGGCGATCTGTCGTCTCACCTGCGGGCGGTGGCTCCTTCGGCGGCTTGATGTTGGCGGTGGTGTTCTCGACATCGAGGTGCTTCTTGAGCGTGATCTTGCTGAGGTCGTTCAGCACATCGTCAATGTCGCGCTGGTGGAGCGCCGGCTCGTGGCCCTGCTCCTCGACGGGCGCGGCCTCGGGCAGGTCGCTGTCGCTCACGTGCCGCACCACGTACGCCTGCCCGTTCATTCTCGTGCCCGTGCCGAACGTCTCCATTACGTCGTGCATTATATTTTTCGGCCTGACGCTCAGCGAGTGCGGCTCCGATACCAGCCTCTTGGCCATGTTTTTGGCTTTGTTCAGCAGAATATTAGTGCCCGTGTTGTTGCCGACGCTCTTGGTCGCCGACTCCATGGAGGGCGTCCGGGAGGCGAGCACGCAGGACCTGAAGACGAGCACGGCGGCCTTGGAGCCGATGGGCCCGCCCGTCACCCAATCCGCCACCGAGCCCTCGAGCTCGCTCTCATCCTTACTCTCCTCCTCCGTTTTCCTCATGATGTCGGCCTTTTCCGAGATCGTCGTCTGAAGGCCCGAAGTAGTAGGATCTGTTGTTTCTGGTGATACATGTGGACTGAAAATTTAAAAGTCGACTTTAATTTTTATGTAAGGAAGGTTGCGAACACCGGCGCTGTGAAACCGCTAACACATTCATGACAAAAATTGAGCGTTACAAGCGAGTTGTGATGCATAATATGATTTTAAATGTTCTTATGGAAAGGATTGCCTATTAGATCAACTTAATGACCATTTATAGTGCACAAAATGATGTTGAAAAATAATAATAAAGAGAATTCGTACGACCAATACACGAATAACGAACTAATAAGTTAATAACTAATAACATTCCAGTACCTACTACCAGCATTAGGTTTGAAATTAATTTACCTAATAGTCATGCATCTAGACTGGACAATGTTGATACTTCTAGTTTGCGAATTGCAAGACTTTCTTACTGCTCTCAGTCCCCGCAGTGGCGCCTTCAGCGAACCTCATGATACATTATCAATCGGCTTAGGCCTTGTTCGCACCAGGATAGTATTTTAGTCAAGTAGCACGTAGCATTTATTTGAACAAAGGATTTACTACTGTTCGGACTCGTTTAAGCCTAAACCTACGCACTAGGGTAGTAATTTAGTAACTAAACTTATCCGAACAGCAACATTTTAGTAGAATATATTAGAAAATCCTTTGTTCGGATAAATGTTAATTGCTACTTGACTAAAATACTATCCTAGTGTGTATGAGGCATTAGAGACAGTAAAACCGTTCCAATAGTAAGAAGGTGCCGGTTGCAGTTGCGCGGGACCATAACGTGGCTGCCATTTATCCAGGTCACGGAGATTGGCCATTAAATGTTGTGTCGTAACACTAAATGCAATGCTATGAGACTTATTAAAAGCAAGTTATCGATTTATTTGTCCTCGCGGTGCGAATGAATTATTCCGCGCTGGCCGGCCCAGCGGCTGACACGTGTTCACAATCGACTAGTCTAGCACAAAAACGCATGCCCTGGAGGTCTTAACATATATATTTATTTTTTTATTTTTTTGTGGCTTGAGTATGCAAAAGTATATAACGTTGGTACATGCTGTATAGTGTACACTACAAGAATAGTTTTTAAGCCAAATGATATCCAACAGTGTTGGTAATTCAACGTCTGAACGGATGATGTCATGGTATTACATTACACATTATGGTAAAGTGGTCCGTGTACAGTCATCTTTGTTCCGTGCGTGCTGTGTGCGGTGGATCTGTTCACTGGCGGCAAGGCGGCAAGGCGCCTCGCGCGCGTGCACCCGCCCTACATGGCTCGGTGCGCCCTGTGCTGAATAGCAATGGACTCGGCGCACGCTCTATTCACCGAACACTTCTCATCACTACAGATACTGCGCGTTTCCACCGACGACACATCTCCACAAATAAATATTTAATATCGAATTGTTCGCAAAGTAAATTGCATTGTGAGAAATTTTTTGAAGCCGAGACAATTCCGCGGTAAATTATATTGAATCTATTACAAAGTATATAAATGTTACGTTACACTTTGTCAAAAAACTCTGAAGAGACAACTATGTACTACTATTATATTTGATTCTTGTTTGTCATAAAATCAATTCCTTTCTCAAACACTTAATATACTTTTTATTCATAGTACCGATATCATATTGAATGGGTTAATTAAATTTGCAGAGTGCGGGGAAGTCTAGTTGGTACAAAAGGTCGTATGCACAGTGCACAACTGTAAAAATGAATAGTGGATAGGGCTTTCCAGAGCAGACGCTATTGTTCCCGGAACTTACCGCGTCTGCCCGCTTTTGAAATGCTGCGGGATAATGCTACGATAACATGCATTAACCCAAAAAGTTCTTATTATGCTTCAGCCTTACGCACTCGCAATGTATTACCTACATGTACCCTGTGTGTGAATTCGTTGTTAGGTACCCCTTTGTAAGTACAATATTATGAGCATGATGGTATCCATGACAACGCGGAATGAATCGATCAGAGACACGTGGACACGTCGGTGCGGCACGGGCCGGCTACAAGACTCCTGCTTCTTACAGAATTTAAATTATTTTTCTTCTCACTGATTAATATGTTACCATTTTTTGAATTATTTTGGTTGTTGATTATTAGCTTTAATATAAATCATTTACTATTCAATAAGAGTGAATCGGTGACAAGATTTCGAGTAATATTTTAACTGTAGTCAATGTATTTTGTGTCCTTCGAGGGTGAGTGAAAATGTCTAATTAAAGCCCGGGAAGGCGTATAAATGACTCATCGTCATAAAAATATCCACCGCCGCGTGGTGCGTGCCGCGCGGTCTGTCCCCGCATGACACGCGTCGTCGTCGCGTGCGGCGTGCTCCATGTCGGATAACGCGGCGCAAGTGCACTAGGACCGGCCCTAGGTAACAGCCGCGTGCACTAAACGACCTGGATTCGGCACGTACGGTGCATAGTGGAGACTAGCACGCGAACACGTACCATGCCATACCAGTCATGTGTAAGGAGTCCGGATTCAAATAAAACACTATCTACTCCAAAATGGGGTGTTATTATTTTAGATTGCATTCGCGCGGGAGTGGAGGGGGGCGAAGTATGTTTCATGTTTAGTGCAGCCAATAGAGTGAGCAGTATTGGGCAACGACAGCTCCCGCGTCCGCCGGCGCTGTGCCCCCAGCCCGGCCTCGGCGTTGCGTGACCGATCTTTATGCAAGGGAACTTACTTGCTAACTATGCTTAAAATTGGCCTGCATAATTATACTGGCACATTGTAAAATGGTTTAGTATGCACGATTGTAATTAAACTAAAATATCTTTCTCGCCTTAGATAAGATCTCTTTCACCGTCCAATCTGTCCGTTCTTTCTAATCGGTGATGTTGCAATTATTAATATTACTAAATATCTGATTTGCAAGATTCACGCTTCTCAGCAATTTACATACTTTAGTAATGCGAGAAATTGAAAATATAAAGTCCCTAGCACGTTGCGCAGCGAACTTGTATTCTTGAATGAACTACAAAACCATATTTAATGAAGTCATTAGCCAGCCGAGCGAACTAACCAGTAACCACAACTACTTATACTAATTAGATCGTATAAAGTTATAATATAAACTATGCATACCAGTTTCAAGTGGAAACAGGGACGTAAAGATTTTAATGCGGTTTTTATGTAAATGTGCGATTAAGTTAAAACTGGAGCTTTCTCCATCGCAGTCTCAGGTTCAAGATTGCGAGCGGACAACTTTCAGTTGTGCGCAGGCGCAACGTTTCGCCTCGCACTCGCACCGCCCGCGACCGACCTTACCATAAACAGATTGTAAACTGGAGCGCGACATTGCCCTTGTTGCTGGCCGCCGGGGATTAGCTCGGCCCTTAACCGGGTACACTCGGACATGTCTATTCACATTTGTTTTTGTATGTGCATACGCGAAACATTAGTAACGTAATGGGGAGTCCTGTCACCGACCCCCGCCCCTCGGTCGCAATGTGAAAACGGCACCGCTCACACTTACAGTACAGCCTGAGTACTATAAAATACTTTCTTGCTACTCTACATCTACTTCTTTGTATAATATAATTTAAAATTCTAAAATGTTTACATATAACACGGTATATAATTTAATTGGAATCCACTAATTTGTCCTTAGCCATGAAGCTTTTCATGAGATGTTTATATCTGGACGTTCATAATGAAGATTCCAACCTATGGGACAATTAAATAACATTTACATTAGCAATTCAGTGCGTACTCACACAAAAAATTTACCCATGAATGTCTCGCAGACAATAGGTGATTCAGCGCGGAAACGGCTCGGCCGCGGGTTGCGGAGCTGAAGGGGGCCTTGTCGCTTTACGATTTCGCGCGCTTTTCTGTCGCTTTTGTAGGTGGCGGGTCGCGGTCGGTCGCGGTCGGTCGCGGTCGGCGAGCCGCGCACGACTGAGTCGACGGCGCCGCTTGCCACCGCTGCGGTGAAGGGGGTTGCTACGGCTGAGCCCCACTGATATTTTGGGCTTCATATCACAATACTCAAGGGAAATTATCGTTGAAAAATTACCTAATTACAACAAATTAAATAGACATTTTCAGGTGCTCGCAATACAGGCTGCGCCTAGTGCGAGGGATACTGAACACGTTATCTTGTGTTTTCTTATCCTATTCAGCCTCTCCTCTATCGACGGAACCTTCTCTTTACATATTTTTCTCATCAGAAAAGTGTGGTATAGAAAGGGACTAGTTTACCTCCTGAAAATGTAAAGCTATTGGTACGGTCTAATTTGTAGCTAACAATGTAATAATTTGGTAATAAATTAAATAAAAAAACACCGCCCCAGGATATATTGTCCCGATACCGCCTTATAAAATTGTCGTGCGCTCTCTCGACAGTCGAGGTAGAGGTGGCAGCTCGTACGTGGCACACGGTTAGCTTGCAAAGTTTTCCTTTACTACTTCCTACGTTTTATGGTCGTGCCAAAAACTTTCCTTCTTTAACGATATTGTTTTTCTTATCGTACTTTGGGTAATGGCGATGCCTTGAGCTGAAACTCCACATTCTTGGACTCGTATCGTAAAATAATTTTATCGTAAATAGTGTGGATGTATTAAAAGCAGTTTTAGCAAGTTCCTTTGCTTTTAATAGACTATAGTATATTCGTTACCCAGCAACCAGCGAGCCCAGCGACGTGTGTTAGCGGCCGTTCCCGCATTACGACTGCACTGCTACCTAATGCAGTAATCCGCCATCATGAGACATTATCTTATCCAAATGGAACTTTTAATTAAAGACATTAGAACTAAGTTATCAAAATATCAAACTACTGAGAGATAGTAGCTCAGTGTTTAGACAACTTTAAAAAAGACAGACTGTTTTTTTTTTTATGTTAGAAAGTAGCAAACGAGCCACTCGCTGAAAGAGCGAAGTGACCGCTGCCCATAGACATCTGCAATTGCAGATGCGTTGCTCACCCTCAAACCTCGGAGGAAGTGACTTAAAAATAAACCTTCTTTTTTTTGAAGTTGGTTAAAAAGACAAATAAAAAAAAATATCAAGACTTCACAAATGGGCATTGGTGATATTGTGTTTGCAGTAAACAATGAGGTATGATGAGGTAGCAAGGACAAATGTCATGGTGAACACACAGTAAGCTGACATGCATGCCTTATCATAGCTTAGCTTGTTTACATTACATAAGCTGCCTCTGCGCACTAAATTATATTATAACTAACCATATTCTTCTCAATAAGAATCCAATAAGAAGTAAATAAAGTATTATATTTTTGTATTGGAATGTGTGTCAATTTCTAAATGGAACCCTAATGTCATGTCTCATGAATGGTAGGCATTGGTGGCTAAAATGTGAGCGCCATAGCATCTATTACTGAGAGACATGCATTTCAATTTAAACATTTTTTTAAATCTATAATTATATGATATTGGTAGATAATGCCACTATGCATTAAGTCCTTGAACTAACTTTGATATAGAATCTGTTGTAATGGTAAAATAATAGAATTTTATTCATCAGCAAACCATTTATCTCCAACGTTAGTGAAAAATTTTCTAAGTAATTTATAATTGTAAATGAATATATAAACATAAATGATAAACCTTGTATAGTACAGATAAAAAATAACTTAGTTGTAAAAGATTAAAAAAAAATGTGAGTTGGCTAAGCTTCTGCTTCAGTGTATGTGCCCACATGTATGTGAAATAGTCAATTTAAAAAACATAAATATGTATTAAATAAACATACATCATTTTTTTATTATATCAATAAATAACAATCTTATAAATTGTATTTTGAAACTGTATAATGGTTGCATGTATGTGGTATGTAATATAAATACATATAATATTAACCTGGTGTGTGGACGGATGTGGTTGCATTTTGTGTGTACTTTGGGAAAGTCATCAGAGGGTACCTTACTAGCGGGCGCGCTGCTCTCCTCGCCCTCCATGCCTCTTACCCGACAATACGACAGCTTTGTTAATACAAAATCATTATCATCAAAATTACAATTCTATAACATATATTTCGAATTAAAAGATAAATAATTAATATACAAGATCATCGACGGTTTCTCTCACATTCTCTATATTTTAAGATAATTTATTTTCATAGTAATGGAAAGTAATTTGGCGCCGGTCGCGCAAGCAATACATAGCGGAAGCGTTAACACAACACCGCATACGCCAAAACATACAAAAATCGATATCTTTATGCGGTAATTGTAAAATTTTACAAATTGCCACTCACGTCATTCGATAAATATTATTATCACAAGTTTACTCACTTTCCTGACGATCAATTTTCTTCGCCGATATTTTCCGGTCGAAGATTTTGTGAACACTAAAAATTTCACATTTCTGAATTGTGTAACAATTTTTTTGAGTTTTTGTTTGTTATAACAAAATATCACAATTTTGATAGATCCATCTTTTCGTGTTTCAAATTTAGCACACGGGCGTCACATTACTTATGGATGCGATCGCGTTTGCATGATATTTAATTTTGAAATAATATTTTTTTTAAATTGATAAGAAGTCGGTTGTATTGTAATTTACTTTTGCAATATGTAGCTTAGGATAAATATTGTAATCAGATCTACTATGAATCAGACAATTTTTATTTTTTTAGAACATAAAGCTTCTGTAATCATTTTTCTATCTGTAAGCCGTAACCGAAAGTGTCAAACACAAACACTGTCAATCTGTCATCAAATCAAAGTCAAACTCAAAACGAAATATTTTTGTTGTGATCAATCATTCTTATTTGTATTTCTGGATATAATAACAGAACATTTCACATTTCTTTGAATTTTTAAATAATTACAATGACGGAAGTTCAGTTACAAGAATTTAAACTTGAACCGAACTCGGAACTGCGTTTTGAAGTCGAATCAAAGAATGAAAAAGTAGTTCTCGAGGTATTACCTTCGAATAGGATCTTCAAACTATGTTTTTACTTAACTTGTTTACTATAATTACATCAAATTTATGATTTCATCGACAGGTTAAAAGTGGTTACGCCGAGTTGTTTGGTACAGAGCTAGTAAAGGGGAAACCTTATGAATTCCATACAGGTGCTAAAGTGGCCGTGTTTACGTGGCACGGCTGCACGGTGGAACTCAGGGGCAGGACTGAAGTTAGCTACGTGGCGAAGGAGACACCGATGGTAAAACATGCTACTTTTATGCATGTATAGTCAGTAGTTGTGTAGTAGTAAAAATATAGGTTAGAAAATTGTAAAAGATGGGATCGTTCGAAAGATTCAGTAAAAATGTAATGGAACATTTATAATTGATAGTTTGTAAGTACAATAATTGTTGTAGGTAATCTATCTGAACGTGCACGCGGCGCTGGAGCAGCAGCGCGTGGCGGCGGAGCAGGAGGGCGCGCGCGGGCCCGTCACCATGGTGGTGGGGCCGGGCGACGTGGGCAAGTCCACGCTCACTCGCCTGCTGCTCAACTACGCCGTGCGCATGGGCCGCAGACCTATCTATGTAGACTTGGACGTGGGCCAGGGCCACATCAGTGTCCCCGGTACTATTGGTATGTTTCTTTACCCTACCATGTCACTTAATACAACTATGTGTCCAAAAAAACATATTAAAATTATAATAAATACATATTGTATATTTATATGCGCAGGTGCACTCCTGGTGGAGCGGCCGGCCTCCATCGAGGAGGGCTTCAGCCAGCAGGCGCCGCTGGTGTACCACTTCGGGCACAAGTCCCCCGACGAGAACATTGAACTGTACAACACTATAGTGTCCCGCCTCGCCGAGGTCATCGCAGAGCGGTGCGACAATAACAAAAAAGGTACAAACACTCCACAATTGCAATTTTACAAAGAGTTTTGTTGTTTTTAATACTGTTTGTATGTTTTATTTGTTGTCATAATACTGTCCAGCTATTGGTTCATTTTGAAGTTAATAAATTATTTATTGAGTGCAGCATCCACATCGGGCGTGATCATCAACACGTGCGGCTGGATCAAGGGCGCGGGCTACAAGGTGCTGACGCACGCCGCACAGGCCTTCGAGGTCAGTCACCTCCTGCCAACACTTGCACTCTCACATCTAGTCATTGTTTACTATTCATTAAAACGTCAAATGTATTATATTCCAGGTGGATGTGATATTAGTGTTGGACAATGAGAGATTATACAACGAACTGAAAAGGGATATGCCTAAATTTGTTAAAGTAGTCTATCTGCCCAAAAGTGGAGGGGTGAGTGGAGTATAGAATGATATTTAATGTGAAATAGAATAAAGTAGTGAGTATATAGCGGTATGTCCTGTGGCGCAGGTGGCGGAGCGGTCGCCGGCGCAGCGCGCGGAGGGGCGCGACGCGCGCATCCGCGAGTACTTCTACGGCCGCCGCACGCCCTACTACCCGCACTCCTTCGACGTCAAGTACTCAGACCTCAAGATATACAAGGTGCCGTCCTATATAATGTGTGTGTAGGGAAATGATGTGAAGTGTCAACAATGATGTGTCGTGCGGTGTGCGCCGGCAGGTGGGCGCGCCGTCGCTGCCGGACTCGTGCATGCCGCTGGGGATGCGCGCGGAGGAGGCGCTCACCAAGCTGGTGGGCGTGACACCGGGGCCGGCGCTGCAGCACCGCCTGCTCGCCGTCTCCTTCGCCGCGGAGCCCGACGACCACGTGCCGCACTGCAATCTCGCCGGCTTCGTCTGTGTGTACGTCACAACGCCACCGCTGCTACCTACACCATGCTGATCATCTCTACAACGACGGTACTTTTAAATAATCGTTTGTGTGTGCGCAGGACGGCGGTGGAGCCCGAGCGGCAGACGATGACGATCCTGTCGCCGCAGCCGCGCCCGCTGCCCACCACCGTGCTCCTGCTCTCCGAGCTGCAATACATGGACAACCACTAGCACGGTCCGCGCCGTGTCCGCCGCGTGCATACCGCGTGTATACCGCGTGTCGACCTCTCTGCCAGACTGTTGTGAACGAGTGTTTGTGTTATAAAAGAATAAACCTGAACAATATTTGTGACCTAGTCGTGTACACTGTGTGCGTGCGGAGTGCGGCTGACTACTGTACAAACACTATTATTGGACTGCTTTAATAATGATTGGATATTAATTTTATTTGTGTTTTCACAGAAAAATATAGTTGTAATTCGTGTAAATATTTGTAGTTCGCTAAAATAAATTAAATTTTAAAAATAATTATTTTATTCTTTTTTACATATAAATAAAAGGCAATATTAATTTAAATTGGCATTTAACAAAAGAAGAATCCAACATTCCAGATATAGTTCGAGATATTTAACAAATAAAATTATTATAGGACATAAAATAAGTACAACAGTAGTTGTAGCGCGACCACCAAAATATGTACATCGGCGATGTCGCTGATGGAATCGACAAAAATGTATGAAACTGACATTGACATGTGGGAATGGAACGCAAGTTGTATGCATGGAATGGAATTAAACGGAAGTGTGAGCGAGACGGCGTGCGAACGAGAAGCGCGAACGACGACCTCTCTCTTGTGCGATTAAAGTGTTTTTCAAAACTTGTATTTTACTTGAAATCGATCGTCCCCTTTTCTACAGACATTCGATAAAATCATGTGATTGTCAGATGAGAAAAATCAAACGTCAATGTCAGTTTCATACAAATTTGTCGATTCCATCAGCGACATCGCCGATCGAAAAGCATGTTGGGTACACTGGATGTCTTTGATATCCGTCCGAGGTAAGCAACGCGCGGCCCCGCGCTGAGACTATCTAACACAAATTAATATATCAATGTTTATTTAAATCTTCATCGACTCATAAACCGGCACAGACCATCTACAACAATTATATATAGTTAATTTATTTGAGACATTTAATATTCTAAATAATTCTTGCACATCTTCTAGAGAGGTTTGAGTGCGATACGAGGAGATCGTTTTGTAGACAGATGAGTGTACCAGGGGGCTTCTCGTGTGTAGCGGAGTGCGCTGCGGGGCGACTAGTTGCGCCGCCGGTCCTGCCCCGGCGCGGGCGCGGCG
>QDHC01004785.1:26789-50598 GCA_013186455.1 Papilio dardanus tibullus | reverse complement strand
TCCGAGTGCGGACCGTATCTGCAATACACAAAACTAACTTTTATTTCGTTGTCATCACCTCATTATATGGTCCCTGCGTCCTTCAGGGAACCGTAGTCCATCACGCTGACCCAGTGCTTGTTGGTTGACTTCACTCATATCTGTCGATTTCTTCTCGGATATGTACATCGTGATGTTTTATTCACCGTAAAAACTATAAAAGTTATCGGAAGTTCGCAAAGTATTTGTATTATGTTATGCGGGGCTCGTGCGTCGTGCATGTACGTAGGGTCGCAGGCTCGAGGTTCGAGGTCGGCGCCGCGCTAATCAATATTTGCTGAATATTTTTGGATCGGTGCGTCGGTTCAAATTATTAAATATGTTTTAACGAAATTTTACTTGGCGATTCATTGTGCAAATTGACAATGCAAATATTATGCTCATAATTATTACAAAAATGTCGGTTATCAAGCAAGAAGTCTGCAAAGATATTTTGCTGAATAGAAATGATTTCAACCCGCGCTAAAATAATTAACTCATGCAGAGAGCTTCAGAAGCGACTCCGGCCCTCTTCTCCCTTACGAACAATCCCTAGTCTAGTTTTGATTAACTACTATGATCATTATTGTATTTCAAGGCCAACGTACTCTAAACTGCACGCTTAACCATTTCATTATTATTTTAAACTTTACCCACGAAACATGTTTGATAGGACATTCAGAATAAGCTTTCAATTTGTCTCAATACAAGCCACAAATTACAATTTTAAATTTCAAGAAGCAAGCAAGACATCATTAGGTACGTATATTAATTAGGTATTTGAGGAAATGAGAGCAATCATTAGAATTTAAATAACTTGCGCAATAGACATTTATGTTAATGCAAATATAGGCTGAATAAGTCAAAAGTTGTTTTATATTATTCACTACCATTGTCCTATTTTATAAAGCGACGACATATTATTCCATATTCGACATTCGGGAAAGTGTTATATTGTAACATGTGATGGCGTCATGACGACATCACGTCAAACAATATCTACAGCGTCAATGTGTAAAGAAACGCCGCGTCTAACAAAAACAAGACGATTTTCCCGTGAGACGCGGCGGGAAGTACGCGGAGTGGGGACGCGGTGACGCACTGAACGAGCTCACTTGTCAAAGCTGAGATGTTCGCAGGCGAGGATGTCGGGCAGCGCGGCCCAGAGCGCGCGGTGCAGGTCGCGCACGGGCGCGCCCCACCAGCTCGCGCGCCAGTAGCGCACGCGCGACGACACCTCGCACTCCACGCCTGCAAACATATTTATTATACTAACATTTCACAATCATCAATTATGTCTTTCTGCGCAGGTGACATCAATCAATCAGTACTATAAGCAATGTCATAGTTTAGTGAGTAGTGCAGTAGGTGAAGGCGCCGCGGCCGCCGGTTGTGGGTCAAACTCTCGCCGAAACTAACGGTATCAACTCGGCGACTGCGGCTCGCTTGGTCATCTTGCTAGTATACATTCCGATGTCATATTATTAATACTTTTAGCTGCACGGAATTTTTTGGTCAAATGTACACAATAATTGCTGAAGGTCGCGCGGCCGCCTTCCTTGCTGCGTGCTGCGGCGGAGGCCACCGCGCCGTTTTCCTCGAGACACATTATTATAATAAATATAATTGTGCTTTCTTATATTTGATTGAAGAGACGTATTTACGTTTGTGTTTAGTTTATCGGCATTTTCGGCACACTGACCGCGTTAAGTGTTTGTTTGCTGCGTTGGTGATAATTGTTTACGGTCGGCGGGCGCGGCGCACTGCCTCCTCGCTCGCGCACCGGATGTCATTTGTGTCACTTTTCTATACCTTACCAAAACTCCTTGCAATGCTATCTCACCTTTTATTTATATATTTTTATAACAATCTTCCTAAAAACAAATCCGTTTCCAAATAAATAGAGTTTGATCGTAATTATGAAAGGTTAGAGCGATCAATCGGTGCGTTTCGAGAGAGGACAGCGAGCTAATGAATATAGTCACACTGAGATACGTTAACCTTCGCCGTAATCTTTAATGATGATTAACAATTCTTTTGGTATTCAAATGAGCGCGCGACGGCGACGGCGACGCGACCGCTTCAAGTTCAGGCGGCGCGTTGAATTAATGCGCCGCCTTGCGACACCGCCATCTCACTATACCATCTTACCTCCTGCATACGTAAATGAACAGTTTGAAGACGCTATAATCTTTGATATTAAAATGTACCAAGTTTATAGATTAAGAACTACTATTATAGTATTCCTAAAACCAAAAATAATTTAAGAAAACGGTGAAATATTAAGAACAATCCGGGCGGCGGGTTGCACATGTGTTTCGACATCAAATGTCATAGACAAAGAACTACGGGGACGATCATTTTGCACAACCTCGCTTTAAGAAGTCCAATTTTGTAATATATTTGAGAAGAGCAGTGATGCAGTTACCGATATAAAAGCGGTTACATGTCGCTGACACCCTCTCGCCTTATACACAATATTATAATTTACATTAAAACTACACATTTAAATGATCGACAAGTGAACCGAGTAAAAGTAAGGAGGTGAGGCTGCGCGGGAGCGAAACGAGCTCAAGGATTCCATTTTTAAGTAACCACATCAAGTTTTAACACTAGACGGTAACCAAAACGCTTAGCTTTGTATGTTATAAACACTAATATCTTTATACAAACTAGCTATTGCTTGTGAATTTATAGTCTATGTTATTCGGGGATCATGTAGCTTTCTAACGGTGAAACAATTTTTGAAATCAGCCTAGTGGTTTTTGAGTTATTTCAATGCATACAAAAATACAAATCTTACCTCTTTATAATATTAATAGCAAAAATATACGAGCACGATGTCCTCTATGATGATAGCATCATAGAGGTTTGTAGATATGGATCTACAACAATGCCTACGTGAAATGTTAATAGTAAGGTGATCCCAAGAGAACTGGATGTTCCAATATAAAGATTGTTTTACGAGGATGTTGAATGTTTAAATGGAGGTATAATAATGATACATGAGTAGGTACACGTGTGTGGGAACGAGTCACTCACCCGAGTAGGCGACGGGCAGGTTCTCGACCAGCTTGAAGGTGAAGGGTATGTGCACGCGCTGCATGAGGACCCGCGGCGGCGGCATGCTGCGCGCCCACGCGCGCTCCTCGGCCGCGCCGCCCTCGCCCACGATGCCGATCACCTCCATGTTCCTGCACACGGCGGCACATGCATATATCATACTGCTCTTTTGTAGCGGCCGCTGAACGGCTTCCCGCCGTCACATAGCGGCACGAGTGCTAAGTAACCTTCTCAATTAATAAACAATGATTCTTGCACGTGTGAAATTTAAAAAAAAGGCACGCGATATCTTAATTTCTATTTGCCCGCGGCACCCTGCACGCGTCACCGGCAGCTTGGCGGCCAACACGCTGTCCGGCGTCCCGCCGCCCCCAAACTGCCTTGTCTACGTTAAGAGGGCTCACATGACCTGATCATGTTTATTCAGTCTGTCTGTTCTACAAAATA
This sequence comes from Papilio dardanus tibullus, assembly GCA_013186455.1. Classification (NCBI taxonomy): domain Eukaryota; kingdom Metazoa; phylum Arthropoda; class Insecta; order Lepidoptera; family Papilionidae; genus Papilio; species Papilio dardanus. The sequence continues at coordinate 47,070 of QDHC01004785.1, read as the reverse complement.
TGTTTTGTTTATTGCTTTGCATCATTAAAATAAATGTAAAAAAATATCGGTTAGTGTTTCACGTCGCTGCATCCAGACAAGGTTTTATTAACATCGATACGTCTTCGATAAATTCCCCTAAAACAGCTTACATATTACCATGTGCGTCGGTGTCGGTGCACCGCATGCATGCAGCCGTGGAGCGTGCGTCGCGCCGTCGCGTCAAGTAATACAATACAAGTTAAGCTTATCTGTAATTCCATGCTGCCGGTGGTGCGACTGCGCTTAACATCTTACTTCCGGCAAAATTAATACATACACGTACTTATATCTTAAACATTTTTATTATACGAGAATATATTTGAAGTACAGTATAAACTCCACAAAACGTCAGTCAAATGTTACGTCGAATCGAATTCCTTATAACGTGGAAATTTATTGAAATAGCGCCGCTCCGGAAAAGCCATCTAACTCGAAATTGTCTCATAAATATTGAAGACATCACCAAAAGTGGTACCGAAGATTCTCGAGCGATCTGAGTAATGTGGGGGGAAAAATTATGTGTGGCTAATTGAAAGATTGAATGACATAAGACATTGCTGAATTAGAGGCAATTAGTGCGTCTAGAATTGCGCTGGCGCACCGGGAGCGTTGGGGCGTCGGAGCGGCGGCGGCGCGCACGGGGCGTAGGACCAGCCCTCTGAGTCATTGCCGTTATTATAAATCTCCACTATGGCCATCATGCCTCTAATCACAAAAAATATTATATGTTTTGCCAATGTCAAAGAATTAAGACAATAATGTACAATATATAACTTTGCTAGACAATGTAAGGAAATCCACATATCGATATATATAAAGCTCAAAGGTGACTGACTGACATAGATATCTATCAACGCCCAGCCTAAACCACTGGACGGAGCTGGCTGAAATTTAGCATGCAGGTGGATGTTATGACGTAGGCGTGAGTAAAATAAAGATTTTAACGAAATTCAACCCCTAAGAGTCTGAAATGGGGTCCAAAGTTTGTATGGAGAAAAGTGATTCCTTTGTCAGCATTGCATGAAAATTGGAATGTGTGGTCTTTAGCATGAATTAATAAGTTTGTCATTCAAGAATTTTACAAATTTTTATTTTGAGGGCAAAAAAGGAGGGGGGTGAAAGTACGAATCTAAAAATTCTCGCAGCGTAGGTACGAGTCCTAGAGACTTGACTTGCATAGCGGTATATGTTAATACGCAGAAGTGCACTGAAAGAGGATTTTACGAAATTCAACCCCTAAAGGTCCGAAATGGGGGTTCAAAGTTTGTATGGAGCAACGTGATTCCTTTGACAGAATTCCATGAAAATTGGAATGAGAGAACTTCAGCACGAATTAATACTTTTGCCATTTAAAAATTTTATTTTTTTTTACTTTGAGGGGCAAACTTCAAAGTTGGTAGGGAACGAAGAGATTCCTTTGTCAGAATTGTATGAAAATTGAAATGAGAGCTCTTCAGCATGAATAAATAACTTTGCCATTCAAGAATTTTGCAAATTTTTACATTTAGGGCAAAAAAGGGGGTCAAAGTTCGAATTTAAAAATACTATTCACAAGCGTAGATACAATTCTTAAAGACTAGAAAATTTACAAAGGGCTTTCTGTTGACATGTTGAAATGTACTGAGAAATGATTATTCGAAATTCAGCCCCTAAGGGTCCCAACTGGAGGTCCAAATTTTGTATGGAGCAACGTGATTCCTTAGTCCGAATTGCATGAAAATTGGAATGAGCGGTCTTTAGCATGAATAAATAAGTTTGTCATTCAAGAATTTTACAAATTTTTATTTTGGGGCAAAAAGAGGGGGTCAAACTTCAAATTTCAAAATATTTTCACATCGCAGGTACAAGTCCTGTAGTTTTGAAATTTTACATAGAAGTTTCTGTTACTATGTAGGAGTGCACTCGTTGAAGTCGCGGGCGCGCGCTAGTTAAAATTATAGACATGTTAATGTTGTGAGAAATATCAAAACCGACCTCCCTCATCATTGATGCGGGTATCAACTATTGTAAAATATAAATGACAAACATAACACTGACTCCATAGCTTAGCATAGCTTGTGACCACAACATGCACACTCTCTTACAAATTACAAATTCAGACGTGTGCAGAGAACTTTACTACCAGTATCAATCAAATTCAAGTCTTATTAAGAACAAAATGTATTTTTTTTTATTTAATTGTCTTAATGAACTAAAATGTTTCATAATAAAGTCCTATCATATCACTATCAAAAGATAGATAAGGCACATAGTGTTGCATCACATCACAAGTTGCACATCCAGCTGGCTCCATCCACCACCACCAGGCACCCATGTGACAGGTGATAGCAACAACAGAGCATATAAAAGTGTGGATGTTCCACATTGTTGCGATTATGGTGGACCTTGTCATCATAAATGTTGTTATCAAACTCACCTGAGAAGTATGACTAGCATCACAAACAAAGCGACGAGGGCACCCAGCATTATAAAAATGTTAGGTAAATCTGCCAAAGTCAGCCCCGAGGACCCCATGATTGTCACTCTCGATCACCAAATAACAATAAAATAAAGCAAGGGCGTCGAATACGCATCGGTCCCGCACTCCCACACACCACTCTACACTTTATCTAGACTATTTTGCGAAAAAGCGGTTCATTTCGTCGTGAACACGACCGCCGCTTGCTCAATTATTTACGCAACAACACTTGGCCACCGTCACTTTAACCTTGTCTTTCCTGCTCAGCCGTTCATGTTGTGATTCGACGTATGATTACTGACCATAACAAATACAAAATCATTGATTCGAATAGCTGACGACGAAACATACGCGATCACTCGACGAACTAATTTGTCGGAATGAAATGGAACGAGGAGACGAGGACGAGGTAACGCGAGCGCAGAGCGGTCATCATGTCATGTCACCACCTATCACCGACCCACAGACAACAAAACTACAGATGACGGGATGACAGATCAACAAAGATTTTGTAGCAATCAAATGTCACCTTGACAGCGTCAAACGTTGACCAATCCAAAAGCGGCAACCACTCGGAATAATGTTGCCATTTCGTGTTTACGAAATTGCAGAGAATAATCATATAATGCATTGTTTTATTTGCTAATATAAGGTATGGGGTATAATGACGCTTACACGAATGCTATTTATTGTTTAATTCAGGACATACTAGGTATTTGAAAAAAAATGTTTAAATTGTTTCTTCTTGAATAATACTAAAACTGTATAACTTTGTGTCGAATGTAAATGTAAGTAGTAAGCAATGATAACGAGCGCTCATGTCATATGTGAAAAAATATTTGCTCATGTCTGTTTTTGTATTCGTAATGGATGAATTTCGGAATAAGTTAGGAAGTTTTTGCTAACTGGTAACCCTAAATGTCAATGTAAAAAAATTGCCAAAAGATCTAGAAAGCGAAAGATATAGAACTGGCAATAGCGGATACGGCTGCTAGACAAAAAAATTAAAGACTTCGTCATACGTAAGTTGGGTGTGCATTACTTTACGGTTTTAAACCAATAAAATCATGCCTGAAGCCTTTGCCTAGCACGTACGAAAAAATCGTTAAAAATTAGTCACGTTTGTTTGGGTCTTATTCCTGGACCCAAGCAAACAAAATCGTATACAGAGAAAGGGACCAAAAATCCAATGTCTTTGTCACGTTCGTATATTTCGTATAAACGTGTCTCAGTCGCTGTCAGTGTGACATATACATGTCTTATCTTGTTCTTTTAATCTATGGATTAAGTAGATGCATTGATCCACCTGTGCTGTGATAGAAACCCCTCACTCACCGGTCCAGACATTCCGGTTTTACTATTTAGCGTTTAAACGTGCTTTACTTAGACAAAGAAGACTATAGGATAGCATCTGTCTCGCTTACACTAAAAAGTGCAATATATACTATACTCCGGCCGCTGAAGGTTTGGTCGGACTGGGACAGTATTTTAGTGAAGTAGCAAGTATTTTAGTCAAAAACGTGTGCGAACAGCAAAATTTTAGTCAAGTAGGATTGTAGCAGTTGTTCGCGCCAGATTATATTTTAGTAGAGTAGCAACTAAAACGTGTGCGAACAGCAACATTTTAGTCAAGTAGGCTATAAAAACGTTTTAGTCAAGCCAATCCATTTTACTCTATTTTCACGGCAAGTAGCGGTCCGAACAGCTTGTTTTGGCGAGTTCATTAGTTTGCCGCTTTGTCGTAAACAAGACGTGTCGGTGGAGCGAGGAAACTACTTTAAAATATGTCTCCAAATATGTGGAACATTAATGCTTGTGGAATATCAAGCAAATAAAATAGTTTGCATACCAGGATATAGAATAATTATTAAACATGTTGTTAAAATTGGTAATTCAATTTTTAAAATATTTTGTGAACAGGGTTTGGATAAATAAAAATATTTATATTATTTTTAAAACATCAAAATAATTTTTTAGGTAAAACATTTAAACACCACATTAATTATAATTTATAATGAATTCGTATTTTGCAGTGTTTTCGTTTCGGTTTTGGTAATGTATTTTCTCAAACAAATTAATTGGGTACACAAACAATATCGTTCCAGCGCCATCTTTGGGTGACCGAGTGAGCTTGATCGCCGCGCGGGAATTACAATTTAATATCAAATATTACCCATCTTGTTTTAATTTTTAAATTGCTTAAAATTTTTAAAGTTTGAAATTCGAGACTTTCAGTGAAACACATAGACATTTATTTGAACACATGGGCTACTCAGTAAGATTTCTATAAACCGCGAGCAAGAGCTAGTTTTACATGTTCATTCTCCAAAACATCACGCACTTGCGTGCAGTGCAGCAGTACTGCGACAACTATGCGAATGAGTTTTGGTTTTGGAGTGGGGATCGGAGTAGGGATGGTGAGTCGTTATCGCTTTTCGCGTCAACGAAACGAAACGGTTAATTTGCTTTTGCCAACTTGTTGAAAAACTAATTATTTTTGTTAACAAGTTAAGCATATATTCAACAAAGAAAGACCAAAGACCAGCGGCGAAAAAAAAACCGACCAGTGACTTCCTGTGTAGATATACGTTGAATTTTATTATTTGAAGGAAAAACAGTCAACGGTTGATTTAACTATGGGCGTTGTACAACGCCCATCCCTATTTTGGTTAATTGCTACTTGCTACTTCACTAAAATACTGTCCTAGTCCGAACAAAGCTTGAGAGATTGCGGATATGACAGGTCTTGTTCGAACGAGCGACGTAACTTCAAACTGGCGGTAAATTTACGGCAGAGTTTTAAACAAGGATGTTGTATACTATAAGTTATAGTATACAACATCCTTGGTTTTAAATATCTTTTATTAACCTTAATAACTAGTGACATATATAAACATACATACATACATACCTATAGATATATATTGTTTCTTAGTCTGATGTGCCTTTTTCTTTTCGTATAATTGGTGATCTCAGCTATGTCACTTATGGTCCCATAAATAGATATTTTTTTCTTTAATTTTTCCTTTGAAATTACAAGAAATACTCTTCTATTTTAAACAGTAAAAATAAAAACTTATAATTCTGGAAATACATGTAATTTTTCAGGAATTACAAAAAACCGTTATCTCGTGTTATGTTAAAGTGTTTTTTTTTATAAGAAAAGGGGCAAACGAGCAGCGGGAACACCGAGGTTATCATCGACGCCCTGCGACATCTACAATACCAGAGGAACCACAGATGCATTGCCGGCCTTTTAGGAGGTGATATGCTCGCTTCTTAAAGGTCGCTAATTCGTACCGGTTTGAAAATACCGCCGAATAAATGCGAACAACTCATTAATTGATTAAGAATGCCATAATAAAAGAAAAAAACATTTTTCGAGCACACCTTGCCAAAAATAGATGGAGGTGGACCTTCTTACTTATATTCATAAGTTTAATTAATATACGATTAGATAGTAGTCGTATGTACTATAAGCGAATGGACATTAGTTATTCTGTCCAGTTCGGCAGTTTAGCGCAAAGTTGCACTAAAATCTTACTGAAGTTTCCTTACTTTCACAAAGCTGATTTTCGCATATGAAGCTCAAGGGACTATGACAAAATCCCCTGTTAGTAGGCAGACAATTCGAATGGGGCAAACTGCCTTCCAGACACTTTAATATTCCGCGCGGCTAAGAATGCTTGAGTGTATTGCTTATTTTAATTATTTTGAAATGTTTGATTTTCAAATACGTTTCTCAGGAGATTATGGCGATGCCCCTGCAAGCAAAAATATATTTTGATGGGCCGCCTCCCAGACAAGCTGGCACTTAGTAGCCCCGCGGACTATTAAAGTGTATTATGAGTGTCTTTCTGTTTCCAGGGGTATTGTCATACTCTGCTGTGGATTCGTATATGTATATGTGGGTATCAAGCGTTTTAAAATAATTTAATTTCACTATTTAAAAGTTCTTGGCGGCAGCGCAAGTGCCTACTGAATAAGGTATACCCACACCTTTGTTTCCATGTTAAGTACATAATATTATAATTAGTTAGATGTAAAAAAGATATTATGAAGAATTTGACTCGTTCTCCTAATTGGGATACTTTTTAAAGTGAAGTCCACTGCGTCTGTTAAGTATGCGGTTCAACGGAAAATGAGAAATAAAAATAATGAAAGGGTGGTATTTGTAGCAGCGCAAGCTCGAGGCTCTGTGACGGCGGCCGGCGGTTGTCATGTGCACAGGCGGCGCAAACGTGTAAACAAACCGACGATCGATATTAGTTCGGCGTAGTATTACTGTAACAGCTTTGGCGTGGAGCGCTTCCCTGCCATCGAACAGTTTATAAAATCCTGCCGGTTCAGGCGGGCATGCGGCCGGAGCGCGCATCCGACAGCGCGAATGAGGGGCCCCGCTGAGCGGCGGAAACTCGGGACGTCCAAGCTGTGGCACAACGTGGCGTCCTGCATGGAGAAATGGTTCGGTGATAAACGTCTCTGGCTCTTCGGCAACAACCTGCCGCTGCTGCCGCGGAGGTAGGTCATGCTGTCGCCACTGATTGTTGTTCACTTCTTTTCCTTAACAGAGAACAAGTTAATGGTGCAATAATATAGGTGGTAAAAACAAACGAGTGTTGTTCTTTATTTCTCAAATTTTGATATTCGTAATGTGTCGCTCCTTGGCGTTGTCGAAGGTTACACTTTTAATAATAGTACATTTCGTGAGTTTTAGTACTAAAAATCTTGGAGGCTGTATCATAACTAAGTATAATGTGGCAAATATTGCGCGTGACGGCGCTTGTATGTAGGTACACATTATATACGTGGTTAATTCAGATCGCTGACCCCTGCAGAGAGTTCGCCACCCAGGCGCTTTGCTTAGGCTTGACAAGGCGTCTTCGTATCGGACCTGAGGGTAGGGAGCTGCGAGCCGGCGGTATCACTTTAACATTCTTAACATAATACTATCTGTGACGCCGGCAAAGAAAAGTAAAAAAGAAGTCTGTCTAACTTCTGTCATTTGATGTAAGCTTAACACAAAAACGTAAATGTTTTTATTTTTGGAGTCAGTCGGTTTGTAAAGCGTACGAACGGGCGGATTATGTTTGTCGGCTCGAATCAAACAAAGTGAAATTATCAGGCATGTGGATGAAATTCCAGTGAGGCGTCGCGTCCGGCGAGATGTCCGGCCCCGCGCACCGCGCCCTCATATCAGCGGAGATTGCGACCGCCGGGTGCGCGCTGCGTTCCTTCCGCCTCTGCCTTCTATTGAACCTTAGCTTTCCTTTACCTGAGCCTGCCAAACATCTGCGACATGTGGATGTCTTTGTGTAGCTTCATAGAATAAATTAAAATGTCGTGTAACTAGTGGTCAGATTGCAGTGGACTTACAAACGACCGGATGTGTGGCGCAGGTCGCGGGCCAGCAGCCGCGCCATGGAGCGCTACGAGAAGCTCGCAAAGCTGGGCGAGGGCTCGTACGGGCTGGTATACAAATGCCGCGACCGCGACACCGGCGCCCTCGTCGCCGTCAAGAAGTTCCTTGAGAATGACGACGACCCGCTCATCCGCAAGATCGCGCTGCGGGAGATACGCATGCTCAAAGTGAGTACCCCTCCCACTACTGCTGGTCTCACGTCGAACCCTCGCCCTTACGTATCCTCCGGTTTCTTTAGCTATGTCGCTTCTGCCTTTGTCACACCTCTTCGAGCGTTGGTAAGAATCCGAAAGAACGGTAATTGGGTTAGTTAGTATTGACACAAATGAAGGATTGGGGGTCTGTACACAGGCCATAGAGGTGGCCAGCTACAGCCGGCGGCCGCTGTCGACATCGAGGTATATAACTCGTAACGTGTGTGTCGCAGAACCTGAAGCACCCGAACCTGGTGAACCTGTTGGAGGTGTTCCGGCGCAAGCGCAAGCTGCACCTCGTGTTCGAGTACTGCGACCACACCGTGCTGCACGAGCTCGACAAGTACCCAGCGGTCAGGATCCCGCACCACTCTCTCTCGCCGGTTTCAAATACCTATCTTACACTTAAAAGAGAAATCCCCCTAATTACTTACTCGCTGAAAGAAATATTTTAAAGAAATATAAAAAAAAATACATGTAAATATTCGAATGTCGAGATTTTTTTAATTGCGCGCGGTTTCAAAACGCAATCACTTTGGCGGGCGTGGTTGCACAAGCGTCCTTGCAACACACGAGTAGCAGGGCTCGGGAACTTTGTAAAAGCTAATGAAGTTGCTCACTGGCTCACTGCATTGCACAACCCGCTCGCCCGCCTAAAAAACTGTCTTAACTATTAAGTCCAACATTTAAGTACCAGTAAGATATTTTTGTCGAAAATGAAATAACTAGTGCAAAAACTGTTTTAAATGGTCTCATTTAACTTGTCCGCTAGGTAGGAAAAATATAAAAAGCTTTTACCTCAAGTCACTTTACTTTCGTAATGCATTGTTGAGGAAATCCGATACGCTTAGCCCATTATCTGCTATTTATAGTAACTATCGTGATGAGGCAAATGTCGGAAGGTCAGGGCGCGGGCCGTGGGGCGGGGACCACGACCGCCGAGGTCGGCGCCGCCAATCATTTGAATTTGATGCCCATTTTTATAAACTGGGCATTGTGGACTTATTTTTCGATGCCTTCAATTGTTTGGGCTAAATGACATCAATTAGGATTGATGGTAGAGCGCCTTCGAAATGTTGTGCCTAAATGATAATATTATTGGAAGAAAAATCATGTATAATATAACTAACTACCGTGGATACTAACTTTTAAAACTAAGTCTATAGTTACTACACATACATTCGCGTGGGCAAGTTTGAGGGGACATTAAGCACGATCAAATAAATGAATGCAAATGTAACCTATAATTATTTACTAATATTAGTCAGAAATGTTGTAATAGTTTGCGGAGAGCAATGTTCCAATCCGCATACACTCTACTAACACTTACTGCTCGTTGTCCGAGAGCTTCATAACTTCACAACAAACTTGAGGTTTAATTATTATTGCTGCATTGTCCTACTTTGTCATGGTGTTTGTAAATGGCCACAAGTGGCCTACTATGGTCCGTTGACACGTATTGAGAGTAATCATAAATAATTAGTTTGCTTGCAGGGCTGTCCCGAGCTGCTGTCGAAGCAGATAATCTGGCAGACGCTGCAGGGCGTGGCGTACTGCCACCGGCACAACTGCATCCACCGCGACGTCAAGCCCGAGAACATCCTGCTGACGGCCGACGGCGTCGTCAAGCTGTGCGACTTCGGTTTCGCGCGGATGATCAGTGCGTACCCCCTCCACTGTTGTCTTTCAATTTGTTGTACATTATTACAATTTATGCGATAAAATCTATTCCTTACGTTCATGTTTACCTCGGAGCTCCGACTATCAATATTCCTTAATCCTTGCCTTTTCCCTTAATGTGTACCCGTATCCAGGCGGCGGCTGCTCGTCTGAGTACTCGGTGCACACCATGATTCCCTTCGGCGTCGACGTCAGGAAACGAGCTAGTAAATATCAACTCTGGTATATAAGTATATTGTACCCACTGTAATCCATTACCTGTACTTAGTTAAAATTAAAATTGAATCACTTAGTAAGTTCGACTGCGGTCGGTAATAATAGATTAGGTGGTAGCGTGCCAGTTACGGTCAGTGTGTCGTTTTATTTAGCATTCCACAGGTAAGTAAGTACGGCAGGCGCAGGCCGGGCAGCTTCCGAGCTGTGATGTTAAACAACTTGGCAATAGAGAGGTCATGTTACCTCTCTGTACTGTATACTCGTATAGTATTTACTATTTGTGTATGAATGTACAATAACATTAAGTACGTATGTTGCGGTTTTTTTAAGTTTAATTGATCCGCGTTCACAAACGTCGAAGTTACCTGCAGCACTTCGCTGCGTGCTTTGATCGCGGTGCGCAAGTCCACTCCTGCAGACGTGCAACAGCGACAGCGAGCCTAACTTCAATGGCGGCCCTGAGGACACTCCCTCTCATACTATGTCTAGGCCGCCCGTTCTTTGTCGCAATAACAAGTATTTATTTATCGACCTGCGCCGATTATTTAACCCGATTTCTGTCGTAGAGAAATGTAAGCGATGAGAGTTGTGTGGAGTTGCGTGTGCAGTGTAAGGTAGTTGGTAACCGCGCCGTGCGCCCACATGTCCAGGCCCCGGCGAGAGCTACACGGACTACGTGGCGACGCGGTGGTACCGCGCGCCCGAGCTGCTCGTCGGCGACACCATGTACGGACCGCCCGTCGACGTCTGGGCCATCGGTGAGTCGCTCCTCGCTCCCGGACCCACCTCATTTCTCACACATTTATTTACGCACTTGGCTTTTAGTATGTTTGAGAGCGAATGGGGCTATGGGTCGGGGTAGCGGTAGGATAGGGCTAGATGTAGTCGTGTCTGTGAAACCCGGTGTATGCAGGATGCGTGTTCGCGGAGTTGGTGTCGGGCGAGGCGCTGTGGCCGGGCAAGAGCGACCTGGACCAGCTGCATCTCATCCGCTGCACGCTGGGTGACCTGCTGCCGCGACACATGACCATCTTCTCGCAGAACACATTCTTCCAGGTGAGACCTCCCCCTCGCCGGAGCCGGGGCTCGGGGAGAATTACTGTAAATTGTAACCGAGGCCGGGCCGGTGTCCCCAGGGGATGGCGCTGCCCGAGCCCGCGCAGCTGCAGCCGCTCGACACCAAGATCCCGCAGCGCTGCGCCCACAATCACCTCCTCATGGACTTCTTAAAAGTATTTATTCTCGTTTTATTTGGTCTACCGAAACTATACTTTTCTTCCAAATCTTACCTACGCTCTGGATGGTATATAGAGATACATGGAGTTTTAACATTGATGAGTGAATGCGGTATCGTGTGCAGAAGTGCCTGGACAAGGACCCGGTGTCGCGGTGGTCGTGCGAGCAGCTGCTGCGGCACGCGCTCTTCGAGAACTTCCTGTTCAGCGTGCCGCCGCCGCCGCACCACGACTACGAGAAGGCGCGCCGCGGACAGGTACCGACCCATGCCCATAGTAAATAACTTTCACCCGCCCATCCCCTCCTTCTCAAGAGTGTCCTCCCCGCCCGCGCACTATCCTCACCTCGCCCCTCCCCCGCAGCTGTCGCCGGGCAAGCAGCAGTCGGAGTCCACCACGTCGCCGCAGAGCTCTCAAGATACGGCCAGTTTACAGAAAAGGAAAAGCAGCAAGAAGTGAAGGAATGTCCCACACTCGCTGAATTATATCGGGCCTCGCCACAGTCGTGTTGAGATGTTGCGGTTAGCACTTTTACTACAAATTCTCAGAGCATTAGTTGTAAAAGAAAATTCCCGTAGAGCACCTTCTGTTGTTTCTTGATGATTTGTCGTCGGGATTTCTTGAACAAATATATACGTTAGCGTGCCGACAGAGAGCAGTGTGTCGTGTGGCGGAGCGCGTGTTGGTGTGCTCACTGCGCAGGTGCAGTCGCCGCTGCTGCCGGCGCTGGCTTGCGGCCGCGCGCCGCTCCGCCACAAGCTGCCCGAACGCGCGCACCTGCCCACCATTTGATGCTGTCCTCCGCACAGATCTCAATAAATTATACACCAAAAGCAAATCTATTTTTTTACCCTATTTAACGCCAAGCACGGTTAATTTGGTTTAATAGTTTTTTGGCGAAATACTGAGGTTAAGTTATACTTTGCACGAACGCATCCGCAGCCGTTCAGTGAGGTAAGTCACATAAAAGTAAATAAATAAATATATAAATAAATAAATAAGTACTATACCAGTTAAAGAAGGTAAGAAGAAAGAAAAGAAAGCAGTAAGTAAAGTGTGTCGCCCCGCAGCCTGCTCGGCGCCGCAGCAGTGTCGCCAACAACGAGTATAGTAATATATATAGGAATATAGTTAAGGTATATAAAAGATTAAACTGATTCAACTATCAACGCACACCCCAAACTACTGGGTCTAGAGACTTGAAATTTTGCATAGGGGTTTCTGTTACTACGTAATCGAGTACTAAGATGGGATTTTGTGAAATTCAACCCATAAAGGGCCAAAAGGGTCCAAACAATGAAGCAACGTGATTCCTTTGTCATAATTGCATGAAAATTGTCAAAAATGCTTTACATGTACATTACAGTATGAATAATTAACTATGCCATTTAAGAATTTTACAATTTTCTAAAAACACTTTGTTTTGAAGTTCTAAATTCCATGCGGACGAAGTTGCCGGCGACCGCTCGTAATATATATATGGTTGGCGACATCTCGTGCGAGAACAACTCTTGCACTGTTGCAATACATTGCAACTTTAGCAATATTTTAATCAAAAGATGAAGCAATCAGTTGCTTCTCAACATATTAAATCAGTTTTAATTTGTAGCAGTAGTATTTGGGCGATGCAAATTATAATGGAAAAAACATTACATTTAAAGAAATGGAATAGCTGAAACAAAATCAAATAAAACAATCAGTTGGTTAAACTTATTTTTTACACAGTCACATTATTTCTATTTTTATTAACAAAGTACATACTGTGGGAGACTTTGTTCAAATGTTACAGTATTTATTGCTTGCTGCAGTGGACTTCAGAGTCTCACACATTGCTCTGCGTGTGGACCTCCTCTGAGAACACTTTCTATTATAACTCCTAACTGCTTTATTCTAAATATGTACAATACTTAAAAATCTTTTTATAACTTTATTGTTAATTCTTAGTCCTTTTTGAAGAGCTGTAAAGAAAATTAGTTACTTCATTATTATGTATGTTCTAGGATATTGACAGTGACATAGACATTACCTAAATGTAAAATACAAGATTTGCACACAAGACACAGGTGAACTTTTTCATAGCTCAGAAATAAAACTACTTCTGAATCAATCATGAATCAATAAAATGTAGCAAATTATTATGAAGCTTCAACAGAATTTATCTTTCTCAAGTTACCAAACAGTTCTTGATGGAAACACAAATATAAAGTTAATTTACATTACTTAAAAATATTTTCTTTTACCTTAATTTCTATGCATAGATGTAGCATATTGAAATGGACAGGTCAGAAGGGGTGACAAAATTTAAATATCCTACTGGCGACAAATGTGTTAATCTGGGTATTGGGGAGTGAATGAAGGGTACAATATAATTGAGAAACATCATTACACAGGTTCTGGTAGTCATCAAACCTGGTAGTGTATACTGTTAAGCGCAGATCATTTGGAGCCTAATTATATGTCACTGGATGTCCAACTAACACAAATTGTAAGCAAATAGATTCAAATAAAATCCAGGACAGGACATTGTTGGCATTTTCATGAAATATTTTATTAACCGCTTTCAGTTTCGAGTGTGGAACTGGACAACACAAATATTTTCTTTGCTGGAAATAAACATACTTACTGAAGCGAAGGGCAATTTTTTCCTATCCTCAGGGCTGACAAGATAGTCAATACCTTGCAGTTTAGCCCAGCCGTAATGTGCTCCTATAATAGCCGGCACTAGCACGATCACGACCATATTTTTAGAAAAAAATCGTTTGATATCCATTGCAAGTCCTTAGATCTTGAGATACTTAAAACTCAAAAACAAGGATCATATGGCACTCGGAAAATATGCGGACTATCAATGTCATCTTGACAGCGTCACATTTTGACCAATCACGAAACGGCAGACACGAGCGATAATGTTGACATCAAAGATATATTATACTGTAGATGGAACACTCGATACCTAAAAGTGAGGCATTTTCTTTGACCTCCGGAGGTCCAATGTAGGGAAATCTCCCTAAGTGTTAACCTCTAAATTACATTTGCCGACATAAAAAGTCGACCGAGTGTAACCTCTTTTCTCAAATTTAAATTGTATTTCATAGTATTTACTAAAGTTTAATATAATAATTAATAGAAACATTTTTAAAACGCTAATTAAAAATTTATAACAACCATAAAACAAAAATGGTCTTTGTTAAAAATTGTTTGGATTTAAATTGTTTTAAATAAAATAATAATAATGAAAAACGATAATTAACGTTTTAATGAATGTTTTAGTTTATTCTACTGTTTATTTTAAAAATGTAACAAAATCACACAATTTCCCAAACTTGGAAATTTTTTTCATGATACTGGCAAGTTTTTTTTTTTTAATAATTTCTTTCTTGGCACGCTTTTTAACGTCAAATTAGTATGGAGTGCTACCTCTATGTATAATATCTCTTTGGTTGACATTTTTATAATTTCGAAATTCAGGAAAAAATCGCGTGCGAATGTAATATTATTTGCTTTTATTGGGACCTCGCGTATTATTATGCTTATACTCGAGCCGAACATAATTATATACGAAAATATTAATTTTACTTTTTGTTTTCATATATTATAATCCTAAAGCTTTAATAATTTGTGTGTATTCGAAAGAAGTTAGGAATTTTTTACCTACTGTTATCACTAAAACTTTGCAGGTGTGCCCCCTGTTAATCTCAAAAAAGTGCCATAAGAAAAGTCAAAGTCTATAGGCATTTTTGTTCCCCAACTGTATGAACCATAGTCTATGTCTTTCTCTTTCTACGCCCTCAACCGAATATGCTTTTGCCAGATCTATATCTTTCTACGTATAAATGAGAACTTGACATTGACGTTTAAAGAAAACTTCAAAACATGGTGGCAGATCAGTAAGAAGGGTGTTAATTTTTACTAGTCATTAGAATTTTAAGAAGCTTATTCAGCAGGAGTGTTTGTTACAATTTGTAAGTATGTTTAAAATATTTAGACGATAACAATTTGAGAATATGGGTTTCAATTATCTGGTTTGTTCACAGGTAAACACCGAACAATAAGCTTCAATCAAAATTTAAGATGACGTCTGAAGAAACGCAGATTCCGGAGGAATTGAAGGGTTGTTATGAAAACCTTATTGTGATCGACATCGGCGCAAATCTGACAAACAAAAAATATGGTCGTGATCTCGATTCAGTCATTCAAAGGGCGAAGGATGCAGGTGCGTGTAAGTGGTACATTACGGAAGAGTGGCCGCTCGTACGTCGCGTGCTGCTATGTGCGTGTTGGCGATGTGTCGACACTAGCATCTTGCATTCGCACGCGCCGCTGCGTCCGCCGCCGCAAGCCGCTTGCCGTATTTAGTAATATTGGATTTTTACAGGTGTTCAGAAAATAATGGTGACAGGCACATCCGTGAGGAACAGCAAGGAGGCTCTGCGACTGACGCGGCTGTACCCCGGCACTATTTATTCCACGGCAGGTAAATAATCATTATTTGATTGATTGCAGCTTGTTTGTGTACAGTGCCCGATGCAGTCTGCTCCGTGCAGTGCACCCCGCTCTGCGCCCCCTCGCCTCGCAATACATTACACTTCTTTATTTTGCATTCAACATTACCCACACAAAAAGTAAATTGTGCCACATATGACAATCTGCATTCCCATCAATGTACCTTTCTAATGTCAAATAACTTTATTTTTTTGGCAATGTCCAGGTTGAAATGTATGAGCATCAGTGTAATGTAATATTTTTTAAATAATATGTTAACAAATTTGCTGGAAATGAGAGATTTAAAGTAGGTTATTTTTTTATCATGTCATCTGCCAAAGATAATGGTGAGATAGGCGTGACAGGAGCACTCATTGCTCTGCTACATTATTTATCAGGACTTTGATTAAAATAGCTTTATGTGTAATGTAAAATATTGTTGTGTTGTGTAGCGCAACAATGTAACCTCATTTGCTAATTCTTACCATTTGTTATATGAAACTTTCTCCCCGTCACATTGTGATATGGAACCACATAATGCTGTCACTTCACACACTGTCATGCTCCTTGTTCACTTTGAAAGAAATAAATAATGCTATGTTTTTGTATGGACGTATCGGCAGAGGTTGTTCAAGGTTAGAATTAGCGCATGACATATTTGTATTTAAATGTGAGTCGGTCGCCGCCGGTGTAGACGTTCAATAATAGCTAACTGCTAGACTATGTATGACGTGCATGTGGCGGAGCGCAGGGGTGCACCCGCACGACGCCAAGTCTATGGTGGAAGAGGAGATGTGGGCGGAGCTGCGCCAGGTGGCCGCGGCGCCCGAGTGCGTGGCGCTCGGCGAGTGCGGCCTCAACTACACTAAAGACTTCTCCGAGCCCAGCGTGCAGCGCGCAGTCTTCAAGCGCCAGGTACGCCGGCACACACACACATGCACACCTCCCAACTATTTTCTTATTGCAATATTCAATAGTGCTATCATCAACCACCAACTAATAACATTACCAAATATTTGTACATTTTAAAATGTTGTGTCCATTCGGACAATATCTCTTCCTACCTCCATAAATAGTGGTGGCGACGAGAGCGCCTCTTTAAGACTTTTGCCGTTTGTCACAAATCTGTAGTAAAACATTTATGCATTATATGGCTTTTGACGTCATAAATATAAATGGAGAGATTCGTTAAATGAAGCAACGCCCCGACCCTGGAGTAAGTGATTATGAGTCGGCTCAGTAGCGGCAACGCGCCGCGCGACCCCCCCCCCCCCTACTAGTACTAATTGCATAAAGAGCAATGAGTGGCAATAGATTCTATTACTGATAAGTCTTACATTCTTATTTTTAATTAGATTGAAATGTTGATCCCGTCGAGTCATGTTGCTATTAGTTGCGGGGCGCGCTCCGGCGGCGAGGCCACCGGCACGGCCTCCCTTTACGCCCCGCGAACATGACGGGCCTTAAATTCAATCCTTATGAAAATGTATAATTACCCTATGGCTATTAAATCGAGTTCGCGATAAAGGCAGAGATGGAGGTCGTAGCCGCCTCTCGTCGCAGTCTGTTTGTCATTCTTGGGCAGTCATTTTCTATTCGTCATGGCGAACACTCGTTATTCTTGTGTGCATCGGCATACATTTATTTCTTATGTTAACGTTATTTTAGAGCGAACATAAGATTATGTAAAATTAATCTCCGTCACGATAGAGGGTGAATACGCCCTTGATGTTTTTTATAGTCAAATTAGGACTTAGGTCCTATTAGTATTGAATTTAGGTCACACTGTACACTGTCGAGTCTCGACCTCGGCACGGACGCTGACGAATGTATTAATAGGCTGAGGTATAATTAGCGGGAGAGACGGCGACGCCTCCGTCCACAGCGAGCTGTGACGTCACCGCATGCACCCTAAACACCTGATCTTCGATTGCAAAAATGTACAAATTTAATTATCGCAAGGATTCAATTTTTCTGTATTTTTGGATGTTATCTGTAGGCACGAACGAGTGTAGGGACGTATGATGTTTTGTTACATTTCACTTTCTCTTTGGGCAGGAAGCTGATAATAAGATTAGTTTGTATCTAAAGGATAAAATATTGGGTTGTTCAAGTCATTTCGTTTTTTCGATGGAAATTAAAGACAATCCTGCCAATAGTGAGCCTAGTGTCAGCTCTGGGTATGTCATTGTATCCCATTCAAGCTGTACAACCTATTGCCTAGTGACAAAACATTATTTCGTATTTATCAGCTTCAGCCGGCCCTCAAAACGTGATGCATCTTCCAAATAAAATTTGCCAGATCGAAATTTAGCGAACCAGTTCTGGCACTGGCGTACTGTCCACACACCTTCTCCATACACATCGGTCAATTACTTTCTGGCTTAAGTGAGAATTTGGGTGCAAAAAATACAATTAAATCCTCTATCGGGAAAAAAAGAAAATGACTTTCCGAAAAAACTAATAGTATTGAAAATTGTTTAAAAGTTGTGTGGTGTGTTGTGTGCGGCAGGTGGAGCTGGCGTGCGAGCTGCAGAAGCCGCTGCTGGTGCACGAGAAGGAGGCGCAGCAGGACGTGCTGGACATCCTGGGCGCGGCGGGCGCGCGGCTGCCGGCCGTGGTGGTGCACTCGTTCACGGGCTCGGCGGAGCAGGGCCTGCGCTACCTGGAGCGCGGCTGCTACCTGGCGCTCACGGGCTACCTGTGCAAGGACAAGGCGGCGGGCGGCGTGCGGCGCCTGCTGGCCGACCGCCTGCTGCCGCTGGACCGGCTGCTGCTGGAGACCGACTCGCCCTTCATGTACCCCAACATGCGCGCCTCCAAGCTGCCGCCGCACGTGAAGGCCTGCCTCACGGAGCGCTCCATGGCCTTCGTGAACCGCTACTGCACCTTCCAGCGCAACGAGCCGTGCGCGCTGCCCGCGCTCGTCGAGCTCGCCGCCGGCTTCCTCGGCCGCAGCGCGCCCGACGTCGCCCTCGCCACCGCCTTCAACGCCCTCAAGCTCTTCGGCCTCAGCCACTGACCGCATTTTACATTCACTTACGATTACGACAGAGCCGGACACTCTTGCCACGCTGCCCCGACTCATTGATCATGACATTAGTCCTGCGAGGCGAGTCGCTTGCTTACTTTTATGTTTAATGTTGCGAAATCGATTATATTTTTAATTGTAGATTGATGTAAGTAGTAGATGTGAGACGGTGTGTATTTGTGGCTCTGCGCAGAGCATATTCCTATTTCTATATAAATAGATCAATTATTGTAAATAGCGGTGGAGACGCGGCTCCGGCGGCTGCAGATAGTCACAACCAAATCAAAGACTGCAAGTATTAAATTAACGATGTGTATGGATTTTGACATGTTAATGTTTTTGTAATGAATATTTTTAATTTATTGAATAATAATATATAGCGAGGGGGCGACGTCTCCTTTATTTTTTGACGATCACTTTGTTGTTAGATGTTAAGTACGTGTTCGTACCTACTGTAGTGCCTTCGACAGAACGTCCTTTTGTGATACAATATATTACGTAGATTGTACAGAATATTTCTTGCAATAAATTTATAAAATTATTACGCTTTTTCTTAATACATTTAAATCTAAAGCTCAGACGCGCACACTACCCTGCGGCTTCATTACACCATGTTCGCGATAAAAACGGACTTACGCCGAAGCAAAATCTCCGTTTTTTATCGCAAACTCAATCTAAGAAGCTGAAGTCAGCCGCAGGGTCAGTAGTTGGTACTAAGTTGATGGCCGCTCACCGCCTGGAGGTGCCTGCTCGCTCAGTCTGTGTCCGCAATAGTCAATGGGCGGCAGCGATGCCGGCCAGGTGACCGCTTCTCGTAACTGCACCGTGTACCCTCACCGTGTAGCTCTCGTGATGATGTTCTAGATGCGACTGGTAGCCGACAACCCCACTGCCCGCGAGTCCCGCGCTCTTCCGTAGCGGTGGGGTATTCCGATCTACCCGCTTGTTCGGAGAATTTTGTCCGAGTACCTACATTACCTGATAAATTCATCGTCACTAAGTACGACGTATCAAAGTGCGCATCTGTACCGAACACAAAATGAAATAAGTACACTCACTATTTACACTTTCAATTTACTCACTATGTTTAAATTTGCAATGTTTAGTGTATCGAATAGCGCGAACGTCACAGAATACCAAATTATTTACAAAAAAAGGATGGGTCTTCGTAAGCTGTGGTCCAGCTTGCGCGGGATAGCGAGCTGCGGCGTAGCGGGCTGCGGCGCGCTAGCTGCGGTCCAGCTTGCGCGGCGTAGCGGGCGGCGGCGCCGTCAACACCTTGCGCGACAGCCGCAGCTGCCCCGACACCGGGTCGCGACCGAAGTACTTGACGTGCAGCTCCGAGCCCACCTCCAGCCCCAGCGCCGACGGGTGCTGCACCTGCGCACACCCACGACTCTCACTCGCAGCGCGCTCACGACACGCGCACGATCCGCACACGAGGCGACTGCGTACCTTGCGGTGGTCGAGCTGCGAGTTGTGCAGCAGCGCGGGCGGCAGCGCGGCGTGCAGCGCCACCATGACGCCGCAATCGCGCAGCTC
>QDHC01004785.1:0-26242 GCA_013186455.1 Papilio dardanus tibullus | reverse complement strand
CGCACCTGCACCTTCCACTTATCTTACTCTTATTCTCTTTGTTTCATATTTTTTTTTAATTTTACAGATAACTGTCATTCTATATGTTGCTCCAAGTTTCAAGAATCCAAAAATATAACTTAAGATTGATGATTAGTATATATAAAACGGTAGGTCGACTCGAAAATAGAGTCGATTCGACTTACATTCGTACCTAGTTTGATGGCCTTAAGGAGGTCCTGCTGCAGAACGTCGTGGGCGCCTCCCTCCAGCATCACGACGAGGTTGCCGCAGGCGGCCGCCACCACCAGGTTCAGGCTGGAGCGCTCCAGCTCGCGCCGCGTCGGGTTCACCACCAGCTCGTTCTCTATCTGCCCCAGCCTGTGCCGCGCGACCACTCACAATTTTAACTACATCCTTCCTATGCCTCCCCTACACAATACCCAAAGTCCTTACCTAACCGCCCCGACGGGTCCATTCCAGGGCACGTCGGAGAGCGCGAGGGCGGCGCTGGCCGCGTTGATGGCGACCGTCTCGGGCGGGTTGATGCCGTCCACGGCGAGTGTGTTGCAGGCCAGCTGCGTGTCGCTGGTGAAGTCCTGCGGGAACAGCGGCCGCACCGCGCGGTCCACCAGCCGCGACGTCAGCACCTCGCGCTCCGTCGGCCCTGCGCACGCACGCTATTACATATTGCCTCATTCCATTACATTAACATAGAACCCTATTCTCTCTCATCTTTTATAAAATGTTACCTTTTAAACTTTATCAGTATTTATTTTGTATTTATGGTTACTTCAGTAGGGCCAGTACTCTAATAATACTAGTTCTTTATGTGTGATATTTCAAGTAATCATAAAATACCCAATTCTCTCCGAAGGAAATTGGTGGGTATGCGTCCAGCAGCTGCAGCTTTCTGCCTGTAGTCCACCACCAGCGGCAGAAAGGAGGCGGCGCTGGCCTTCGCCTTGGCCACGACAGTGGCCAGCACGCTGGTGTTGCCCAGCGTGGCCACGCACGCGCCGTCCGCAAACCTCGCATACCGCCCCGTTGACAATTTCAATGTTGTTCTGAAACAACAATCAATTTATTCTTACACTTCAACTTGCAAAATCTCAAATTAATTCCTTTCAATTAAGCTTCTGAGGTGAGCCTGACAGCCAACTATGAGTGCACTAGTCTTTTATTATTAAAAATGCTCGACTACTCACCCATTGGAAAACGGCACTTCTACTTCACCCACATTTGTTTGTGTTGAAACTAAACGACAATAGCACAGTCCTTTTAGTTTTAACTTTGATAAGATAAAACGTCTCCTATTTAACATGTTCAATATAAATAAATCACAAATAACATCGATTAAGGTTTAGCTTTAGTTTGATAGGTTATTTTCCAAAGAGATTCCTATTTATATGCAGTTATCATCTATATGCATTTAAGTAAATATATTGTAATGTCAATGAAGCATCTTTTCTGTAATATAATTGAATAACGTAAACAATTTCATAATAATTCCCAAATTAAAATGATCGGCAATGACAAACGATGACAATTTGTTGCCATAGAATAAAAGAGCCAGATGTGACATGACAAATGTCACACTGACAGCGACTGAGACACATTTATACGAAATATACGTAACGTGACAAAGACAGTAACAGATCTTTTGTCCCTTTTTCCGTAAGCGATTTTGTTTGCTTGGGTCCAGAACCAAGACCCAAAAAAATGTGACGTATCAAATAGTATTGTGGCGCTCCCAGCGTATTTTTGGGGAACTAATTTTTCATACGTCCCAGGCAAAGTCCCTTGAGACATGATGTTATTAATTTAAAGCTGTAAAGTGATGTACACACAACATACGTATAACGCAGTGCCAAGGCATGTTTTGTCCCTCAACCGTATACGCTATTGCTACTTGTATATCTTTCTCTTTCTACGGTCCCAGACGCTTTCAGTATGACATGTCTCATCTGATTCTTTTAATCTATGCATACAATAGATTTCTTGGTGCACTGCAATGCAATGCATTTCAGAATATGTTAAAGTTACTGTTAATGTCACCGTTATAATTAACTTGAAACAAAGCTTTAACCGGTGTATGATGCAACTCACCCTAATACGATATTAAATAATAATACGATGCGAAAAGTACACGGGAATGATTCTTTTCAGCGTATAAACTATTTGTATCAAGTAAGTTTTTTTTAAACTGTATTAAGTTTAGTAGCCATACAAGTATAAATACTGTGTCAATAAGCGTAAAAACGCTCTTATTATTTATAAATTTCTTTAATTTCATCTTTTTTTTTATTAAATATAAACTAGCGCTTGACCACGATCCCACCTGCTGATAGATAACATTCGTATGTCGCATTATCGCCCTCATCTGGGCGTACGTTTCCCTAAAAGATTGACCTGGATTTCATTTTACTTTATTTTACTTACGTATGTCTTTATTTACGTATATTTTACTTGTACAAAAAAACGAATTATATATAAAAAAAACTAGTTTACTAGTTTCTAAAATTATTATTACTATTATTGTTTTAGATAAGTAAATATATGGCGGGGAAAAATGCAGCATTGTCTTCGTATTATGGAAACCTCTTAATCAGTGTTGGCAAGAAAAATGTCTTAAAAATGTTCGTAAATTATTAATTGTTTGTTGAGATGTTTGTAATCATAATATGTCAAGTTACTATAGTGATGTTCATAGAGTGTGTTGTGTGCTTTTAGTGTTGACATTGTACACAACAATAATTTCTTAAGTTTATTTACTAATAAATTATGTAAAATATTTAATTATTAACAAACAAGTGCTTACTAATTTACCAATTTTATTTCCAGACATCCGGATATAAAAAGGCAGGTTTGTAAAAAGTGTCGCTGCATACTAGTTGATGGGGTTTCTGCCAAAATACAACTGAAAAGAAGAAATACATCAAAAGTGATGGAATGTAAATGCAAGATTTGCAATACCCCAAAGACATTTGTGTTAGAGGAGAACGGGCAGCGGTCGCTGTGGCTGGAGCGGCCGGAGGCGGTCCTACAAGTTGTTGCCTAGACGGTGGACATTGTAGATAGCTGCTTGTAATATACAGTCTCTACTCTCTTCAGTGTTTTCTTGCTGTAGAGATGTGAGCCAGGTTGAAATTAAAAACAAATAATGTTGACACCAAAGATATTTTAAACTATAGATGGAGCTAAAGCTAAAAGTGAGACTTCCTAGTTGACATCCGGAGGTCCTTTTCAGGGAATTTTTCCCCAGTATAGTTACAGTCCTTTAGATTACATTGCTGGCATAAAAAGTCGATTGAATGTTGCCCCTTTTCTCAAATATAAATTTTATTTCTTAGTATTTACTAAAGTTTAATAATTATAACAATTTTGTAACGACATTGAAACCAAATATAGTATTTGTTAAAAAAGGTTATTTATTTTTTTTTATTTCAAGATAAAATAATAAAAAAAAAATTATGCTGCATGTTCTCAAACTTGGGAAAAAAAATTTCGACTGCCAAAGATCTGAACTTTGACTTTATCGTTCCCGGCACGTGTTTTGCTGTCAAACTATGTAGAGCTCCCTCTATAATATAAATATGATATCTGTATAATTGAAATAAATACATAGTTTATTATTTAACAAAGACAGTACGAATCGCACGAAAAGTAGCTGCTTATATTTTGTTGATCGTAATAAAAAAAACTTAGCAAGCGATAGCTTAGTATATAGTAGATAGCTATAACTAATGTGACCACTTTTGTTGTTGCCGGATCTTGTGGGGTGCATGCGATTCACGTATTTTGCTCATCTCTAGAACAAATGTGAACAGGCCGGCTCTACTACCACAATTTTCGCGCGGTTTCCGGGACAATTTGGCGTCCCAGAAATTATTCAGGGGACATCGGAACAGATGACTGTAAAACGAAGTAAAGTAAAAGTTTCGGGCTACTGCTGATGAGAACCGGTCCAAACTTGTGTCTGGACTGGAGACCCTATTGGGTGCAATCGCGGATTGGGGTCGATAAAATCTTGTCGATTTTAATCCCAAAACGACACAAGTATGCGCCATTACCGCTAAAAAACAACCCTTTGTCGTAGATCTTCGTTTCGAGGGCACTCCCCTGGTTGCGTCAGCCAGTATCAGTATTCTCGTCGTTGACATATCGAGTGACGTTCAGTTTCGCGGTCATTTGGAAGACAAGGCCAAGCTGGCCTCTAAAAAGCTAGGTGTACTCAGTAGAGCGAAACACAACACATGGAGTACTGCTCGCATCTCTGGGCGGGAGCACCCCAATACCAGCTTCTTCCATTTGACCGCGTACAATGTAGAGCGTTTCGAATCGTCAACGACCGAGCTCTTACTGATCGGCTTGACACTCTGGCCTTGCGGAGGGACGTTAGTTCCCTCTGCATATTTTACCGTATCTACCACGGGGAGTGCTCTGACGAACTGTTTGGAACAAATTCTGCTGCCGAGTTCCGTCTTCGGACGACTAGACGGACCGCCAGTTTCCATCCGCATCTCTGGTATTGCAGATGTCCATGGGCGTCGATGATCACCTCGGTGTTCCCTCTCGTTTGCCCCCTTTTCATATAAAAAAGTAAAGAAATTGGGTGTGTCCAGTGACATTTGATGGTGCGTGCGCCGGCCCTACTCGTAAAATCCTATGCGACTCGAGGCAGGGACATAGTTTCCATACGCCGACTGCACAACCCTATATCGTTATCGAAATTTATAGTCCATTTATGTTTCTGTTGTGTTTTTAAAATTTGTGAAATATCTAGAAGTTATTTTACGATTTAAATAAGTAAAGATCGTAAAGTATTTATGGCGCGGGCGAGAGGCGGCGCGCATTGCGGCGGGCGCGGTGACGTCCCGCGGACAATGAGCGCCCTGCCGACCCGGCTTCTCCTCCTCACCTTCCTCATTCCTTTTGCGGGTCCCGAAATTACGTCTGGCAAGAGGTACGCGGGGAGAGAAGCACAGGATGTGGTCACCGATCCTTTTCATAGAAATAAAATAATAAACAATTATCTCCAAGCGGATGATGTGAAAACATTAAAGAAAATAAAAATGAAAGCGCGCGCGTTGAGTTTGACGGTGAAGCCTCGACACAGCGAGTTCAGCGCCCGCGGGCTGGAGGAGGAGCCGAGCGGGTTCCAGCAGGACGCCATCATGAACCTGTGGCGGCAGCCCGCGCGCTCCGCCCGCCGCCACAAGAAGGAGACCGACGACTACCTCAGCTCCAGCTCCAGCGTCGAGTTGCAGAACTGGAAGGAGGAGTGGAGGGACATCTGGCTGGCCAAGAAGCTCGAGGCGCTCAACTCGTCCATCCCCAAAGGCGACGCCGTCAACATGGCCGCCGCGAGTAAGACCGACTCCACCAATCACACTCCATTGCCTTCTTTATCAACTATTTGTTTTATCCAACTAGCTCTGGTTCACTTGTTGTAACACACTTTTTATTTATTAATTTTTCTTTGACTAATTATATTGTAAAAAGGACGATATCATCACTAAAGTAAAAAATGGTGACTATGTATTACTTCTCGCCGCCTTTTATTTATAGGAGACGATTGTTTATTAAATAGGAAAAGTTAAGTAAAGAAAGACAGGCATCGCTAGGCGCTAGGTGTGTATGTGTGTGTTTAGGTTAAAGTAGGTAAATAGAACAATGGCGATGTTGAAGGGCCGTGGGGCGTGCCGTGCGGCGACCCCAACCAGCACGACATGCCGTGGGGCACGTGCATGCTGGCCATGGAGTGCGAGGCCGAGTACCGCATCTACCGCGGGGACTTCTCCTGCGGCCGCACCACCTTCGTGTGCTGCGCGCTGCAGCTCTCCACGTACGACATGTACGGCGGCTTCGACATCTCCTTCCAGCAGTCCAGCCTCGAGACCGACTCCGAGGAGAAGCGGATGCGCGACATCAACTCGCGCGAGCGCCGCGACCGCAAGAAGAAGCGCGAGAAGCGGAAACGCAAGCGCGACAGAGATAAGAGGAAGCGGAAAATCAAGAAGAACATACAAAACATCATAAAGGAGATAAGGAAGATTTTAGACCGAGCGTACAAGAACGGAACCGCCAAGAGGAAGAAGAAGACAAGGCAGCTGAAGAGGTTCATCAAGGAACTCAAGAAGCAGTACCGTAAGGACCGGCAGTCCGTCAAGGACATCCACGAGAGGGAAATCCTCAAAGTGGACGCGGCGCTCATGAAGAAGCTCAACCAGATACGCATGGTGAACAAGAACTTCATGCGCAACTCCACTTTCCGGGATATCGTCATCAACGGCACGATGACCAAGAAGCAGGCCCGCATGCTGCTCGAGTCGTACCCCGACCTCGACGGGTACATGGCGCGGCGCGCGGCCGCCGACTACCACCTCGACTATGGATACCTGGACTATTAAGACCGTACGAGACCTCCCGACCTTCGCTCACTCCTTTACAAGAGACAATACAACTACCTAATAATGAATATCCATTAAAACTGTTCGCCTTCATTTTCTATGACTTTTATTATTGTCGGACTCCAACTGTATGTATGTATGTATGTACTTAAGTATATTACCGTTCTTCTATGATGACAATAAGGAGTTTTTTGTTTTATTTAAATATATGTTTGAGAATAAAACAACTCTTCAGTTTAATTTTTTTAGCAAAAATTCGGTTCAAAATCAGACATTCGTTTTCCGAAATCGTAAAATAATTGTTTCCAAAAGTGTATCCTCTCGCTATAGGGCTCCTCCAACAGCTGCAAGTAGTCCCCGAGGCGCAGGTAGGGCATCCGGGGCGGCCGCAGCGGCCTCCAGTGCACCGGCAGCGCCTCCGTCACATTAGGTGTTGGATCACTGGAACAGTACACACCTAATAAATGATTCGGTTGCCTTGTTTGCTTGGAGGTCTTGTTATAAACAAAGGACAATGAAGAGGTTACTCTATTTATCCCTATTCTTTGGACTACAGCTGTTCCTCGTCGCAAGAAGATTGCAAATTCTTGCTTTAAAGTCGTGTAAAAGTCTGAGTTGACATTAAATTTCATATCGTGAGTGATGCACGTCTGTATTTAGACACATAGTCGCTGTGTATATACAGCTCGGAACACGGCACTTACCCAAATTTAACGAAATTACACAGGAGCGTGGCCGCCCTGTCGACGGCCAATTGATCGCCGACCGACAGAACGGTGCTGTTCAATATTACGTGGGCGCTGAAGCTGCCGTGGCCGGCCGCGGCCGCGTGCCTGCCGTCGGGGTCGCGGCCCGCCAGCGCGCCGCCGTGCGCGAACTCCATCAGGTAGACGCGCCGGCCGCGCCGCGCGTGCGCCTCCGCCGCCTCGACCACCGCGCGCACCACCTGGCTGTCTCCGAAATACCACAAATAACCCAACTTGTTATTTTCTACGGTTTCATTGGCGAAATAGAAACGTCTCACTTCCGCAGCTTTTTCGTTTCTTTTCATTTCGTTATCGAAGTTAAGGCCGGAAGGCAAAAATTCCGCAAAATTAGCTTCCATTCTGTTCATGTAATTGAGCGCGTAATATTCTCTGCTTTTAAGAAATAAACCCTCCAAGGAAGCGAATATGAACATTAAAGGTACGTCACCGAGTCGTTTTTTATTTAAGACGTCCGCCGGTGCGCCGGTTATTACAGGCTGCACGCCTTCGAAGGGCCGCTCGACGCACGGCGCGAAGCCGTGTGTGCCGTCGGTGAAGGTGTTCGCGAACTTCTCGTTTACCCGGGTCAATAAACTCGCCGGTACGTCTTGATATAGTTCTAATAATTTATACGGATGCTCCAACTCGGACACGGAAAATGCTTTTGCGAAGTTTTTGGCGGTGCACAGGGGACGGTCGTCGATGGCCCACGCGGCGCCGCCGGAGCCGGACTCGATAACGGCTCTAGTGAACAAATCCGCGCTCGCTTTAGAAAGCACTAGAAGTTCGACGCACGCCGCTCCGGTATCAGTTCCATATAGAGTTATGCTATTCGGGTCGCCAGCGAAGTGTTCTATGTTCGCCTTAACCCATCGCAGGGCCGCCAACTGATCCTGTAAGGCCGCATTGCCCGGAGCCTCGTCGATGCCGAGGCAGAGGAAGCCCAGCGGGCCGAGGCGATAGTTGATGGTCACTAGGATGACGCCCCGCTCGACTATGGGCCCCGCGCCTCGGGTGGGTCCGGAGCCGTAACGAAAAGAGCCCCCGTGGACGTAGACCAGCACAGGAAGGGCCCGCTTCGATTTTATCTTTGGAACGAAAACGTTAAGTACGAGGCAGTCCTCATCGCCGAGGCCTCGCTGCGGACACAAGACCACGCGCTCGGCCGCCAGCGTGCCGTTCCACGCGGCCGCCGGCTGCGGCGCCTGGAATCACCCACCACACACTCTACTTATAATATCATATTATAAAGCATATAAAGTTTAAAATAATACATCTACATAAGGCATCTAATACAGGCACAGTTCAACTGCGCAGTTAAAACTAACGTGTGTAGGCAAAACTGAGAACTGTACAGTTTAAAAATTATAAAACTACGCAGTTTTTACTTTGCAGTTAAAACTGAGCGTCTCTAGCGGGTTTCACTAGTTTTTTGAAGTAATCTTATCCTACGGCTGTTCTATTTCAATGCTTTTTTTTAGCTCGCGTTGAAAAAGCGCCCGTGTGAATGCGGCCTGAGAATAAATAAGTATGTATGCTCTTGTTCGCATCTGCAAGGATATCATAATAGTTACATAATATCTCGAGGTGATCAAGTGATGATATGATACGAGTAACAATAAGTAAGAACTGTACCCTCAAGCGAAGCAATCCCGTGGGCGGCGCGGCGTACGGTATGCCGAGGAAGGCGAAGTAGTCGCCGTCGCGCGCCAGCCTGCCGCGCACACCGCCGCTCTCAGTAGTCGCGTGGATGTGCTCTGTCTTCTCCATAACTTTCCAACGGAAACGCACCTTGTGCCCACTTTTGGTATCAGGGACGCTGCGTTCCTCCTGATTGTCGAGGTTCCGGCGATCACCTTGATCACCGTGGTCACTAAAGGCTTCATGGTCACCGGGGACATTGTGTTCGACGTGGACATTCTGGTTGTTGTGGTCTTCGCGTTCAATATAGTCTGCGTGGTCGCCGTGATCTCTGGGATCGCTATTGGCTTCATGGTCGCTGTGGATACTGTAATCGCTTTGGCCGGCGTGGATACTTTGTGCCTCGTCCTCGCTGTGGGCTCCGTGGATGCTGTGGGTGAGCAGTTGAAGCACTAACATGCAAACAGGCCAGTGCGCAGCAGCCATTTTATTTATTTAATTGTAAGAGGACCAACAGCCATATATTACAGAGTAGACATGATATTCAACATCAGCAAATTACAGGTCCCCGCTAATGTAAACACTTCCTTGTGGCTCTCAGGCAAGCTGTAGTCTACCGTCACATGAAATAGCATAAATAACTAACAAAACCCAGCTTTGGTACGTACTTTGAAGAAACCAACAGTCGATCGAAATCCCTTAACAATTTTCACTCAGAGAAGGCTTAGCCATATCACTTGTTATTTTTTAAACGTTTTGATAGCACGTAACTAGAATTATATAATTTCACTGCGGATTGTCGCAAGGGGTTTTTGCCGCGTACGTGTGCGCCGCCGCAAGCCCGCCGGCACACTGCCATGCTACTGATACTGGGCCTTGCGCGAGCGCAGTCGCACTCCGTGCCCGGCGCCGCGGCGCACAATGCACCAACCGACGCCGAACCACATCGCTTGTAAACAATCGCTATGATGATTACTTCGCAGCGGCATTGTAACAAAAAGATTGTCGCTTCATTGATGAGTCTCGTGTCGGAGCAAACGCTAGGCCCCATCTGTTTCAGAAGAGAACAAAAGGAAAAGTGGTCTCTGCGGGTGAAGGGATGTATAAGAAAAGTTACTTTTTCGCTTTAACCGGTTATATGATGCAACTCACCCTTAATAATTTATCAATTGCAAACAATACTATTATTTCGATTACTCTATTTTTTTATTTGGATGCTAAAACAATTGTGTAAGTATGATGGCGCGCTCAGTTCCGTCTCCTCAAAACAAAAGTGATTTCCTCGTCAAGGCAATGAACCGCGCCGACGGCCGCCGCCGCGGGGGATGGATCTCGCATTAGGCCTTCTCTCATTTAGTGACCACGACGGAGGTGTTTACAATTATAAAGTGAAATAAAATGAAGCGAAAACGAAAGGTCCGCCTTGGCCTAATGTGTTACGTAAAAAAACATGGGTTAAGTAAATACATTTATTATAATCCTTTTCAAGCTAATCTAATAATGAAGATTACATCTCATGGTTTGTCGGTAGTTTTTTTGTAAATATTACCCAAAAAAGTATTGATGCTTGAGCTTGACGATCTTGTATTGTATCTCATAAATAACTGTCGTCGATGTGAAACGACACGGACAGAGTGCGAGCTGCAGTTACATAGTAAGTACATTTTTAGTTTATCTGTTGCCTGCTGGGCCTTTGGCCAAAGTTTGCCGCACAATACTTCATAAGGCGCTATCAGCCGTCACCGTCAAATACAGTGTCTGAATACGAAGACAAAGTATTTGGGCGGTTGCGGTATGCGCGAGTAAAGCTGTGACCGTGTACGACATTGTAATATACAATACATAGTACACAATAACAACCCACGAATGTTTAATAACATTACGGACAGTGGAATCCATTGAATGTAGGCTAAGTTGGTTTCCGGAGGACGCGGTCGCAGCAATGCCCGGCGCGTCCTCCGCGTCCTCCGCGCGCTCCGTCCGCCCACACGTTCCGCAAGTTTTTATTCATTCAATCTTACCATTTATTATAATTCAATTGGTCTCGAAGCGGACACGCGACGCTCGACTGAGACGTCACTGTAACTGTTTAGACTAGAGGTTAGTTTCTGTAGGGCTATCAACTATTGAGTATGTATATGCATGCTAATGTCGCCGTATGCGAGCACTATGCACTGTGCACCGACACATGAGCTCCGACGTAAACGGCTCACGGTTGTGCGGGGCGCGCGGCGCGCTTCTCGATATTTGTTCGCAATGTTTATTTAACATATTTACTTACTCGCGAATAAACAAACCAGATTTACGAATCGACTCTATTTGAAATTCCATGAATTTTCCATCAATATTTATAAAGTCATACGATTTGGGAATTCGTTATGTTTTGACGTTTGAATGGGGAGCGCGCGCGTGCACTAGCCCACGTTGTTACATAATCTACGTAGCAGGTACCTACAGATGCCGTTCCTGCGATACCTTCAAACAAACATCCAGTCATCCAAACAAATGTTTGCATTAACAACACCGCGACCACACAGATGGCGGCCGTGAAATGGAAGCAATCCCGTTGTCGTCCGATGAATCTGGTGTCTGAGCACTTATTTTAGTCCACTTTCCCTTCCTATCCTTTTCTTATAAGAAAATGATAGGAAGAGAAATTATCTTCTTGTTATCCGTCTCCTCCTACGTAGATTATGGATAGGCAACGCATCTGCAATTGCAGATGTCTATGGGAAACGGTCGCTTCGCTATTTTAGCGAACCTAAGTGGCCGCTTGCACTTTTGCCACTTTATAATATACAATAATAAAAAAATATATACAATATTGGTAACTTGTGATTCAACTAGTACACAACGCAAAGTGAGGATCTGATCTCCTTGTTCTGTACGTCGCGTAGTAATTAAACTCTGCTGCGAGGCCTTTATTTATTTATTGCCCTCCGAGCGCTACGAGCGCTACGAGCATCGCGCGGCTCAGCATCGATTCACGTAGCCAACATACCCCCGCGTAACTAAATAATAAATGTAAATAATTTATGTAACTATGTACATATTTGAAAAACATGCTAAATAAATTACTTGCGAGTAAACTATAACAAAGTGCGTTCCGTGTCACAGTACACGAGTGAGCCAAATAGCTCCCGAGTCTGTCTCCTGAACCGCACGCATCGCATGGAACAGTCACAAAGCAGTTTTACCTGCAAGTCCTACTCTCCAGTGTCTACTTTTAATGCTTCCTGTTAAATGAATCTTACTTATATTATAAATGCCAAAGTTTAGATGGATTGATATTTGTTTCAAAGTATCTCAATTAGGCAATGAAATGATTTACTTTAATATCGAATAAAAAAGTTATTCCATTTGACCGCATGCAACCTAGAGCGATTCGAATTGTCAACGACCGAGCTCCTACTGATCGGCTCGACACTCCAACCTTGCGGAGGGACGTTAATTCCCTCTGCATATTTAACCGTATCTACTACGGGGAGTTCCTCTGAAGAATTGTTTGGAACAATTCCTGCCGCCGAGTTAAGTCATAGGACGAGTCGACAGACCACCAGTTTCCATTCGCGCCACCTCGAAGGCTGGCAATCCACTACCATGTGGTTTTCGCTAAGCTTCCTGCCTCGCACAGCCGCACTGTGGAATGGTCTGTCCTCGGCGGTATTTCTAAACCACTACGTTCTTTCAAGAAGCGAGCGTAATACCTCCTCAAAAAGCGGCAACTCATCTGTGGTTCCTCTGGTAATGCAGATATCCATGGGCGTTGATGATCACCTCGGCGTTTCCGCGGCTCCTTGGTTTCCTTTCCTTATAAAAATAAAGTTGTAAATAATATCATATAATATGAACTATTTGCCTCTGTCTCCGCTGCACGCTTCTTATATTTTTCCTCATCTACGTTGTGATGGTTTTCGCGAAAAGAGATCCTCGTGTAAAGCAAACATTCGTCGGTGTAATTGTTTGTGATTCGGTTTTGATAAGTATCAGGTAGCGTGCGAGGCGTAGGTCCCCGAGGCCACCGCTCGCGTCCTTCCGCCTCTCAAATGGCCATTTCGTATTTATTACTACTACTGATAACAATTTCTAAATAACTGGTCGAAACTATTGACCTAGTGTTATGTTATGTAATGCAGACGCCGCCTGCATAAGCTCCGTGGGTTCCTCACATGTAACCGAGAATCCGAATGAAGCGACATTTTACACCAACTCTTACATTTGTAACTTTTGTAAGTTACAGAGGCCGCAGTAACATCTTTCTCACGGCTGGTGCGCGGCTGGTGCGCGGCCGGCGCGCGCGCTCGCATACAACGACCACACGAAACACATGTCACGAGATACCAATTTCATGTTTCGTTTGGTGAGTGTGGTGCCGGAGACACTTCCCTTTTCTATCACTTTCTTTTTATTTTTAGTTTTTTTTTTAAATTCACTTAATTACAAAAATGATAGGAAGGGGAAGTGGATTTGACTTGGAAGGGGAAGTGTTATCTTTCTATAGTAACAGTCCTGTGGGCAGCAGCGCTTCATCATTCCTTCCATTGCCATTTCCTTTGTTTCCAAACAGAATATAAGGGACGGCAACATCGTGGCGCCGCGGATATGCCGTCACAGACGTTCACAGTGACCACGCATCCCAACATTGATACAGAGTTAAGGCAGACAAAGTAAAAGAAATAACAACACACATACAGTCAATATAAATATTCTTTAATTTTTGTACCAAATACATCTCATGCTATTGAAAATCATTCTGCAGGCTGCCGAGCGTCGGCGGCGGACGTGGTGTACGAAAAAATAGCACCGGGGCGGCGTCCACGGGCCGGCGTCGGAGGCGACGGTGCCTCACAGAATATTATATGATAGAACAGATGCGCCTGCAGGCGAACACGTTCGGCGAGTGAGCCAGGAGAGAGGAGAGAAAGGAACTTTTACAATAAAGCATCACGTCGCGATAACAATGTTTTTTTAATTTTATTAAATAACCTTCCTTTTTACCTAACAATGTAATTATTGTACACCATCATTTTAACAAGTACGAGTATATATAACCCGCGCCCCGTGCCCCGCGCCCCCCGCCCCGCGCACTCTTTAAATATCATTATAAAAATAATATTGCTTTATTTTTAAAATATTAAAAAACTAATCAAAACCTAGGACATGGACACGCACACCGAGTCACGACCACGACCAGTTAACGAACAAACCAACAAACCTGGTAGTTATGTAGGTACCTACCAAATTTGTTATCACAAATATATATTTAACAAATTACAAACATGAAAATATATAAATTTCTCCCGCTGCCCACTAGCAGTGCTGGACGATAACAGTTACATACGACGACAACAAAAACACCGCTAACTTCCTATTATCTACTTACGTATGAATATAACAAAGTAGAACATTATTCAGATCACAATAAATAGTGAAGCTCGTAAAGTAAAAACACGATTTACGCAACAATAAGTTTACATTAATAGTTATTATGTTTGTGAGTGGAAGCCAGTGTTGCCTCTTTTTTACATATTTTCCCACTTTGTGGACATTATGTAAAAAAGACGCGTTTGTATTGAACACATCATCAGTAGGACGCGGTGCTACTAAATAACAAGGAAAAACATTTCAACATTAGCCAAATGAGGCCGTTCTCACATTAAGGAAATGTTTGTCCCCTTGTTCAATGAGAATTAGAAAATATTTAGGCAGTAGTACTCACTTTATGTAAATATCGATTTTTTTAAGTCATATACATAATAAGTAACGGTGTCAGGATTGCGGTTGCGTAGAATTTGAAATTTGTTGGTAGAGACGGCGATTGTCGTAACATCGGCGACACTGGCTCCACATGTACTCGTATGTCTCACATTATTACATCAGTGCGAATTTAAAGTTTATGAAAATACATTTTGATGTAAAATACAAGTAACAAATAAAAGTAAGTACGTACAGTTTATACGTACGAATATCGCGATCGAGTTTTATGAATAGGAATGCATCAATGTATGGTATGTTTAGACAGCGAGGGGTTGAGCAGTAGTAGTGGAGCAATGGAAGCAATAGCGACTAAGTAACGTACAAAGTTAACAAACGACACACTGAACACTTTCCATTGAAATACACAAATATACGTATATAAAATAATCAAAAGTTCCCAGTAACAAGTGAGTCAGGCAGCGACAAGGAATGCTCCATGTAAATCTCGGCCGCGCGAACATACAGACGAGGTAAATACAATAATATATAAAAAATGTGTAAACAATTGATAATAACTCTGTAAAAGCTCTCTCAAACTATACAATATATTTTCAAATACTTTCTACATAAGCCGTCAATATATCTTCATAACATATCTATATAATATATTCTTAATTAATTTATATATATTTAATAACAAAAGTAAATAATTAATTAGAAAACGGTGTCTGCATTTAATTCGTTTTACTAATATTATAATAGAATAACTACAATAGATAGTGTTGACCAAATTTGGTGGGGTTTCACGACAGTGACGGTCACAGGGCGGTCCCCGCGCCATCCTAGGCCAGCAACGGCCCGGCACGGCCCAGCGCGGCCCAGCACCGGCTAACACCGGTCGCAAGCCACGCGGGTGCGTTCAACTGCCTTTTTTTGTTTGATTAGTCATTATGTACTTAATAGAAGTATCAGAAAAAGTGCATAATATGAAAGAATCGCAGTGCAGTAGGAAGTAGTAGTCTAAATAACTTAACTAGTTGTGATAATGTACGAGTAGACATAGACGATACTCTTACGGACACAGGTTCAGCTTATTTTTACAATATGTACATGCGGCGAGGTGACGAGTGCGGCCTGGCCTCCGCGCTGCA
Source organism: Papilio dardanus tibullus (assembly GCA_013186455.1). NCBI lineage: Eukaryota > Metazoa > Arthropoda > Insecta > Lepidoptera > Papilionidae > Papilio > Papilio dardanus. Next base: position 10,615 of record QDHC01004785.1, on the reverse strand, counting down.
ATACTCGTATTTCTAAGTTCCGTCAAAGCGTTTGCAAGATGTTGGCTTCTTGTACTCGTACATGTTACGATACTCCTCGACGACAGATTGTAAACTTATTTAAGTACATGAATGTAACAACTAGTACAGTAACGTTGCATGCACTTGCACGAGTAGTAATTATATCCTTACATTCTATAGTTAGACCTTCGAAACCACAGCCTTCGAGGCTAGAGTGAGAGCAAGCAAGAGAGAGAGAGCGCCGTCTGGGGGAAGAGGAACACGACACCAGTTCTAAACCTGAACATTTGAGCACGACACTTTTCGATCGTTGTCTTTAACACATTTTGCTGTAAAAGCACGAACCCCGGTCAATCTCAAAATTTACAGATATTTACCAACTACATATGTTCTATGCGACCGCGACCGACGAGATGCGCCGCTCAGGATGGGTTTATAGTACTCGTATGGAGCACTAAACAGGCCACGCGACCGATGGGCGTTACATGTGAATGTTAGGATTGACCAGAGATCGTAGTTTAACAGTAGCGCATATATTATATAACCACTATAATATCACTAAACGTGAAAATATAACGTTTTATCAAAACACAACAGTTACTGTGTCCCCGCACGAGTTCGATTTGAGTGGAACACAATAGGGCTGCACGTCTGCCTCTAAAAGCCTTTGATGACGTCGTAGGCCTCGAGGCCCGACATGAGCAGGTAGAGCAGCCACAGCGAGAAGAAGAAGCCGGCGGTGAGCAGCTTGAGCGCTCGCGGGCCACCCAGCTCGCCGCCCACCGCGCGGCGCCGGCGCAGCAGCAGCACCAGCACCACCACCGCTGCCTCCGAGCAGAACATCGTCACGCTGAACGCCAGGCTGCCAGCGAACACGACATGCTATAACTGGGTAGTGTAATGCCTTATACGCACTAGGATACTATTTTAGTCGAGTAGTAAGTAATTTAGTATCTAAACGTATCCGAACAGCTACATTTTAGTAAAATAGATTAGTAAATCCTCTGTGCGGATACTCGCTACTCGCCTAAAATACTATGTTAACGCGAACAAAGCTTTAGGGTGAGCGCTCACTTGCCGGGGTCGACGCGGAAGGGCTCTCCGCGCGCGCGGTGCACGGCGGCAGCCACCGTCCACGCCACGCCGATCCCGAGGAACACGTTGACCGCGTTGGAGCCCGTCACGTTGCCGACGGACGCGTCCGCCGTCTCGTCCTGGATGGCCGCCACCTTGCTCGCGAACGTGTCTGCCGCCACGGGGACATTGCACTGTACGTTACTATTAAATTGCCAGCCTTAACCGCTCACTCGCTACATATTGAGTCTTTACACAAGTCTAAAAATTGAATTGTGTATTTTTAATGTTATAAAAATTATAAAGTACTTAAGTGTAGGATATATTTTTAAGTATAATTTATAGAAGGCAAAGTGTAGCCCGGTACAAATGCTATGCGGCAACGAGCGCGACTTCTCGCCTCGTTTAATGGAATACTAATCTGACTGCAACAAAAAATATTCGAAGTACTTTGTAGGAAAAGTAATAACTTTGAACGAAAGTGAAAGGAATGAGGTGAAGCAGACCAGGTATGCTGGTGCCGAGCGCGACGAAGAGGATGGCGGTGACGGAGTCCTTGATGCCGAGAGTGCAGCCGAAGTGCGCGGCCACGTCGCCGATGACGGCCGTCACCAGCCCGATGCAGACGATCGACACCACGAAGCACACGTACCCGCCCCCGATGTCTGCCGCCGCAAATACAAAAAACGAAACCGCTAAACTGTTTACTTATTGCTTTTGAGGAAAATAGGTATTTTTACTTTCTGTTTAATTTGTTTGTACATAATTATCTGTGCTATTACAGGTTCGGTTCTCGAAATGCCAACAATGTTTGTGTTGCGGCGTCAGAGAGCAGATCGGCTCCCCTGAACCCGGAGCTAAGCGGTGATCAGCGGTGATCAGCGGTGACCAGTAACGAAACGTAACTTTAAATTTTACAGCTTACACTGTCAGTCATTTAAGTACTCACCAGTGGGGGGCACGAAAGCGAATATGATTTTCCAGAACAAAGTGATAGCGTGAAGCACGTAGTCCGCGCACGAGGGCGGCTGCTCGGGCTCGGAACCTGCAACAGAGAGACGCGCCTCAGCGACCTGCAACTACTCGTAGCGCGCTATCGCCGCACGCAGTCGCCACCACCTGAGCTGGCCGTCAGCGCCTCCGCGAACTGCTCCTTCCACGACGACGTCCCGATTATGATGGAGGCGTTCGCACGCTGCACCAGCTTGTCCACCGTGTTCTGTAACACGAGGCCACGCCATCAGCGCGTCAAGTAAGTAGGTAAGTAACCATGAGACCATGCGAGTACCATTCCTTGTATCTAAATACGTATTGTAACTCAACAGCGGCAACCTTGAACTCCTTGCTCTCCTTTACTCGCAGCTGCGCGCGTGTAAGGTCGCCGGCGCGCGGCAGGCCCCGCATGGCCACCGCCGCCTCCTGCTCCGGCAGCGCGGCTAGGTGCTCGCCTGACCCGCGCCCCCAGCGACCCCAGCGCCCACCGCGCCCACCGCGCCCACCGCGCCCACCGCCACCGCCGTCTGTGTTACTTTGTATACATTACTACCCGAGTAATAACTTAGTAACTAAGTGTTTTTTTTTATATATTTTATAGCAGAAGAATAGTCTTCACTAGGTTTAAATACTTTTTGTTAAAAAATAAAATAGTTATTGTTACTTATACTTAAAGCGTTCACATACTCAGGTAGCGGTCGTGACTTACCGACGTGTTTCTCGTAAGAAATGAGATCGGTTCGATTTGCTCGTCTCAGCGCACACGTTTACCAAAATAGATGGTAATTAAGAACTAAATAATGATTCGCTTGGCGTTTTCCTACTGCTAAACATAGCGGTAGTGGCGGCTGCTACGTGGCCATTGATTGCTTTTGGACAGAAACGGAATGTGACAGCGGCTAATGGAACCGGCTGGCACCGGACAGAAGCCGTTCTTCACACGTCGCAGCGGTCGACTTGAAAGGGAAACGTTCGAGCAAAGCAAAGCTCTAGACTAGACTCTAACGACACTCACTCGATTAACTAGAACGAGATGTTATGTTTAAAACGAATACAGTTCTAGCACTCAAACTAAATGATTGCGTTGCCTTTTAACTATTGAACTGAACTTATGAACAAAATTAACATAACAAAAAAACATCGCTATTTAATATGGTTTCTAGCGCAGAGGTGGTGCGAGTCTTACTTGAGAGAGAAGAGACAGAAGCGGTGCGGCGAGGTGCGGCGGCCGGAGCGCGCGCCGACCGCAGGCAACGCGCAACCACAAACAAAACGTACCAAAGTGAATGCGCGACGCACAGACTATTCACAGTATTACTGAATAACCATAGTATAGTAAGTAGTTGACATCACGCCCGCGACACATGTTTAGTTCTAACTGTACCTACAGACAGCACTGTGGCCTGAGCTTGAAGCAACAGAACGCGCCCGCCGAACATAGAGTTTATAAATAAAATATTGTACAATAGTTACATCATATCAACATTACGACCGTACTTTACCGTACCGCGCGTAAGTCGCATTACACTGCGAACTGTCAGGACGCACCTGAGGTACCTACAGTGACTCTTGCTCTTTGCAAACAATTTCCTGATCCTCTGATAATCCCTAATTGCCCTTCGGGAGAACGTGCTTCGCCCCGGATTCTATTATTCATTCCATTTTGTTTGCATCGCGCATCATACTATTAAAGACCTGTTTCTGTCCATCGTCATTACATCAATTACATTCAATACAAGAAAAATCCGTCAATTTTGTTTCTAGACTTAGTCACTTTGTGATGACTTGATCATCTTGCTTCCCGCACGCTGTCTACCACGATGAAGGTAATATTAAAAAATATCTTTTGCCAGCGACTTAGTAACAAGCCTATGCGTTCTTCCAGACAGTAAGTATTCTACGTCTCTACTGTTCAACCGGTTCCGTGTAACCGCTCCAGGAGTTACTTCTGATAAACGTCTCATCCATACAAGCTATCGCATTTATAGTATTAGCAAAAAGTAAAATAATAAAGATACTTAGTAAGAATTATAATGAAAAAGTAAGACATATCAAGATTAAAACCAAGAGTTATTTACAAGATAGTGTTGAAAAACGTTTGGAAATGGAACAGGTGGTAGTTATGTATGTAGATTGATAGAGAATTGTTGGCACGCAGGGAGCCGCGGCGTGCGCTGCGAGGCAACGACACATACCGTCCACTAGCTCCGGCTCGCCCAGGTTCACGTAAAACAGCACGTCCTTCTCGTAGCTGTCCTCTTCTACGATGCGCAGAGGAATGAATTTTCTGCAACATATTAAGCAAAATTTCGAGTGCTGCGGTGTGAATGTGAAAACAGTAAGAGAATTATTTTAAGATTGTTGAGCGGCGACACCGCGGCATACAGTCGTGTGTACCGCCGGAGCGCGACGGGGGCGAGGGCCAATGCATCACTAATGGTATCGATCACCCTCCTCGCGCTCACTTCGTATAAATTTAGTGCCGTCGTTCAAGCCGCACTTTGATAGCGGCTTCATCTATGTATGTATGTACTTTATTTAACAAATCTAAATTAGTTATGAATTTGACGCATTGAACTCGTAATAAGTATAGAGAAGACTACTACGAGTAAGAACATGAATATAGTCGAGCGTTACAGCATCTGCCCTGCAGTAATCAAGCATGTTGTGTTTACATGTCCCACATGGCAGCCTCTCGGCGCCGAGATGCAGTGGGCGGATGATAGTGACAGAAATCACTGCCATCTGCTGCCGCCTCTCAGGAGTTGACACCCTCCTTGCCGTCTTCTAGATATGACGTCAAATGAAATTAGTTAATGTTATTTCCACGTTTTCAGCCTTGATTAAAAGTTTATAAATGATGTAAAACAATGTATAGCAATGAGAGGGACTACTTGTGTGTGCGAAGGTAACGGCAAACAACAAGAAGGAACTGGCTAGAGAGCGCATGGTGCGGACATTTTGAAAGTGGTAGAGCCCGCTTTAACATTTTCGCACGAATTGGGCGGCTCGCCCGGTGAAATACCGCGACCACGCAAAAGACTGGCGTGAAATGGAAGCATTTCCGTGTTTCGTCCGAAGAGTGTGGTGCCGGAGGCCTAATTTTTATCCGGATCCCCTTCCTATCCTTTTCCTACAAGGAAATGATGGGAAGAGGAAGTGGATTTTCCACGCAAGCAAGAGGACGAGACGCACAGCAAGAGGATAATTCCTCTCCCTATGCGTCTCCTCCCCCGAAGATTAAGGGTAAGCAACGCATCTGCATTTGCAGATGTCTATGGGCAGCGGTCTTTTCGCTATATCAGCGAGTCCAGGTGGCCGCTTGCTCGTTTGCCACTTTATGCTATAAAAAAAAACATGCCGCGGAGAGATGGGGGCCACGCTCATTAGCGGCGTGCGAACCGAAGCGGCGTGTTCTGAGCTCTTATACATGTTAATCGTGTCTTATTTTGTACGTTCTATTATCATCACATTACGTCACACGTTCGTTGCATTCTCAATCAACTAGCCAACGAGCCAACGAGCCAACGACACAGTCGACACACCGACGCGCGTTCATTGCCACGGGGAGTGCTCCAAACAATTGTTTGGAATGACTGCTTCCGCCAAGACCGCCAGGTACAATCCACAACATCGCGATGACAGCAGTTCTCAACCGTGTGGTTTTCACGAAACTTTCTGCCACACTCAACCTCGATGTGGAATGGTCTGTCCGTTTTGGAATGGCATTTCCAATTCGCCACGACTTAGGATTCCCCAAGGAATCCAAAAAGTTAGGAAAACATGAGCAGTTCCTCTTGTATTGCGGATGTTAATGGGCTTTAATGTTCACTCCGGGGTGCCCGTTGCTCGGTTGCCCCCTCTAAAAATCATAATAAAATAAAAATAAAAAAGCCTTTTATTCCATGAATTATACGCAATGCAATTATTAATTAATTGATTCAAAATTCTAACAAACATGGACCCCTATCAGGTGAAGGCCTCCTCCAAAAATTCCTCCAAAAATCATAATGATATAAAATTAAGTAATTTATTTTACGTATGCATTTTCAGGCCAGCCAGACGGAGACAAACGTTTTAAATACAAAAATATACTTACAAAAGACATTTAAAAATATTAGTATTAGTATTTTTGGATTTCTGCGAGTTTTTTAAATGGACGTAGTGTAGGTCATATTTATTATAGCGCTGCGTATTGGGCAGTGGGCAGCCACAGCGCCGCCGGCCGAGTGGGCTGCCTTAATTGCCGGTAACAAGGAAACTCGATTCTGTCTCGTCATTCCGCAATTGAGGCGAGTGCCTCTCAACACCCAGGTGTTGAGATAACATACTAAGCCAATGCTAATAAATGCTCGAAGTAAACCAATATCAAATGTCAGTTCTAGCCTTCCGTATGTTGACTCACTGATTGTATGTGTGCGGTCATCGAAAGCAATTCATAAAAAAGTATCGTATCGTCGTATCGTTCAACTTTGTGAAATGACGAATTAGGAATTGGTTTGGTAAAACGTAAACGGGGCTAAGTACGCGATGAAGGTCACCCGCCGTGCGCCCCCGTCGGGTGCCAGCCACCCCACTCGCGCACCGTCTATAATACCCGGAGCGCAATTTGTGCGGCTTCCCTAGAAGTCCTACAAGTGCCCAAGTATTTTTGGTGCGATAATTTAGTTAGCGCGGCGAGCTGGCGACATTCCGCCAGCTTCTTACGACACACCGACAGCGGTCTATTCCCGTTTCTTGATGCAAACGCCTTCACTTTGTGTAAACACACTACTTAAGTATATTAATGTAGCAAAATACCAAATAAAGATGATCATAATATAATATAACCTTTGAACATTGGTTCTTACTCGGTTTCGTTGTTCTCGAAGACTACGAAGCCCTGCGCCTCCTCGTACTGCGCGCTGGCCTTCGCGGTGCCGTCTTCCGTCCAGTAGGGTACTTGAACCTGTCCCCGGGCGCCCGCCGTACGCACCACGCGCAGCTCGAACGTGCCGACCGACTCCGTCAGCTCGAAGTCTCTCTGAGGGAAGGCGAATACGCCAGAGTGGTCGTCGTCCAATATCACCACGGTGGCAGTTGTAGGAGAAGCGAGCGCGGCACCCTGCGGTCTACTAAGCCTCAAGTAGAAATGCTCGTCCTCCTCGAAAACATCGTCGTCAATCACTTGGACGCTGAACTGTTTCTCGGACTCTCCGTGTGCGAAGCAAAGCCGGCCGCACGCGGCTACGTAGTCGGAGCCCGCCTCCGCCGTGCCGTCCTCCGTCTCGTACTCGACGGTCACTTCGCCGCTCAACTCGCCCCTGCGGATCACTCGTACTTCGAACGATCCACAATTTTCCATAACCGTGTAATGATTAGGATCGAACCGAACGGTGGGGCCCTTGGGCTCCGGAGCTAACGATTCCGACTCCCGGCGTTGTAATTCAGCTTTCACTTCGCTAAGATCGCTCTGAGCTCTTTCAGAGATTTTGCGGGAAAAGTCCCCGCCGCCCGTCATCTTACGTGTTGCGGCCACCCGATAAAAGGCTCTCGATTTTGGACCTCGAGACATCAACGTCTCCAAAGCCATCCTTTCTACCGTATCTAAGTCTTCCTGGGGGTGTTGTTTTCTTAGTTCGCGAAGGACCGAAATATATTCTTTTCTCGACTTTTCCAATTCGCGACCTTCCTCGTCGTCCGTCGCAAACTCGTCTCCCGGTTTTAACGCCATTTCCACAGATCCGTCCCCTTCTACTTCTACGATCACACCTCTTTCATTAACCCTATAACCTTTCTTGAGGTACTTATAAACTAACAGACGCCTGTCTGCTATATAAGCAGTCATCACCGTGGCGGGGAAGAATAAGAAGGTGACGGCGCCTTCCCATACTTCTACTTCGCTAGGTGAAATGACAGCAAGGATGAGATACAGCCAAACGTAAGCGAAGACAGACCACGTTGCGGTCACCAGGAACACCCTCAGGTGCTTTATCTTCCGCACCTCGCCGTCGGGGATGACCGCGACGCAGATGGCGATTATTACGAACAGGTTGTAAGCCGCTGAGCCAACTATAGTCCCGGGGCCCAGGTCGCCGGCCTGGAAGTCCTTGCCGGCGATCTCTATCACCGACAGCAGGATCTCGGGCGCGCTCGAGCCCAAAGCCATCAGCGTCAGGTTGGCCACGGTCTCGTTCCACACTCGCACCACGATTATTTGCTCGCTGCCGTTTCGGCGAACGCGCACTTCTTTCTCTCTCGATGTGATCACTTCTATTGCCGCCATGAAACGGTCCGACACTATGGAAACGCCTATGAACAAATAAAGGAGTGCGATGAAGTATACGATGCCGCGGAAAGCAATGTCGAGAGTAGGAACGTCTTCGAGAGGCTTCCAGGCGGGCAGAACAAGTCCGTCGCTGCAACACAGCGTGCGTGCGGGTGTAGAGTTGCGCGGCGCGAGGCGCGCCTCGGGCGGAGTGGCGCGGACTACCTGCCAGTAGGCCGCCAACGCGGACGCGGCCAGCATGCGCATCGTACTCCCGAGCCGACCGCCGCCGCCCGCAGCTGGCGTTCGACTGCGCTCGCCACCCGCCCACCGCCCGCCCAACGCCGCGCGCACCCTGTCTCCGCCCGCCACCCGCCAAAGCCTGCCTACCCCTCAAAACCAGAATCTTGACCTCCTCTGCCCTCGATATCCTAGTGGTACGAATAGATTTTAAACTGAATGCATTATTTATCTATTGGATTTTGTTGTGCCGTACTTAATATCAAAGAAAAAAAATAGTAATGTAGTTGCTCGCTGTGGCCGGTGCTCTAACTACTTACTGATGTTACAACTATTTCATAACCAGAAAAACCTTAGAACGGTCGTTCACGGGCCGCATTACTCCTCGTAACGACGTAACGACTTCGCGATGCGGGTTGCAGTCGCTCTGTTCTGACCTGCTTGTAACCTGTAACCTTATAGTTACAGATAACAAGTAGGTTGTATTATTCATGCAGCTTTAGCTATAATATTAGAGTAGTAGCTTTATTATTTAGTCCACTTTGGGATGAGGCAGCATTGGTTACAGGTAGGGCCGAAGTAAATAAACGTCAAAAACTGTGGTACGTGCGGAAAAGTTTATTGGTAAGGTACCTACTTACCAATTGCTCCTTTTTTATCTGTAACTAGGAACAAACATTTAAATAATAATAATTCATTTTTGTTTTTGGCATTCTAGCTACGTCGGTATAACTTCAACTAAAAAAATCCAGAAAGAACCATCATACACAAAAATAAAGTATAAGCTAAGACCTTTCCAACGACATATGGCTCGTTGCTGTTGAGTAGGTAGACCAGATCGCGCATTGTCCTTAAAGTAATACATTGTTACATCCAAAGAGATATTATATTGTACTCGTACATAGAGGGAGCACTCCATACTAATTTGAAGTTAAAAAGCGTGCCAAGAAAGAAATTATTAAAAAAAAACTTGCCAGTATCATGAAAAAATTTCCCAAGTTTGGGAAATTTTGTGTTTTTTTTTTTAATGAATGAACTAAAACATTCATTAAATCGTTAATTATCGTTTTTCATTGTTATTATTTTATTTAAAACCATTTAAATCCAAACAATTTTTAACAAAGACTATTTTTGTTTTATGGCTGTTATAATTTTTTTATTAGCGTTTTAAAAATGTCTCTATTAATTATAATATTAAACTTTAGTAAATACTATGAAATTAAATTTAAATTTGAGAAAAGAGGTTACATTCGGTCGACTTTTTATGTCGGTAAATGTAATTTAGAGGTTAACACTAGGGGAAATCTTCCTACGTGAGACCTCCGGAGGTCTCACGTAGGACATTTTGGAAACACTATGGAGCGCTCCCTCTATGTATAATATTTCTTTTTTTGTAGGTCTATAGCAATTAGCAAGTTTATAGACGTTATGTCAAGTGTCAATGTCAATTCTAACTTCCATAAAAACCAAAACTTGTGTTTTTGTTTGAGTAAAGTTTTATGATGTCAAAATAAATAGTGTTAGATATCGCTGCTGTTGATTGAGAAGAAAGTTAATATTGTTTTGATATAATATGTGCGACGATACGCCGGAAGAACGACAAGCTAATGAACTTATAGCATTAAAGGTTATTTTTTGTGTGGTATAAACACTTTCATTAGCTATTGGGCGAAATCTGTGAAGTTAATCCTTTTAAATTATAATAGGAATCAATTAATACATAATTAGATTTATTTATTTATTTATTTATTTTTATTTATTTATTTAAAAGACATGGAAAACTTACAGCTATGTATAAACTAAATAACACTAAATTAAACTACTGACAGCCAATTACAAGTTTTCGCTTATAGCTACAAAATAAGTGAGGTGAGCAGACAAAAATTTAGGTAAAATTAGGAAATGTTAATAACATATCGCATATTGTTTACAGACTAATTTAAGAAGAAATTACAAGCTAAACACCTCTTCGCTGCGGACACACTTATTGAGTATGGGTCGAGATCGTGATGCTTACACATAATGTTAAAACTTGTACTTGCACGCACAATAAAACTATTT
>QDHC01004758.1:296168-310364 GCA_013186455.1 Papilio dardanus tibullus | reverse complement strand
GTAAACCCCCCCCCCCCCTATATTTTGTATTATTATTTCTGGCGCCAAAAATCACAGAATAAACATATCGTGTTCCTCTGTTGAGCAAATACTCAATAAAATACGTTAAAACAATCATGTTTANCCCGGCGGTTATCTCTATCTATACAGGGCACGTAAACAGAGAAACTTGCAGGTTTTATACTATTACGAAGATAAAAACGTCGCGGGATCTTGGCCTATAACTACTACATAAGTAGTACAACTACTGCGTAAGAACGTAAGATGTGTCAGATGTTTTCAGTCAAGGAATATAACTTGTAACTAATAAATGCAAGAGTTTGGATGGATAGATATTTGTTACCACAACTCCAGGGCGACTAAACAAATATTGATGAAAGAAAGGATATATTAAAGTTTCGAAAAAGACGTTGTTATTTTATTCCATGTGGACGAAGACACAGACAAAAGACTCTATATTTTAACTGCATCTACATCACCTCGATGGCCGGCAATCCTCAACCATGTGGTTTTCGCGGATTCTGTCTGTCCTCGCCGGTAACTTCCAAATAGCTACGACTTAGGGTCCTTCAAGAAGTTAGCCTATCTATTTCTTAAAGGCCGCCAACGCATTAACGTTTCTTCGAGTGTTACAAATGTCCATGGGCGTCGAAGATCACTTCGGTAATCCAGGCGCTCGTTTGCCCCGTCTTTTATAAAAAAGCTCAACAATATTCTGGAAGTACAATAGTGTTGGAACAAGCGACATTGTCGGATGCAACTCACAATGAAACGATAAATCTTTCACACGACTGTCGGATTGGATTAAAACAAGTGAAAACCGTACAGGTAGCTCGATTTTTTACATAATTTATTACTGAATTAATATAAGCGAGTCGTACGAACAAGTACGAATAACATATCAGCGGGGTTACCTTAAGTAGATTCGCTAGGAATCGAATCTGTACGAAACTGACATTGACGTTTTTTGACGTTCGCTTTGTAATCGCTTCGTAGCGAATGTACTTTGTATTATTATTTCTGGCGCCAAAAATCACAGAATAAACGTATCGTGTATCTCTGTTGAACAAATACTCAATAAAATACGTTAAAACAATCATGTTTAATGACAACGCTCTTATATTCAACGTTCAATGTTACAGTTAATTTTGCAATACATTATAACTTAAAAGTCATTGTGCATTGTTTACGCAATCACTGTTTACATAATTAACCTCACATGAGTAAACTCATCAAATTACATGACTGACATTCCTCAAGTTTAAATGTCAATTTTGAAAACCATCGCTTTTTAACTGGAAGCGAATTCCTTTAGGTCTTTAATTTAAATTGTACGTCGTATTCAAAGCCGGCATCGTCAAAGTAACTTACGTTTAAAAATAAGTTCAAAACTACCAAAAGAAAATAATTTGGATACATTTATCAAAATCTTATACACGTGTCGCGTCAGGAAGCGTACGAGTAGTTAAATTAAGTTATTAAATTAAATTAGAAGTAAATATCCGTGGGAATCCATTAAAATAATACAATAGACAGACAGACGTGACGGAAATTAATCATGAAGGTAAAATAAAAACAGAATACATTTACAATATCATCATCTAATCAAGTACTTGCTTGCGTAATGTATAATAATACATCGTCATTATAGACGTAGTAACAAGTCAAATTTCAAAGATTTATTCATATTTTTTATTTATTTATAGAAATAGAATAATCGGTACAATACTATCCAAACTCGTTACTTTAAGTTAGATTTGTGTACAAAGTAGACACTGCTTTTAATGCATAAAGCCATCCAACAATGTGATTTCACTCTACTGGTAACGGTAGATTGAAGCTTTGCAACATACCAACGACCTGATAAGAGGAATATCCAAGATCTGTCAACAGAATTAACCAATTGACAAGAAACTGATAGAGACAATGTGACAATATGCGCAATGCGTGAAAGGAAAGGGGCAATTGGTACAACAAACGTGACTAGGGACACCATTCTATCCTCTTTTATAGGAACGTCAAATTATCCAATCGTCTTATTTTAAAATTTCACTCCTGAAATACTCGAATACTATATGTTTATAGTTGTCTCTATTTTTCTCTATAAAGAAAAGGATGACACTGTTTACACAAGTGTGTCAATAAAGAAGACCCACTCCTAAACTAAATACTATCATTAACAGTTTCTTCAATTACGACCCAATTTGTCAAAATCTAATTAAGTGATCGATTCGATATATAGTCCATTAATAGGTTATTGAGTTTTAATTGTTGTAATTAATATCCTAATATTTTACGCACGTAATACGCACGCAAAGAAAAACGTGATATCGTTAATTTCATTTTGATTATGCATAATTAATAATACTAATAAATAATTCGACTCGATTAATTAATCACATATAAAATGGGTACTATAATATTTTTTATTCACGACTAAATTACTATTATAGTCATTTATTTTATCCCATTCTCAGATATAAAATTATGGACCACCTATATTCAACTAACGGTAAACTTAAGTGTACTACACTGACACCCATTCGTAGTGAAAGTATAAACTAAATACAATACGCACCGAAATGTACACGACTGTATTCATTATCTTGATTCACTAGAACTAGACTGAAGTAGCAATAATACTATGATTAATTAAATATTAAGTAAGAACAGAAGTCAAACAAAAAGTGGGTAGTGAACTGGAGGACATTGGCCACGAACAGACAGGGTTGGAAGAAATTTCTCGACTAAGGAATAGACCACAAATTGTAGAGCTAAGAAAGAAATACAAACTAGAACTATAGATTTGGTAAAATACCACTATTATCCCCTCGAAAGAAAAGTATAAACATAATGTAGAGAAAAGAAGTCAAAACCATCAGATTACTACTGCGTTGTAAATGAAACGTACAAAACATGTTTATAAAAATAATTTAATTATCAAGAAATACTAGTGACCTTAAAGAATAATGTTGGAACAATTCATTGCAAAGTAATTAAAGACAATCGAAGATTGAAGGAAATTTAATTACGATATTTTATCGAAATACAAATCTACAAAAATAAAGGACTAATTTTAAAATAGAGAAGGATAATCAATATCTAAATGTATGATTGAATGATTGCCTGTAGTTTAGAATATACGTAAAATCCTAATATGGATGGGAAATATAAAGACTGGGAGTTTGAGAATACCAAAATTACTACAATTTCATAATAAAAATTGTATCCTATTTCCCAAGTGCAAAAACATTAAAAAAATCTTCTGACCTATAAAATACTTACGCAAGCTTTTCCATTATTTTTTTTATTTTATTTAGTTAATTCGTCGCCAAGGTTAACCCGTAATCCGGTTTATATAATTAACATTTAAACTATTTATACTGAGAGCTGGCTTTTGATGATTATAACCAATTGTATAGCTTAGTAACGACATTTTGTTAATCAAAATCTTTAACAATGCCCAGAAATGTCTTTTGTATCTATTGTAATACGTTGACGCAAAATAACCTTCACATTATTAAAAGTAATATTTGATCGCCTAAGATAATTCAAAATTAATTGCATTATTATAGACTTGTAGGCAAAGAAACAAGAAATGCCTAAAACCCTACAACAGACTTTTACATGGATTGCCAGTTCTCTAGCAGATTTAATAATTCTTTAGATTTTTGGTTTAATTAAGGGCTTATATTAGAGTAGAATTAAATTTAAAACTCGTATCTCCCTAACACGGCTTCGCCAGATAAAATGTCATCCCATCCATACAATGTAACAATTTTCTCCTATTCCCTTGCTTAAGTGTTACACGTTCATTAATAATTCATTTACCGCCTATTCCATAAGTTTTATAAAACTTAGTCATGTTGGCGCATTGACGAATAAAAAATCATCCAATATTTACTTGATCCGAAGTAAATAACTATTTTAAGATATAATTTTTATTCGTTTCGTAGTTTTTAACAAGTTGGAGCTGTCAGTTTGGTTGACACTGGTTGCAATCGACATGTTAAAAGACATTTTAGATTTATTACCTACTCAGTACAAGTTGCCAGTTTGTTTTTCTATCCAATTATATTATGGCCTTCAAGGGATGAATAAACTGGATATTCCTTACTGCAATATTATTATCTTGATCAGAACAAAGGAACATAAAACGGAATTATAGTCACTCTTCTTTAGACAATAAAAATGGTTTTGGGTCGCAGTCCTCTTAGTTATACAACGAGATTCTAAAGCGACATTATCTTGTCCTATTTACTCTGAGAGATAACATTGTATTCTAGATACGAGTAGCCTAGTAAATACAGTAGCCATATCCTTGATATACCAAAAACTTAGGACATAATTATAAAGACCTTGAAGACTTGTTCTTTTTACAATATCATTCAAAAATGAGATGAACTACATAAAACCGTTGAACCTAGGAAGGGTGTAAACAATGGTGTGACGACTGACATGGCGGAGGATAGATTAATGTGGAGGACAAAAACCTGGAGCGCCCACCCTACGGGAGTAGGATAAGGTTGTGGAGATTATGACGATGATGAACCTATTCAACCCATTAGAATCCATAGCAACTTTTTAAAAATGGAACGGCTACAACCAAAACCGAACCGACGAAAAATAGAAACAATCAGATGTAAAGTTAGGTCAGATGTCAACTTTGATCAACAATTATTCCCTCTACCTTTAGTAGAGGTCATTGCTATTCAGTTTTTGTTATAATAATTTATTTTTTATTGATCTTGAAAGATAGGAGCTGAGTTACAACATACGTAGATTGAATAAGTTAACATAATAAACACGATAGAGTAGATTAACAAGATTTTATGAATAAAAATTCAATTATTTATAACAAAAAGTAAGTTATTAATAGTAATTTATATTCATTTATAATGCCACTTTATTAGTGAATAATTGAAACTACAATGATGTGAATTATTAATACATGAATTAATTTCGAAAGATATAAAAAACTGTTACATTTTGTTTCTAGCGCAGTAATGGGGTCAGAATATGTTTTCAAAAAACTTAGTTAAAATTTGCAATTCAATTGTATAAGTTAATTACAAATTCTGTTGTGTCGTACCACTCTTTAGATATCCAGTTTTTTTACTCGTTTTTACGCTTTCAGGTTTCCAATGCGCATACACATACCGGCGTGGACATAAAAATATTTTTGTAATACAATATTTGTATCGACGGAGTTATCGTTGCTTAATATCATAATATCAACAAAGAGAATGTCCAAATGATCACCTGCGCATATTGTTTACATTTTAATTAATCGCTTGTATTAAGTAGAGCATTTATTTTTACCTTAGGAGGTGGTGATACCGGCTCTGGTACATCTGAATCCCACTCCGAGCTAAGGTCATCACTGGACGCTTCAGTGAAATCCTCATTCCAAGGCACTTCAGATAAGGAAGTCTGCATCTGGTCGTACCCGGGTGACATGGTCGGAGGTCCATACCCGGGCGGCAGGGGACTGGACGATCTGCAGTCTTCACAATTACACGGTTTCGGTCCAAACGTATCTTTAAACTGCAAATCCGCTGTCAGATCACACTTTGAGTTTCTCTTCGAATCTCTCTTCCTAGCACTTCTTGGTGATAGTTTGTTATTGCACTGCGGGGGTATGTAATACCTGGTAGGTTCCGACAGCCGTCTGCCACTATCGGGAGTTTCGATTTTGACAGGGGTTAGAAGGGACATCTTTTTCGTCAAAGGCTGCTGCCTCTCGCCGCTCGGAGATCTGTCCTCGGGCTCCATCGTATACCGTATGATGGGTATAGAGAAAGGGAACGTTTCGGGGCACTCTGGCATTTTGTTTAATCACAGAACACAAAATAGTCTTCCGCCGGTCTTCGGGAGAAGAGTTAACGACATTTTAGAACTGGTCACTGTTTTGTCCAGGATCCGCGTCCGCTCTGTTGGGCGATGCACGCGCGCGGAGTGCTCGCGCGTTCCTCCAACACTGGCAGCTGACAGCGGCCGCGTGCTGTTCTTTTCACAGGTTGTCCGCGCACTAAAATAACTCAAGCGGCGAGTGAGCGTGTTGATAGCGCGCGTTTGCTTTGAAAACGCGAATTTTTCTGTTATACTCGGCGAACGAGGTTTCATCGTTCAAGTACGAAACTAATTGGTTACGTTTTATTACAGCGTGTGTCTGATGACGTCGCGCACGATAAGGGTCGCCGTGTTATCTTCGTTATGTTGGAGCGTGCTCCGCGAGCGGTTCGTGCTATATTGTTTTTGATAAGTAAACAGCAAAGTTTTCTAATTTAAAATAATCTTAGCCTTTACATTTGCAAGGATAATATGTCGACCTCATTCATGTTTGTTGTTGACTTGCTTGGTTACTACTAAGCTTATATCTCATAATCATAATACGATGTCCTCTTATCGCGGTTCATAAAGGTCCATCTAAATATAGCCGCGACCATTTGACGCAAATGCCGCGTTTCTTATTATAATAATTTGTTGATTAAATTTACGGCGTTGCAGCGAGCTGTTGAATGACGATAACGAGAATGTAAATATTCTCAGCGAGGATACAGGCATTGAGGGAAAAATAATTTAATAAGATAGTATGTGTAAGCAAGACAGCTAATTTGTATTATTTTTTAATTATTACTATAATAAAAAATATATAACAATAAAATTAGTCAATACGGTTTTTTGATAATTGTTTTCAAAACATTTTATTTTTAACTTAAATATAGCAAATATATTTGTTATACAAAACACTTTATAACAGAGCAAAGCAACAAAGTTGATATTGCGATAACTCTATAAATCTAATTATTTACTCAATAGTACTTAAACAAATTATGTAATATATCAAACGTTAGAGGTGTCAAACAATATTTGTAATATCCACATAATAAAAATGTTAAAAAGCTTGTTATGGAATACGTTTTAGAATCAAGTTGCAGTATATAGGCGGAGATAAATCGATTATATACTAAATAGGAAAGTAATAAAACCATGTCCTTACTGGCGATAATTACGATTGGACAAAGTTTGTATGAATTAACACAAAATATACGCTAGTCGTAGAGTTGCGGAAAAATCGAGCCCTTCATGGGTACATGGGTTCGAAGTACACTGCAGTACACGACACAGTTTGTCTGTGCTTAAAAGTATACTAAAATAAAATATAGTATATAAAATGTGGTGAAGGAAAACATCGATATGCAACTTGCACATATCGGAGAAGAAATTCAACGATATGTGTGAAGTCGACCAACCCGCACTTTGCCAGCGTGGTTGACTATGGCCTAGTCATTTTAGGGTAGGCTCCGAGCCCCTCAATGGGGACATATAGTGAGCTTGTGATGATATAAAATGCACAATAACTTTAAATAATTGATACAAGCTACGAAGCGTGTGCCAATAGGATCAGATATTTTTTTTGTCATCGGTTAACATTTTTAGCGATTGTATACTAATTGTTGTTCGACTGACGCACAAACTCGATTGTAGTACAAGTATACTCGGCCTTGGACTCAGAATGTATAGTGCCGTGTTTTTTTTGTTAACGCCTACTATATTTTTTATATACAGTGGATAAGCGAATTTGGTATTTAATTATAATGTACATAAGATCGAAATTGTCGTAGTGGTAATTAAAAAAATGTTTAATATTCTTTTATAATAAATAGCAAGAAATCTATGAAATTAAAAAGTTCGGGAAAGAAAAACTAAAATAATATAAAATTCTGGAGGAGATCATTCGAATTTAAGCACTTAATGTGAAATGATTCTAACAATATAATTTTGTTAGATATAACAAAAAATCGATTATATAAGCCTTTTCATAGCCTATTACATTGTAATAGTTTAAGCATGTAGTAGTGTTGCTGTCCAATAATTTTAAGAAAATCTTTATCTTACAAATATCTGTAAGGCCCAGGCTCGCAGGAGTGAATTATAATTTGTGAAAGTCGTACACTACTATTGAAAGCTTTATTAGTTAGTTATTCGAAGCTGCAGTGGTCAAATGGCTTAGGATTCGGACTGCCTACATTCTGGTGGTTGGTTAAAATTCTGCCGTTTGACTACTGTCATAGCACACGCATAAAGCTTACTTGGAATGGTATTTAAGAGGCAATGAAAATTATGCTTTTCTGTAATTGTAGTTGTATGAATGCCTTAGTATTTAGTATTTTTTCAATAAACATTATTCTTTTTCTTATTTGTAGAACATTCAATTGGTGTATCTTAATAAATAAATAAAGCTCTGAATATTTTAGGGTAATATAATTATTTTCATATAAAAACAAAATAATTTGTACACTATTAACGCCCAAAGGTGACCAATTGCCGTCGTCCTATACCGGAGTTTCGACTTACATGACATGAGCATAATCTGCTTATTTATAGTTTATGAAATAACATGTATTACAAAAGGTATAAAAATTATATCGAATATATGTTCTGTGTATTAAATTATAAGGCGTTGAAATCAATGTTATTATCGAGGAGCAAGTTACAAATTAAGGTTAATGGTTATTATAGTTAATTAAGTGTCATTGAATCTCTTATGGATCGTAATTTTATTGACATTTCAACACTGTTTTATTCGATAGACCACTATATCGATAATTATTGATATAAAGACTTTTCATCTCATTTACATATCTCGGGAATTCTTTAATAAACAGCTTTCGCCTGCGACTTCATCCCCGCGGAATAAAATGCAGTAGGTATATGCGCTATTCCAGACAGTAATTTCTATGTCTAACATGCAGATCCGTTTAGCCGTTTTTGAATTACATGATAACTTTCTATATACGAGTATATCGAAGATTAAACCTAAAGCCGGCTACAGATGTTAAGTTATCCAACTTTACAGTTTTAACTGTGCAATTAAAACTGACGAACACACGTCATTTTTAACTGCGCAGTTGAACTGTACAGTTAAAACTAAGCGTCTGTAGCCGGCTTAAATAATATAATGTTAAATAATATAAATCATTCATTGAGCCGATTTAACAATTTTTAGCTTCGTTGGTTGATGTGTGCAATAAAAACAAGGTACAATGACCTGAGTCCTTTATGAACTGAATTCTAAAGCTTACTCAGCATATCATTGAGGTCGATTTGTTTGTAATAATTTAAAAACCGCACATATTCAATAAATTGGTCAATAATGCGTTAAAAAAAATTCAATTAAGGTAAGGTTCGACCCATGATCATTTTCCGCAACTCCACGACTTGCGCGTATTTTGCGTGAATCTTTGCCGGTTGCATCACGATGTTTTCCTTCATCGTAAGAGCGTCGGGTAAATATGCATATATGAAATTCGAAAATATTATAGAAAAATTGGTACACGGCTGGATTCGAACTCGGGATCTGCAAATTTCAAGTCAAGAGCTAGACCCCTGAGCCACCACCGTTCAATTATTATAAATCACGGTTACATATAATTATGATAAAAATTACAAATGTAAAATATCTTATTATCAGATTTTATCTATTTAATTCATACATCGAGTTATCGCCGGTGCAATTAAATTAATTCACAAGGAAATAAGTGTAAAGAAAAGTAGTTTTCTTATTATTATAATTAAAATAGCTGTTGTTCGCGACTTCGTCCGCGTGGAATTTAAAAAATATAGCCTATGTTACTCGGGGAAAATTTACAATAGCTTTCTAATGGTGAAAGAATTTTTGAAATCGGTCCAGTAGCTCTTGAGTTATCTCAATACATACAAAAATACAAAGTTATTCTTTTTATAATATTAGTATAGATAAATCGAAGCTATATATTATAGACAAACTCAGAATATGTGTCATACAGCTGGTGTCAAAGATGTCATGTAAGGTGTTTCAGTGCATCATGAAGTAATGTACGCAATAAAATCAAGGCTTTGACGTAGCGTGAAGAAATTAAGTGGCAATGTACATGGTCTCATAAATTACTATAGTTTAACAGACCCCAAAACCATTAATATTATAAGACAAAACAGGTGATTATAGAGACAGGGGAAAGGAACGTTATGACGTATGTATGACGCACAGAGACGTTTCTACATTCAGCTTGCGTCCGGTGACGTCACCAGGAACGAGCCGTGCCGATTATAATCGATTCCCATCAACATTGTATTCAGAACCTTGGGGTTTACAAAATAAAGTTTATTTTCGCACCTTTTCAAGTTTGTTGTTCGTATTGTATATGCGGGTACCGTGAGCCGGTGTAAATACGTCAATTCTATAGACCGTATCGATTGAAATTGCTTCATTATACAGGAATGGCGGATTAAAATTGTACCTCATTAATGTCACAGCAATGTACTGAAGGCGAATGGGGAGCTATTTTCTGCTGATAGCATCAGTGTGAACGTGACTTTAAATGGTATTTATTAAATCGTATGCTTAGTGCAAGAACTCATTAACTGCAAAAAATCATTACGTACAGATAATAGCACCTATGAACTAGCCGTGATGAGATCTATATAATCCAAAAACTCACTAGTTCTTAGCTTTTATAGTTTGGACTCTATTACTGAGTAAAACGTATGGTAATAAGGGAGACATTCAATATTACTAAAACTAATTAACTGATTACTCGACTTGTTGCATTGATTTAATGAGTTCTTGCACTAAGCCGACGAAATTAACTACAAAAGTTTAAGCCTAATGTAATCATGGGTACTTATCCAAAATGTTTAAAGATTTTAAATTGCATTTGAATTATTTACGCAATTTTGAACTCTAATGCAGTCTTGTTCACAGACTAGTCTTGCTTGACAAGTTGCGTTACGAGTAATATAAGTACATAGGTAAGTAAATACAGTTAATATGTACTTTTTATTGTATGGTTCAGTATTAAAAATAAAGTTTTTTCTAGTTATAGAAAATACCAGTTTAAAGTTACCCAGTTACTTAACTTAAACGAAAAGCGCCATCTGGTTTTAACTTTAGTAAACACTGAAAGTTAAGTGTTAATCGATGTATGTCACGTGGTACGATCGAAATGAATGCTTAACAACAAGCTAGAGGGCGCTACAAGTTCAACAAGAACATTATAAAAAATACTGATGTGATTTGTCGTAAGTAATTAATAAATGTATTATAGAATAGGAAAACTTTTACAGACCTGAAATTTATAAGGGAATAGACACAGGAACATTGAAATTTATCAATTCGCATAAGCACGTTATTAATATAAGTGAAAACATACCTTTTTATAGGATTTATCCGTCAGATTCGGCATGTAGAAGTCAACGATGCCAAGCAAACAGTCGTCACAGCGGCACACATCACTCGGCAAAGACGACATTGATCCAAAGCTGCTGCAACTATCCAGGGAATCGGTCCGGACCAGCTTCCCCGTACTGAGCGCCTCCATCTTAGCGACCAGCAGCGACTCCATCAAAGACCGCGGCCGTGCCGGAGACCGAGACCGTCTCGGGAAGTCAGGAGATAGAGTTCTTTCCAGTAAATCCGGCGACAGTGGTCTTAGTCTCGAGAAATCCAGGGACAAATCGGGCGACAGTGTCCTATGTCGGGACAGATCCGGCGACATGGGGCACGACGCCGCCAGATCCGTTGAAGACGCCCGCGACAGTGGCGGCGTCGCACTTCTGCACGACGACGTCATCTTTGTCGCCCGCATCTGTGACGCGTTAGAACCTAACCCGCATTAATTACACATCACGACGCAAGTTCACATCAGAATTATCAATCGATTTCCAATTTTTTATTCACTCTGTAGAATTGTACTTTTTATTTATAGTTATGTTGGTTCCATTGACATTTTTTTCATATCAACTGTCATGATCTTTAAAATAATGGTGTTGATGAGTGTGTGTGTGATTTGTATTTGCAATACGGGCCGCGAAGAGATAATTTAATCGTAAATAAATTATTTATTGATAGTAAAAAGGGAGGCCAAGTTAATAAGAACACCTTAAAGTAATAATATTTAAAATATCTGTTTTTGAGGAAAAGAGGACTTTAAGTTATATTTTAAAGCCATTGGAAACGTGTAATAATAATATTTTCATCAAATAAATGAATCCTTTTTATGTCCTTATCATAATGTTTACACAATATACTCTACATTTTAAGCCAGAATCATAAAATGCAATAAAATAAGTTCATTTTGTATTGAAGTGAAAAAGTGTTATGAAATTGTCCATAAACATTGTAAAATTATTAAATCAGTGCGAAATAAATTACCAAATATAGTAATATACATTGTATTAAATGGTAATTGGTTTATCACAACAACGTTAATAAATATAATAAGTACTTATAAGCGCCCGCGACTTCGTTTGAGTGGCGAATGATTTTTAAAATAAGATTAGAGCTTACTCATTTATTTACATTCATTATAGTTTCGATTAATATTAAAGTAATTGATATAAAAAAAAAACATCTTACTACATACTTTAGGGGATGAATTAAAAAACCTTACTTAAGCCGGCTACATTCAGTTTTTAAATGTAAAAAATCTAGTTAAGACTGACGTGCACACGTCAATTTGAACTGCACGTTCGAACTGTGCTGTTCTCAGCTTTACCTACACGTGTCAGTCAAACTGTACAGTTAAAACTGAGCGTCTGCAGCCGGCTTTAGCGCTCACCCACGTAGTTACAGAAAGTTGGGTGGGCGTTGATCAGTCTGTCAATTTATTCGTTTAAATATATTACGTAACGAAGGGTTTATTTATTC
This sequence comes from Papilio dardanus tibullus, assembly GCA_013186455.1. Taxonomy (NCBI): domain Eukaryota; kingdom Metazoa; phylum Arthropoda; class Insecta; order Lepidoptera; family Papilionidae; genus Papilio; species Papilio dardanus. The sequence goes on along the minus strand of QDHC01004758.1, from coordinate 297,673 downwards.
TGTCCGCGTAAAAACGTAGCCTTGTATGTTAAATGTTACTGAGCCAAGCGTGCGCATTGTTTTTTTTATTATAATACGTAGTTAAATAACTTATTTTAAGTTGAAGGTAAACCGCGACGGATACAATAACGTACATTATATTTTACAAAAGCAAGCGATTAAAATCTCTTATAATTAAATTACATATATATGCATTACCAGCTTTTAAATATGATAGAGAAAGAAATTAAAATTGCGCTCTATTCCTAAATACAAAACGATTACGTTCCGATAGTCCAGAAGCTTTTTTCCAACCTATGAAGCCAAGGATGTCTATTTTTGTTTTTTTTGTTTTCAAGGGCGAAATCTTTAAAAGATACCCTGCCTCCTGGGGTGAGACAGGGTTATGTGAGGTTCGACCCACTAAACCTCCCTCCGCCGCCCTCGTGTGCAATCTAAGAGGGTTCCAAACTCCCTGAGAAACTTTCTGGCTTTAACCTAATAAGATAAATATATTCTATATATAATCGTTACATAGTATAAAACAATAACGCTTTTTTATGTCTGTCCCTATATACGCTTGAATCTTTAAAACTAATTTTGATGCGGTTTATTTTAATAGATAGAGTATCTCATAAGGAAGGTTTACATGTATAATACACTAGCGACCCGCCCCGGCTTCGCACGGGTGCAAAACTGACACCAAATACACTACAGTAGAACTGTGAACATTGTATAAAACAGCCATACTAACAATATTTGCACCCGTGCGTAGCCGGAGCAGGTCGCTAGTTCTATATAATTCTACAAATATTTATTATATTATTTTAATGACACGAATATTTGCTTGAAACAATGTCGCATATAAAGATAAATGTGCTGTCAATACAGTTTTCTGTTCATGCAAATGTTGGTCCGGCCGTCCGGGCCGTTGTCCACTCTTTGCATAACAAGGAACATTTATCAATACCTTTGATTGACTCAAATTAATGTATGTAGAAATACAGGCCGTAGTTTTGAAGAATGTCAGTGCATTGCTTATTGTATTTATTTGCCACAACATTGATAATTAAGTTCAGTAAAAAAATTCAGCAGTAAGGCCAATATAACATTTTCCCATTGAATTTATCTCCACTGTTTTGCGTAGTTTTTAAATAACTAATTTAGTTTCAATATTAACTTCGACCAATTAATTGAGAATCATAATCTCCGAAACGCCTAGGATTTAGACAGGACTTTTACTGGGAAGTAATAGATATGCTGGATTAGATAACTTAATTTTCGTATTTATTTATTTTATTGTACTTTATTTACGCCGATAATGTCGCAAACAATAATCAATGTTGAAATAGGAATATGACATAAGAAAGACTATTCGTTAATGCTATGGACGTAACATTTTGTCGATTTTATCATGAAACAATACAACTAAAAGGTCAAATACTCGTATTTAAACAATAGAACGAATTGACAACGTTAACCGATGATGTCAGTTCTAAGACCGTTTCCTGTTAATAACAAAAACC